>CM072924.1:6022246-6424746 GCA_036971965.1 Nyctalus aviator
CCCAGGGGACAGGACGCCACGCCGAGCCCGCCACCCGGTGTGTCCCCACAGAAGCTGGGACCCGGGCGTGGCCACTCCCAACATGGGGCCCGTCCGCGCCGGGCCTGCGGGTGAGGGCGCCACGGCCACGGCCAGGCCACGGTCACCCCCGCGCCCGGGCGCGGCGGGCGGGGGCGGAGGCGGAGTGCAGGGCGGGGGTCGGGAAGGCAGAGGGGAGGGAGGGGAACAAAAGGCCCCTTTGTGGCAGCGGAGCGTTACCCAATGCCCGGGAGCCATGTTGGTAACAAGAGAGCCATTCTCTGCGCTTGGTGCTTGGAAAACAGCGTGGAGAGCGGAGGGGACTTAACCCCATGGGCGCGGGCGCCACGGTGGGCGCTGGGGAGCTGGTGGCTCCCCATTTCCCAGGCGGATCCACGGGCGGGACGAGCCCCCAGCGTGGCCGTGGCTGTGGCCGAGTCCGGCAGCCCATGGACCCGGGCTGGAGCCTGGCCTCCCCCCAGGCCTGGCCGGAGGGCGAGCCACGGGCTCCAGGCTCCGGGCGGCACACACCTGGCACCTCCCGATCCTCCGCCTCCGGCCTCAGTGGGTCCCCGGGGGCCACCCGCCTCCCTCAGGTGCCTCCCCTGCGGACGGTGTCTTTCCTTCCGGCCCGTGGTTTCCTGTTACAAAGCCTTTCCTGAAGTTTAACTAAACCCCTTCCCTCCCCACCTGGCTTTCTCCCCGCCCTGCCTCTGCCAGCAGCCCTGTCCGGGCCTGGAGGCTCCGGTGGGATCCCAGCAGGTGCCCGGGGGCGGTCCCTCCGGCTCCCGCTGGGCCCGGCCACGTGCAGGCCTGTCCGAGGACCCCCTCCCCCAGGGCCGCAGAGCCTCTGCAGGCAAGAAAATGGACGGCAGATTGCTCTGGCAGCCTAAGAGGCCCTTCCCCTCCCCTCCCTGCCTCCCCTCCTCTCTCCTCCTCTCCCCTACCTTCCTTTCTTCCTTCTTCCTTCCTTCCCTCCTTCCCTCCTCCCTCCCTCCTTTCCCTCCTTCCTTCCTTGCACACACGTGTGTTGAGCACTGGCCACTCCTGCCCTCAGGGAGCGGGTGTTCTTGTCAGGGACGTGGACACATAAAGATACAAAGGAATGGCGGGCGGCCACAGGGAGAGTGAGGGGCGGCCACAGGGAGAGTGAGGGGCGGGTGCTGGGGGAGAGACAGCGTGGGGAGGGCCCGGCGGGCACGGCGTCTGACAGCGGATGCAGAGGAAGACTGCAGGGCGAGGATGTTCCAGACGGTGGGAGCTGATCAGGCCCAGGCCCTGCGAGAGGGTGCCGGAGGCAGAGAGGCTGCAGCAGAGCGGGGAGGGGAGCGGAGGGAAGGGAAGGGAGGGGAGCGAAGGGAGGAGCCGGGGTGGGGGCTGTGGGAACTTGGGGCAGGGGAGGGTGCGGTCTGAGCCTATTTCAATAAGGACCCTCTGGCTTTGGTGGTGGTGGTGGTGGGGGATGAATGGTAGGAGGTCAAAGGTGAAAGCTGGAGACCTACCAGGACCTCTGAACACGGCCTGCCCCACCCATTGTAGCCTCTAGCCCCACAGCCCAATTCTCCCCGAATACAGTCAACTGCACACCTACTGTGTGCTAAGACTGCACCCCTACTGTGTGCTCAGAACAGGCCCGCTCCCGGAGGACAGGCAGGTTCCTGAGGAGAGCGAGGCGGGGACGGCCCCCGGGAGCCTCAGACGGCCTATGGGCCAGGGGAGGGGGAGGAGATGGAGGCTGCGCGGCCCAGAGGGACACAAGCAAGTCAGACACGGAAAGGAACTCCCCTGGCTGGCCGCAGACCTGGGCCACCGTGACCCAACGGGACAGAGCTGGGCAGCAGACAGCGCTGCAAAGAGGAGAAGACGAGAGAGGAGAGGAAGGGAGAGGAGGAGGGAAGTGGGGGCGGTTTTAGTGCATGCACCAGGAGGCGGCGGTTTTAGTGCATGCACCAGGACTGTGGTCGGCAAACTGCGGCTCTGGAGCCACATGCGGCTCTTTGGCCCCTTGAGTGTGGCTCTTCCACAAAATACCACGGCCTGGGCGAGCCTATGTTGAAGAAGTGGCGTTAGAAGAAGTTTACGTTTAAAGAAATGTGGCTCTCCAAAGAAATGTCAATCACTGTGCTGTTGATATGTGGCTCAGTGGGCTAATGAGTTTGCTGGCCACGGCTCTAGGGGCTGGGCAGGGTGTGCAGCGGCCACAGTGCAGGAGGGCTTGTGGACCAGCACACGGGAAGGCACAGTGGAGGGAGCCAGGGGGAGGGGAGGGCAGGTGACGTCAGCCCCTGGCTGGGGAGGTGGGGAGACTGGAGTGGGAGCCTGGAAAGCCCCCAAGTCGCCCCTCCATGCCCGGCCTCAGGCGTGAATTCCTAGTCCCCACCCCCTTCCTACCCCTCAGCAGCCTCCGTGTCTGTGCTGGCTGATTCCCTCTGAGCTGTGCCCCCCGCCCTCCCGGAGCCCGCTCTGAACCCCAGGCTGCTGGGGAGTGCTCCCCGGAGCAGTTCGCTCTGTCCCAAGAGGAGGCTGTTATTGTGCCCATTTTGCAGAGGAGAAACCGAGGCTGAGAAGTGTCCGTTTGCACGGCTGGTGCCTAGCGGAGGCTCCAGCTCGGAGAGAGGCCTGGCTGGTGGGAGCTCCTCCCTTTGCCCCACCGCCCTCACTCTGTGCCAGACGCCTCCGTCTCCTCAGATCGGCGCCGGGAGCCGGCTGGTCCCGTTACTGGCACCCCCGCGTCTGTCACGGGGCAGGACGCTGTGGCCCGGAGAAGGCGGGTCACCTGCCACCACGCAGCCCGGAGGGGCCGACGCGCTGGTGCAGGTGTGAGAGGCACAAAGGACCGAGGCCGGACTGAGGCCAGGCCCAGAAGGCGGGAGACATACCCGTGGGGACGGGGGCCCAGCGTGGCCACCTGGGAGGTCAGGGGTGGATGGCCTGCGGGTGGGAGGCAGCACCCCGAAATGGTGGCGGGAGGAGGAGGAGGGAAGGGAACAGGCCACGGAGCTGGGGCGGGGGTGGGTTGGGGGGGTACAGCTGGAGAGGCAGGCGGGGACCTGGGAGAACCGGGGTCCCTGGGTTACGGCCACCCAGGGCCGTGTGGAAAGTGGGGGTCAGGCCGTGGGCACGGGGGTCAGGAGGGCCCTGGCACAGCGCGGGTCACGGGGAGCCGCCCGGCGTGGCCCGGTGCCCGGCCCACGTCACAGCTCAGGCGCGTGGGCCGGAAGCCTCGGGGCCCTTCCACGGGACACTCGTCGGCGGGGGGGCCATGAGGGCGGCAGCCAGGCCCAGCGCCTTCCGGAGCCGCCCGCCCGCCCGCCTGCCCGCGGGATCCGCTCTGCTCTCGGAAAACAACTGAGGAAATCAAGTGGAAACACAAATCCGCACCCGGCCCTCCCCCCCCCCACCTATCCCCCGCTCCCTCGGGCGGACCCCCCACCCAGGCTCCCTGCAGAGGCTCAGCCACAGAGGCGCCCGCCCCGCAGGGTGGGCCTTGGCCGGGCCCATGGGCACCATCGCAGGCCCCGGGCTCCGGCAGCTGGGCAGCCACCCCACCCGGCCCACAGGCAGCCCCTCCCCAAGAGGACCTGGGTGCCCGAGCCGAGCCCCTTCCCCTGCCTCCCTGCCCGCCCCTGCCACCCCTGGACTCCGGGTCCAGGCCAGGGAACCTCCAGGCTCCGCCCACGAGCAGGCCCCCCCCTTTCCCCTCGGGGCTCAGCCTCCCCCTGTGAAATGGGACCCTGGTCCCCCGCAGGCCGCAGAGACCGGCCCGGGCGGGCAGCAGAGTCCGCGGAGGAGCTGGCCCACGGGGTCCCTGCGTTTCCAGAGGACCCTCCGGTCAGGGCAGCCGCCCCCTGCAGGGGCCGCGAATTGCAGGCGGCAGTAAGGGGTCCGAGAGCGCTCACCTCCAGCCAGCGGGGCCCGTCCCAGCCGCCCCAGCCCCTTGGCCACGTCCACGGCCACACGCAGGCTGCTTCCCCGCCCGAACCTGCCCACAGAACTCCCCAGCCTCCCAGGCCCAGCTCCGGGCCCCGCCCCGACTGGGGGAGGGGCAGCACCCAGCGCGGGTCCCCGTGTCCCCAGGCGTGTGTGAGCCCCGCGCAGACAGGCCTGTGTCTGACTCTCCCGGAGTCCCCGGCCAGGGGCACAGCTCCATCGTGTGCGTGAGCGGAGGTGTGGGAACTTCCGTGAACATGTATGAACGAGCCAGTGTGAGCGTGAGTGTCAGCGTGAGTGTGAGCATGAGCGTGAGCGTGAGTGTGAGTGTGAGCATGAGTGTGAGCGTGAGTGTGAGCATGAGCATGAGCATGAGTGTGTGAGCGTGAGTATGAGTGTGAGCGTGTGAGTGTGAGTAGAGTGTGAGTGTGAGCATGAGTGTGAGTGTGAGTGTGAACATGAGTGTGAGCATGAGCGTGAGCGTGAGTGTGAGCGTGAGCGTGAGTGTGAGTGTGAGTGTGAGCGTGAGCGTGTGAGCATGAGTGTGAGTGAGTGTGAGCGTGAGCGTAAGTGTGAGCGTGAGTGTGAATGTGAGTGTGGGTGTAAACATGAGTGTGAGCGTGAGCGTGAGCGTGAGCGTGTGCGTGAGCGTGAGCGTGTGAGCATGAGTGTGAGCGTGAGTGTGAGCATGAGCGTGAGTGTGAGCATGAGTGTGAGTGAGTGTGAGCGTGGGCGTGAGTGTGAGCGTGAGTGTGAATGTGAGTGTGGGTGTGAACATGAGTGTGAGTGTGAGCGTGAGCGTGAGCGCCGGAGGAGCTGGCCTAGGAGCTGCCGCAGCAGCGCGGGCGGAGTCCAGTCTATGGCGGTGCCTCCATCCTCTCGGCCCTCCCTCCCGGGCCCAGGCCCCGCCTCTCCGGCCCTCAGCGGCGGGCCCTGGCTGCTGGCTGCTGGCTCCGGGCTCCCGGGTTCCGGGCAGCGCCTGCCCGCACTCGGGCGGCTGCGGGCGATGCCGGGTGGAGGGGCAGACCCGGGCAGAGGGGCCTGGGCCCGGGGCAGGGCCAGCGGATGTGAGCAGCGTCTTACAGGACAAACTGCCGCCGCTGATGAGCCGTGGGTCCGGGGGCGGGTGACTCACAGGGATGGCCTCGCGCTCGGCCGGGGAGGGGACAGAGGAGCCATTGACGGGCAGACGCGGTGGGGCCGCCCGGCGGGCAGGATGGCGGCGGGTTCGGGGCACGACTCACGGCCCCTGCCCCCACGGCTGCCGGAGACCCCAGAGCTCCTCCGGGTCACCCGCCAGGAAACGGCGCCGCCAGGAGCGGCCACGTGGCCGGGTGCCACGGGGCAGGGCTGGGGCTGTGCCACGGGGCAGGGCCGGGCTGTGCCACGGGGGCAGTGCCTACAGCTCACCGTGAGGCCTGAGTGGGCGCTGGGGTCCCAGCCCCCGCCCTCCGGGGCTCACTGACCGGGGGAGACAGCCATCGGCCATCACTGACCCTGATGGAGGGGCTCCCACAGGCACGGCGGGCGCTCTGAGGGGAGACGGGAGCAGTGACTGAGGATGATGATATCCAAGTTCTCCGAGGCCGGCCCTCCGTGCCCGGTGCATTTCACGGGATCCTGGCAACCACCGCCCCGTTTTACATACAGATGGGGGTGGGAAAGGCTGAGTGGACTGGGGGGGGGGGGCCTCACAGGCCTGAGGATGCCCAAACTGGTGCACCCACCCCTGCAACGCGGGAGAGGTGACTCGGAGCTTTCTGAGAGCTGGGGAGGTGGCCCGGGCAGAGGGACCGGTGTGTCAGGGCCCAGACATCCACCATGGGCGGGCTGAGCAATGGTGACCTGCTGCCCGGCCCCCATGTGGCATCCCCTGTCCCCCACCCTGTCCCCAGACCCCTTTCTTCCCCGGACCCTGCCTGCGCCACCCCTCCTGGTGTGAGCCGGGTCTAGTGGAGGAGTGAGGTCTGTCCCCACCCTGTCTGCCCCCTGGTGCCATCCTCTCACACCAGCAGAGCTCCTGGACGTGAGGGAGCCCAGGGTGTCCGAGCTTGGCTCTGCCCCCTGAGACCCCGGCCTGCCCAGCCCACAGCAGCTGAGCCAGGCCCACACCCGCAGGCCGGGGCCTCAGGGGGCAGAGCCGAGCTCGGACACCCCGGAGCAGGCCGTCCAGGGCTTCTCCGCCGCGGGCCTGTGGTCAGGTCACCTCTGAGCGGACAGCTCTGGGAAGGACATTCTGTGTGTCACCCGCAGTCCAGAGTCAGCTCGGCCCAGCTCGCCAGAGCCCGCTGTCAAATTCTCTGGAATTTTCCAGGCTTGTTGATGTCACCTTGGGAGCTTGAAGCTGGCCCTGGTAGGAGTTTTTACACTGTGAACATTAACCCCCCCATTTGTGCTCCACCCCCCACTGCACAGAGCACAGCTCTGTCCCCTCCCCTGGCTCCCCTGGGGGCTCTGGGTTCAAGTCTCGGGGAGTTGCTCTTGCTCAGATCCATTAGCATCTCTCCTGCTTTCCACAGATTAAGGCCTTCCCCCTGGGCGGTCCAGCCTTAGCCGTAGTCAGCCCCCTGCTGCACCGTGGGCCGACCCCGATGCCCGCCGCCGCCGCCAGCAGGAGATGATGCTGCCTGTGGAGCAGGCCCCGCCGCCCGCAGCCACACCTTCGCTGATGCTGCTCCCCTCCCGATGCCCTTCCCACCTGAGGTTCACCGTGATCTGTGCCCCGTACGTGTTCTCTGCATGGAAGGGTGCTGAGCCGAGGCCCTGCAGCCAGGACTAACCTGGGGTCTCGGTCAAAGCTGGGCCCTAAGAAAGCCTGAACCCACCCCCTGACCCAGGCCAGAAAGACACCAACCGTCCTGCCATCCCAGCCTGCCTCCGTCTCCGAGGGAACGGGCGCCGGTGGGGGACAGGCTGGTGGCTGCCCGCAGGGACGGCAACAGCAGGAGCCAATCAAACCCCCCGGCTCCTGGGAATCAGATCCCTGCACCCCTGCTCAGCCTTCGAACTCCTCTTCATCCCTCAAAGCCCAACCCAGACCATCCCCCTCCCCTGACAGCAGGCCTTGCCCGGGTCATCCCCGCCCCTCCGCCGGGTGCGTGTGTGGTGGCCATCCCCACGGCACTGGGTGGCGCGTGTCTGTCTGTGTGCCCGTGGCCGCAGACCACGGCCCGCGCGGCAGGGCGGCACCTGTTTAAGGCTGAGGAACTGCTGGCTGGATTGACCTGAATGGACTCCATCCCTAGGCCTCAGTTTCCCCTTCTGCCTCTCACAATCTAGGATTCTGTGAATGTGCACCCCTCCCCCCACAGTCTCTAACCTTCAAACCTCCTTCCCTAATCTCCCGGCCCTCCAGGGGGCCACACCCCTTCCTAGCTGCCTTTACCCCCCAACACACACACACACACACCCCAGACAACCTGCCCCAACACACACACACACACACACACACACCCCAGACAACCTGCCCCAACACACACACACACACACCCCAGAAAACCTCCCCCAACACACACACACACACCCCAGACAACCTGCCCCAACACACACACACACACCCCAGACAACCTGCCCCAACACACACACACACCCCAGACAACCTCCCCCAACACACACACACACACACACACACCAGACAACCTCCCCCAACACACACACACACACACACCAGACAACCTCCCCCAACACACACACACACACACCAGACAACCTCCCCCAACACACACACACACACACACACACACACACACCAGACAACCTCCCCCAACACACACACACACACACACACACACACACACACATGCCCCGGCCCCCAAACCCCATTTCTCTGGGTGCACGTTCCTCCCACACTGTGGGTCCCTCGGAAAGGCGGAGGCCCTGCCCACAATCGGGGCACACAGTCACCCCATGATGCCCATCCGGGGGCCGTGAGGGAGCCGGGGCTGTGAGGGCCCTGGGGGACGCCCTGCTCAGACAGGCCCACTGCCCGCCCGTCACGGCGCCCCCCGCAGGCCCCGGGGCAAACAGCCACACCAGGCCTCCGCCTGCTTGTCCCCCTCGGAGGCTGCGTCTGTGCCGTGAGCGGTAGACGCTGCCCTTCCTCCCGTCACACAGGATCCCGTCCCCCTCAGCCTCTGCCTCCCCTTCCTTCTCCCGAGCACACGTGCACAGGACGCCCCCCGCGGCACCGCACACGGATGCAGGCGCGCACACACGTGTGCACGGAGGACCTGAAACCCCTCCTCAGTCACGGGCACTGACATTGGGGGCCCAGGGGGTGTCATCCATCGGAGACGCTGGCCGCAGGGGGACCATGCGGGTTGTTAGAGGGCCCTGACCTTCTGCACCTCAACCTCCCCGTCTCACCCGCACACGGGCAGAGCCAGGCCCGGGGCGGGAGGCACAGAGCACACGGGCAGAGCCAGGCCCGGGGCGGGAGGCACAGAGCACACGGCAGAGCTGGGCCCGGGGCGGGAGGCACAGAGTACACGGGCAGAGCCGGGCCCGGGGCGGGAGGCACAGAGCACACGGGCAGAGCCGGGCCCGGGGCGGGAGACACAGAGCACACGGGCAGAGCCCGGCCCGGGGCGGGAGGCACAGAGCACACGGGCAGAGCCAGGCCCGGGGCGGGAGGCACAGAGCACACGGGCAGAGCCGGGCCCGGGGCGGGAGGCACAGAGCACACGGGCAGAGCCGGGCCCGGGGCGGGAGGCACAGAGCACACGGGCAGAGCCCGGCCTGGGGCGGGAGGCACAGAGCACACGGGCAGAGCCAGGCCTGGGGCGGGAGGCACAGAGCACACGGGCAGAGCCCGGCCTGGGGCGGGAGGCACAGAGCACACGGGCAGAGCCGGGCCCAGGGCGGGAGGCACAGAGCACACGGGCAGAGCCGGGCCCGGGGCGGGAGGCACAGAGCACACGGGCAGAGCCCGGCCTGGGGCGGGAGGCACAGAGCACACGGGCAGAGCCCGGCCTGGGGCGGGAGGCACAGAGCACACGGGCAGAGCCAGGCCCGGGGCGGGAGGCACAGAGCACACAGGCAGAGCCGGGCCTGGGGCGGCACAGAGCACACGGGCAGAGCCGGGCCCAGGGCGGGAGGCACAGAGCACACGGGCAGAGCCGGGCCCGGGGCGGGAGGCACAGAGCACACGGGCAGAGCCCGGCCTGAGGCGGGAGGCACAGAGCACACGGGCAGAGCCGGGCCCGGGGCGGGAGGCACAGAGCACACGGGCAGAGCCGGGCCCGGGGCGGGAGGCACAGAGCACACGGCAAGAAGCAGCGCGGCCTGCCCGTCCAGGAGGCTCCAGGCGCAGGGGGCTCTGGGCGACGCAGACGTGATGGCTTCGGGCCCAGGCTGGGCACCTCCTCCCCTGGGAGCCGGGTGACCTTCCAAAACCCAGCCTCTCAGGCAATAGTGCCAGCCTTACAGAGCTGTGTCCGCCTTACAGAGCTGTGCCCGCTTTACAGAGCTGTGCCCGCCTTACAGAACTGTGCCCGCCTTACAGAACTGTGCCCACCTTACAGAACTGTGCCCGCCTTACAGAGCTGTGCCCATCTTACAGAGCTGTGCCCGCATTACAGAGCTGTGCCCATCTTACAGAGCTGTGCCCACCTTACTAGCTGTGCCCACCTTACAGAACTGTGCCCGCCTTACAGAACTGTGCCCGCCTTACAGAGCTGTGCCCATCTTACAGAGCTGTGCCCGCATTACAGAGCTGTGCCCGCCTTACAGAGCTGTGCCCACCTTACAAGCTGTGCCCACCTTACAGAGCTGTGCCACCTTTCAGAGCTGTGCCCGCCCTACAGAGCTGTGCCCACCTTACAAGCTGTGGCCACCTTACAGAGCTGTGCCCACCTTACAGAGCTGTGCCCACCTTACAAGCTGTGCCCGCCTTACAGAGCTGTGCACGCCTTACAAGCTGTGCCCACCTTACAGAGCTGTGCCCGCCTTACAGAGCTGTGCCTGCCTTACAAGCTGTGCCCGCCTTACAGAACTGTGCCACCTTACAGAGCTGTGCCCGCCCTACAGAGCTGTGCCCACCTTACAAGCTGTGCCCACCTTACAGAACTGTGCCCGCCTTACAGAGCTGTGCCTGCCTTACAAGCTGTGCCCGCCCTACAGAGCTGTGCCCACCTTACAAGCTGTGCCCAACTTACAGAGCTGTGCCCAACTTACAGAGCTGTGCCCGCCTTACAAGCTGTGCCCGCCTTACAGAACTGTGCCCACCTTACAGAGCTGTGCCCACCTTACAGAGCTGTGCCCTCCTTACAGAACTGTGCCCGCCTTACAGAACTGTGCCCGCCTTACAGAGCTGTGCCCATCTTACAGAGCTGTGCCCACCTTACAGAGCTGTGCCCGCCTTACAGAGCTGTGCCTGCCTTACAAGCTGTGCCCGCCTTACAGAGCTGTGCCCGCCTTACAAGCTGTGCCCGCCTTACAGAGCTGTGCCCGCCTTACAGAGCTGTGCCTGCCTTACAAGCTGTGCCCGCCTTACAGAACTGTGCCCACCTTACAGAGCTGTGCCCACCTTACAGAGCTGTGCCCGCCTTACAGAACTGTGCCCGCCTTACAGAACTGTGCCCGCCTTACAGAGCTGTGCCCATCTTACAGAGCTGTGCCCGCCTTACAGAGCTGTGCCCGCCTTACAGAGCTGTGCCCACCTTACAAGCTGTGCCCACCTTACAGAGCTGTGCCACCTTTCAGAGCTGTGCCCGCCCTACAGAGCTGTGCCCACCTTACAGAGCTGTGCCCACCTTACAAGCTGTGCCCGCCTTACAGAGCTGTGCCTGCCTTACAAGCTGTGCCCGCCTTACAGAGCTGTGCCCGCCTTACAAGCTGTGCCCACCTTACAAGCTGTGCCCACCTTACAGAGCTGTGCCACCTTTCAGAGCTGTGCCCGCCCTACAGAGCTGTGCCCACCTTACAGAGCTGTGCCCACCTTACAAGCTGTGCCCGCCTTACAGAGCTGTGCCTGCCTTACAAGCTGTGCCCGCCTTACAGAGCTGTGCCCGCCTTACAAGCTGTGCCCACCTTACAGAGCTGTGCCCGCCTTACAGAGCTGTGCCTGCCTTACAAGCTGTGCCCGCCTTACAGAACTGTGCGCGCCTTACAAGCTGTGCCCGCCTTACAGAGCTGTGCCCGCCTTACAGAGCTGTGCCACCTTTCAGAGCTGTGCCCGCCCTACAGAGCTGTGCCCACCTTACAGAGCTGTGCCCACCTTACAAGCTGTGCCCGCCTTACAGAGCTGTGCCTGCCTTACAAGCTGTGCCCGCCTTACAGAGCTGTGCCCGCCTTACAAGCTGTGCCCACCTTACAGAGCTGTGCCTGCCTTACAAGCTGTGCCCGCCTTACAGAACTGTGCCACCTTACAGAGCTGTGCCCGCCCTACAGAGCTGTGCCCACCTTACAAGCTGTGCCCACCTTACAGAGCTGTGCCCGCCTTACAGAGCTGTGCCTGCCTTACAAGCTGTGCCCGCCCTACAGAGCTGTGCCCACCTTACAAGCTGTGCCCGCCTTACAGAGCTGTGCCCGCCTTACAGAGCTGTGCCTGCCTTACAAGCTGTGCCCGCCTTACAGAGCTGTGCCCGCCTTACAAGCTGTGCCCACCTTACAGAGCTGTGCCCGCCTTACAGAGCTGTGCCCACCTTACAGAGCTGTGCCCGCCTTACAGAGCTGTGCCCGCCTTACAAGCTGTGCCCGCCTTACAAGATGTGCCCACCCTACAGAGCTGTGCCCGCCTTACAGAACTGTGCCCGCCTTACAGAGCTGTGCCCGCCTTACAGAGCTGTGCCCGCCCTACAGAGCTGTGCCCGCCTTACAGAACTGTGCCCACCTTACAGAGCTGTGCCCGCCTTACAGAACTGTGCCCGCCTTACAAGCTGTGCCCATCTTACAGAACTGTGCCCACCTTACAGAGATGTGCCCACCTTACAGAGCTGTGCCCGCCTTACAAGCTGTGCCCGCCTTACAAGCTGTGCCCATCTTACAGAGCTGTGCCCGCCTTACAGAGCTGTGCCCGCCTTACAAGCTGTGCCCGCCCTACAGAGCTGTGCCCGCCTTACAAGCTGTGCCTGCCTTACAGAGCTGTGCTCGTCTTACCGAGCTGTGCCCACCTTACAGAGCTGTGCCCGCCTTACAGAACTGTGCCCGCCTTACAGAGCTGTGCCCGCCTTACAGAGCTGTGCCCGCCTTACAAGCTGTGCCCACTGAGTGAGCTCCCAGGTCGCCACGGTGCCTGGCCAGCGGGCCGTGCTCAGCAGCCGTTAGTGGCGCTGTTGTAGGTGCAGAGTAGGGGGTCCGGCCCTCCTGCCTCCTCGCCTGAGCTCGGAGTCTGCCACTCACCCATCCTCGGTGCTGGAAAGACACCCAGGTCCCTGTCCCCCACGCCCTCCTGAAGATGGGGTGGTGCGAGGGGGAGAGAAGCTGGCAGCCCACAGCCCTCCGGGTGATGTGTGTGCCATGTGCCTCTGTCTCTGGGCTGCCAGGGGAGACAGGCGAGGGACCAAGCCTGATGAGGGAAGATGGGGAGCTTGGAAAGGCCCCCCAAAAAGGGAGGTGTGGTGGTGAGCTGAGGCCGGGGAGCCCCTGCAGACACCACTGCTCCAGACCATCACTCCAGCAACCAGGGAGGGAAGCTGCTCTCAGCCCCGCCCCTCAGGATGCTCAAACCCCCCCACACACACCATGCAGGGCAGGGTGAGGGCCGTGCCCCTGCTCCTGCCTCCCACCTCTGCTCCTGCAGCCCGGCCCGCAGGTGGCCATGGCTCACCAACCCCAAATACAGGAACTCAGACGCTTTACTGGATCACGCGCCTTCCCATCAGGATAAGTGCCCTGAGACCTGCACATGGTGGGAACTCAGCAGAGACCAGTGGAATGGATGAGTGAGTGAGTGAGTGAATGAATGAATGAATGGATGGAGCAACGGCCTCATCCCCCAGCCCTGGCCCCCAGACACTGGTGATTCACCTGATGACTGACACCATCCGTCCCCGTGACCACACTGTGCAGCCCACGGGAACTGTCTGACACACACCCGCCAGCCACCACGTGGAAGGCTGCTCTCCCTCCCGCCGGTCCCCCCTCCCCGCCGGCCCCCTCCCACCCACGCACACTCTCCCTCTGCCCCGGGCAGCTGGTGGGAGGTGGGGGCTGGGGTGGGGCAGGGCCAGAGGGGCTCAGAGGCTGCCGCGGGCCGGGCTGGGGGAGGCTGGGAAAGTCCGGGCTGGCTCTCCCGGGGGGCGGGGGGCCGTGAGTGCGGGGGCGACAGCAGGGATGGGAGAGGGAGGGGGTCGGCGGCGTACAGCTGCGGGCCCCTCCCCAGCAGCCCGCCGGGGCGCAGAAAGGCGTCTTTGTTCTCCGCCTTTAAAGGGTAAGAGAAACACTTATGCATGGCAAATTAGCCCAAAAATGTATTTCTCTAAAACACCCAATTGTCTCACCAGGCCTGCAGCTGCAGGGAAGTTCCAGGGAGCTGGGGAGGGGGCGGCTTCGGGGTGACCCTGGGGGACAGGGGGAGGCAGCGGGGAGAGAGGGGCCAGCTCGCCTTCCCGCCTCTGCTCTCGGCATCACGCAGTCACCGGAGGGCACAGCCGGGAGGGCCCTCGGGTCGGGGACGCCGATGACTCGGTGTTACCGAGAGGGAAACCGAGGCCCGGGAGGGGGGGTGGCCACGGCAGGACGGGTGCTGGCTGGCAGCGGAGAAACGGCTGGTGCCCGTCTCCGGGGCTCTCCTCTGGGCCCACTGCCTTGTCCCTGCTGGCGGGGAGGGACCCTGAGTCCCCAAGGCCGGCCGAGCCAGCAGCCCTACATGTGACGGTGACAGCAGGCGGTGGTGACTCTGCTCACATGCCCTCTCAGGGGGCCTGAGCCCAGGGGGACGGATAAGGGCACCCCCCAGGCCTCCCTCGCTCCTCGGGAGTGGAGCCAAGTGCACGTGGACGGGAGTCGGGGTGCCCTGTGCCGCCCCCTTTCTCACTGGCCAAGGGCCTGCCATGTGGGCCCGGGGGTACCCCTGGGCTCCCGGAGGTGAACCGGAGGCAGCCTGGTCACCGAGGAGCGCCCGGTCCCAGGAGGGCAGAGTGAACAAGCAGAGCCCATGGCAGTTCCCACGGGGAGGTCAGGTCCTCCGGGGGCTCCTGACCACAGCCCGGGGCCGGCCCTGAGGGTGGGTCTCAGAGCAGACGGGGGACATTCCAGCAGAGGGCACAGCACAAGGGCAAACCGAGGCGTCTGAGACCACCCCTTCAGCATCGAGGATCTATAGGCACATCCAGGGCTCCGGCTCAGGCCGGAGACGGGAGAGAAGGGGCAGGCCTGGTCCCGGCCGGGGGTCCTGCCAACTTGACGAAGCGAGTTTACGACAGAAATAACACTGAACTGGCCGCAAACTGTGCCCCAAGGACGACGCCGAGCGGGGGCCCTGGCCCCCTGCGTCAGGCCCTGGCCCCACCAGCTCCGGTGAGGCCATCGGCTCCCCAGCCTCAGTGTGTGCATCTGTACAATGGGCTGGCGACATCTACGGGAAGACGGTCAGGAGCCGACGTGGAAAGAGCCAAACCCATGGGCTGTCAGCGCACAGGTTCTCAGGAAATGTTAGTTCTGGTCTCCGGGCGAAGTCTGGAAATGAGAGACGTGGGGGGTGGGGGCGGGGAGCCTGTGTGTGAGAGAGAGAGTGAGTGTGCACATGTGCATGTGTATGTGACAGACTAGGTGTTGTGTGTGCAGGCATGCATCAGTGGGTCGAGCTGTGCAACTCATGCATGCCGGCACACGTGTGTGGTATGAGTGAGTGTTGTGGTTGTGTACGCCTGTGTGATGCATGAGTGTGTGTATGAATAAGTGAATGTGTGAGCACGTGAGTGTGTGTGTGTGTGTGTGTGTGAATAAGTGAATGTGTGAGCATGTGAGTGTGTGTGTGTGTGTGTGTGAATAAGTGAATGTGTGAGCACGTGAGAGTGTGTGTGTGTGTGTGTGTGTGAATAAGTGAATGTGTGAGCACGTGAGTGTGTGTGTGTGAGTGAATAAGTGAATGTGTGAGCACGTGAGTGTGTGTGTGTGTGTGTGAATAAGTGAATGTGTGAGCACGTGAGTGTGTGTGTGTGTGTGTGAATAAGTGAATGTGTGAGCACGTGAGTGTGTGTGTGTGAGTGTGTGAGTGAATAAGTGAATGTGTGAGCACATGAGTGTGTGTGTGTGTGTGAATAAGTGAATGTGTGAGCACGTGAGTGTGTGTGTGTGTGTGTGTGAATAAGTGAATGTGTGAGCACGTGAGTGTGTGTGTGTGTGTGTGTGAATAAGTGAATGTGTGAGCACGTGAGTGTGTGTGTGTGAGTGTGTGTGAATAAGTGAATGTGTGAGCATGTGTGTGTGTGTGTGTGTGTGTGTGAATAAGTGAATGTGTGAGCATGTGTGTGTGTGTGTGTGTGAATAAGTGAATGTGTGAGCACGTGAGTGTGTGTGTGTGTGTGTGTGAATAAGTGAATGTGTGAGCACGTGAGTGTGTGTGTGTGTGTGTGTGTGAATAAGTGAATGTGTGAGCATGTGAGTGTGTGTGTGTGTGTGTGTGTGTGTGAATAAGTGAATGTGTGAGCACGTGAGTGTGTGTGCCCGTGTGTCTGCGGGGACGGGGTGTGTGTGTGTGTGTGTGTGTGAATAAGTGAATGTGTGAGCACGTGAGTGTGTGTGCCCGTGTGCCTGCTTCTCGGGAGAGGTGACTGAGCTGAGCCTGGAAATGTCAAATGTATGAAGGGGCCAGGCGGCCAGGAGGGTGGTCCCTCAAGATGGCGGGAGGGACCAGGAAGGGACCAGGCCCCTGGAGGCACCAAGAAAGAGGGAGACCCTGCCTCGGCGGGAAGCCTCCTCACCAGCCTCCTCGGGGCCAAGGTGGCCCCAGCGGCTGAGCCAGACCCGCAAGGAGCATGGGACGGAGCACACACATTCCCCCCCCCCACCCCACCCCCGGCCTAAGAACCGCGTGGCTTCCTCTCTGCAGTTCCCCCGCAGGGCGAGCCACAATCTGCCTGGTCTGGGGTCCGCCCGCCCTCCCCGCTCCTCTGCCTGCCGGTCTCCTCCGCACCCTACTCCCCGTCGCCTCCAGTCACCCTCCCAGACACAGCACCTCGCCCTCCCTCCGCTGTGCCTCCCCACGGGTCTGCCTGCGCCATCCTGGGGCGGCCACAGGGAGCTGGTCTCCCCCCCCCCCACCCCGTGTCCCTTCCCCTGCGTTCCTGCACCCCCACAACGGCTTGTGCTCCCACATTCACCTATGCCAGTCCGTATGTGGTGCTGTCATTTACAAAACCGTGATCCTAGACCCGCAGCTACGGGAGAACCTGTCAGAGAATTCTCTCCAGAAAAGCCACCAGGAACGGAGGGAGAGCACCCCAGTGCTCACAGCAGCACGAGTCACAGCAGCCAAAGGTGGAGCAGCCCAGCGTCCGTCGACAGATGACCCAAATGGGGTGCAAACATGCAATGCAACAGGAGTCCGCCTTACAAGGAAGGAGGTCGCCGAAACCGGTTTGGCTCAGTGGATAGAGCGTCGGTCTGCGGACTGAAAGGTCCCAGGTTCGATTCCGGTCAAGGGCATGTACCTTGGTTGCGGGTACATCCCCGGTAGGGGGTGTGCAAGAGGCAGCTGGTCGATGTTTCTCTCTCATCAATGTTCCTAGCTCTCTATCCCTCTCTCTTCCTCTCTGTAAAATATCAATAAAATAGATATATTTTAAAATTGAACAGTTGTAACTAATATATTGTAATAAAGGTTATGTGAACGTGGTGTCTCAAAATAACGGGAAGGGGTCCTGACATGCTACGTGGGTGACCCGGAGACACTGTGCTGAGCGAACGCAGCCAGGACCGAAGGGAAAACGGTGTCTGGCTGCACCTGCGTGGAGCCCCGGAGGAGGCAGATCCTAGAGGCAGAGAGTGGGCCAGGGGGGCCAGGGAAAGGGGGAGACGGGGGAGCTAGAGGCGAATGGGGCAGAGTTTCCGTCTGGGAAGATGGAAAGGTTCTGGAGATGGAGGGTGGTGATGGCCAAACTGCGAATGGCCTGAATGGCACTGAACGTGCGTGAAGGATGGTGAGAAAGGCACGTTTGCGTGATGTGTAGCTTACCACTGGGGCGGGGCAGCGGGGGAGGGCGCCACGCAGTTTTCCCAGGAAGTTCTTGCTAGATGGGAAGGGACAGTTTTCTTTCTTTCTTTTCTTTTCTTTCTTTCTTTCTTTTTTTAAAAAAAATATATATTTATTTATTGATTTCAGAGAGGAAAGGAGAAGGAGAGAGAGATAGAAACATCAATGATGGGAGAGAATCATTGACCAGCTGCCTCCTGCACACCCCCTACTGGGGACTGAGCCTGCAACCCAGGCACGTGCCCTTAGCCGGAATCAAACCTGGGACCCTTCAGTCTGCAGGCTGATGCTCTATCCACTGAGCCAAGCCAGCCAGGGCAAGGGACAGTTTTCTTCTGTGCAACCTGTTGTGGGAATGAAAAGGGCAGGCACAGGGCACTGACTCCCTCTCTGGGGGCGACGCCATCTCCTCCTGGGACCCCCAGACACGACATGGGGGGCAGGGGGCAGGGGGACAGATGCCCAGGGAAGTCCCGGGTGACAATGGCTTCGGGACTAGGGCCCCTCAGTCCTCAGGGTGACCTCTGGTAGCCCTCCCCCTCAGCACCCCCACCCCAGCCCAGGACTCTTCTGAGGGGGGCAGGGCACCCCGGGGAAACACTGAATGGCCCAGTGGGGTGCAGAAAAAGGGGTTAGCTTTCTGTCCACTTTTACTTTCACTCTCGTTATTCTGAAATGCCCGTGTTGTGTGTGTGTAACACAGCAGCACATGTACAGCACCTGTAAGTCAGTGAACAGCCATGTGCCTGGAGAGCTGGCTGGGGAACAGCCTGGGTCTGGGGGATTCTGTTCGATCGCCTTCCCTTCGCCCAGCGCAGGCACAGACACAGCTGAACAAAGGCCTCGGGGAGTGGCCCTGGCGTCTGGTTCTGGCCGTGCGAACTCGAGAGCCAAACCGATCCTGGGAGTGAGGAGCAGCTGTACACACGCCGGGACGCTGCACACGGCCTTGACCTTGGCCACCGACCGGACACAGATCCTGACTCTGAAAATGCACACTTCCCCAGGTCACAGCCTAAATCCTGACCCAGACTAAGCCGTCGTCCCAGCAGCTCTGACACTGTCCGTACAGAGCTGAGCCCGGCCCCCGCTTACTGAGAAGGTGCCCCATCAAAACAGTCAGAGCAGCTGCGGAGACCGTTCGAGGGGAGAAGTGAGACTGTCGTGTCCACGTTCCCCCTGGAGACAGAATCCAGCCCCCTTTTACAGACGATGAGACTGAGGCGCAGAGCGGCTCATTCGCTTCTCCAAGGTCCCAGGAATTAGGGAGCCTCAGAGCCGAGCCTCAGCCCTGCTGGGTCTAACCCTGCCATGGCGCGGCCCCTGAGGACCCTCCTCTGGGCCTGGGTGCCGCCGGGCCTGGCGCTGCCGCGCTCAGGGGTGCCTGGGCGAGAGGCAGAGCGGCAGGCACAGAGGACCCTCACCCTCAGCCTCACGCCCAGAAGTGGGACTTGGGTCCCTTCTGGCGCGGACACCCGGCAATGACCCTGACCCCAAGGCAAGTGAACACGCATCGACCCTCTGACCAGAGAGAAACCCAGGTCTGGAGGGAGGGAGAGAGCTGGGAGAGGAGCCAGGGAAACGCAGAGGACAAGCGCTGGATGGTGACCGCAGGGAAGGACGGAGACGACAGAGGCCATGGGGCTGGGAGGGGCGGCCTGCAGAGCCCACGCAGCCCACCCGAAAGGCCAGGAGCCCGGCCGGCGCGGCTCAGTGGTGAGTGCCCACCTAGGAACCAGGAGGTCAAGGTTCGATTCCCGGTCAGGGAGCATGCCTGGAGCTGTGGGCTCCATCCCTGGTGGGGGCGTGCAGGAGGCAGCGATCAATGATTCTCTCTCAGTTTCTATCGTTCTCCCTCTCCCTTCCTCTCTGAAATCAATAAAATAAAAAAAAAAAACGTGTATTTTTAAAGGTCACAGAAGACCAGGGCTGCAGTGCCGCACCCCCATGTTTGAGAAGAATGGCACCTTCTCCCCACACCACCGAGGCCTGACCTCCACTGCGCCCTCTGCACCCTCGATCGCCCGCCCCTTCACCCCGGGACCAGGGGCTTGGCTCGGGCCCGGGGCCTCCGCAGGCAGGTTCGGTGGGAGCTGCCATGTATGGCTGCGCCTGGGCAACCAGGAGGAAAGACTGCAGAGATCTGGGCAATATGTGGCTTGGGGGTTGTGACCATGACCCCTAACTGGCGTGTCCCTCCCTCCCCCCCCCCCCCGCCTCCTGAGGGCGTCCTCAGGGGGTGCTCCTGGGCGGCTCCTCTGCCAGGCAGCGGGTCACGAGCTCTCAGCTGATGGGTCGTCCAGGGTTCAGATGCCAGTCATGTGGGGATGGCAGGACCCTCGGGGCTGGAGGAGAGGCACCAGCTGCCTGGGGATGACAGGACGGAGAGGGGGGAGGGTGGTGTCCTCTTAGCCTCATCCTGCCCTGCCCCTGCGCCCCAACCACCCCAGGAATCTGTTCTCACGCCCCAGAGAGGCAGGGTCCCTGTCCAGGCCCCGCTGGCCCTCCGCATGCCAACTCTTCCCGTGTCTGACTCCCTCCTCCCGTCTCATCGTCTCTCATCTGGCCTCCCCCGCCCCGCCCTCCGAGGCCACCCTCCTGCTTCCCCTCCTCCTGCTCCATCTCCCCACACGCCTGGTGCTGCTGGCTGTGGGACCACTTCCGGGGACCGGGGTCTGCCATGGAGAACCTGGTGAGCTGGCCGTTAGGGAGCGAGACGCAAAAAAACACACATCCGGTTCAGCCCCAACCTAAGCCCCCTAATAATCAGACACGGCCTCCAACCCGGTCCTGCCCCACGTCACTCTGAGCCCTGACAGCAGCCCAGCCACAGACTCCAGTGAGACCTTGTCTGTCAACCGGGGTGACAGCCTAACCTTGACCCCAGCCTGGCCCTAAGGCCTGGTCCTGACCCTAACCCTGACCCTGACCCCAGCCTGGCCCTAAGGCCTGACCCTGACCCTGACCCTAGCCTGGCCCTAAGGCCTGGCCCTGACCCTAACCCTGACCCTGACCCCAGCCTGGACCTAAGGCCTGACCCTGATCCTGACCCCAGCCTGGCCCTAAGGCCTGGCCCTGACCCTGACTCCAGCCTGGCCCTAAGGCCTGGCCCTGACCCTGACCCCAGCCTGGCCCTAAGGCCTGGCCCTGACCCTGACTCCAGCCTGGCCCTAAGGCCTGACCCTGACCCTGACCCCAGCCTGGCCCTAAGGCCTGGCCCTGACCCTAACGCTGACCCCAGCCTGGCCCTAAGGCCTGGCCCTGACCCTGACTCCAGCCTGGCCCTAAGGCCTGGCCCTGAACCTGACCCCAGCCTGGACCTAAGGCCTGGCCCTGACCCTGACCCCAGCCTGGCCCTAAGGCCTGGCCCTGACCCTGACCCCAGCCTGGGGCTGGCCCTGAACCCAAATGGATACTTATAAACCTTGATCTTCGCCACAGAATGGACACTGATCCTGACTCCAAAGAGGGACGCTTCCCCGGGTCACACCCCAGGCTCAGCCGTCATCCTCGCTCCAGAATAAACCATCTCTGACGCTGTCTATACGCTGAGCCCGACCCCAAATCCTACACAGACTTGACCCTGACCCCAGGCAGAACCCTGATCCTGGCCCAGGCGGGAGACCTCATCTCGCCCCCAGCCGGGCCCTGACCCGAGCCAGCCTCTCAGAAAACGTGTCTTTATTCACAAGGTCGGTCCTCACCGCGGACGGGCCCTTGCTGGCGCCTGGGGAGAGCCGGTCCGCAGGCCCACGGCCCAGAGCCCCAGGCAGGAGAGTGGGGCCTGGCGTGCCCGACTCACAGGTGAGGAACCGACTCAGGGAGCTTAACTCCTTTCCCGTGGCTGCCATAAATAGAACTGAACCAAGAAAGCAGAAGCCGCAGGGAGACCGTTTTCGGGAAATTTCCCCAAAGCAGGGCTGGGCAAGCACGGACCGGGCTGGTGCGGAGGAGGCGCTCGGCGGCTGGGGGAGAGCCGGCAGAGGCGGGCGCTGGCCCAGGCTACAGAGAGGCCCACAGGAGGTGACGGGAGGGCCCGGGCCTTATGGGCCCGCCAGCCCCACGATGCCCAGGGCCCTTGAGTCTCATTCAGGTGCCCTGAGCTCTTCCCTGCCCAGCTGCTGGACCCAGGTGAGGCCAGAGCTCCACCCGCCGCCCGCTCCTCTCCCCTCGCGCACTGCGGGGCCCGGGCCTAGACGGGAGAGGAAGCCGCCGTGCCAAGCTGGCACTCGGCTGTCTCTGAGTGAGAGGGCGGTGCTGGGCTCGCTGTCCCCGGGGGAGGACTCGCCGCCATTTCCCAGATGCCTTCCTCCCCCCGCACCCCCCGTTTTCAGGCCTTGGACCCCACACCCCAGAGAGGCTCAGAGGCCTGCCTTGGGGGGCACAGCCGGGCTGGGGAGCATCAACACGCAGACCCCGGGCCCTGGCACCTGCCCTGCTCTGGCTCAGCCCCGCATCTGCCCCAGGAGGGTGGAGGATGGTGGGGGGACCTGGTGCCAGGCGGCAGAGGCCGGGGTGGGAGGCTGGATGGCCCTTCGCACCCCCCCCCGCCCCCCCCAGCTCCCCAGCCTGGCTCCATCCACTGGCTGCCCAGCTGCCGGCACATCCGCCCAGGCCCAGACATCAATCCACACCAGGGCCCTCGCTCCCTCTTTCTTTTCTGCCCTCCTCTTCCCTCCCCAGCTCAAGTCTCTCTCTCTCTTTTTCCCCCTCCTCGCTCTCTTCCAACATGTCATTACAGTAGAAACAAAAAGCCCGGGGACAATGCGGGCATTGATGGCGCCCCCTCCCGCCCTCCCCCCGTGGTGCGTGCCAGCACTCCTTCCACCGCCCAGGGCTGGAGCCGCTGCCAGAGGAGCCGCGCTAATAAACAAGAGGAACCAGATAAACCGGGGACACAATAGAGGGATTTGTTGCCCTTAGAATGGTGGGAACAATGTCAACGTCGCGCACGCAGCTGCTTCTGAGCCCCCACCCCGCCGAGGCCTGCCAAGCAGCCCCCTCGCCCCCAGCCCCTCTGATTTATGAAAGGTCAGAGGGCATCACGGCTAAAGGGCCCCTTCCTCGCGTCCCCCCTGAACCCTTCGGACACAATGGCCCCTTCTCCAGCGGCCGGGGGCGGGTGTCCTGCCCAGCACTTCCTGGAGTGTCCCGGGGTCGCTGATGGGGGCGCCCAGATGCCTCGGGCCAGGGGCTGCCCCTGATCGATGGCCCCTTGCAGGTGGCACCTCCTCAAAGACTCCCACGGGGGTGGCCGGGGCCCGCGGCTGGGTCCATGCGGGCTGCTCCCAAGCTGTGCATCCGGCCAAAGAGATGCGCCGGGGCCCCAAGGGGTGCTGAGTCCCTGGCCGGGCGCTGCGTGTGAGGATGAGTGAGATGTGGTCCTGGATTTGGGGGAGCACAGGCGACAGGCGTGTGGGAGCCCCGGAAGTGGGCCTGACACTGTGGTGCTGGGCAGGGAGAGGGAGGCTGCCCGGGGAGAGTCTGGGAGGGGGTGATGCTTGCGCTGAGGAAGCAGCACCCGCAAAGGCAGGACAGTTCGCCGAAACCGGTGTGGCTCAGTGGTTAGAGCATTGGTCTGCAGACTGAGAGGTCCCGGGTTCGATTCCAGTCAAGGGCATGTACATTGGTTGCGGGCACATCCCCAGTGGGGAGAGTGGGAGGCAGCTGGTCAATGTTTCTCTCTCATCGATGTTTCTAGCTTTCAGTCCCTCTCCCTTCCTCTCTGTAAAAAAAAAAAAAAAAAAAAAAAGCAGGACAGTTCCCAGCAGAGGTCGGAAAGCAGCTTCTCCTGCAGTAAAACGAGGTAATAAAGTGCCTGTCCCCCCTCGCCCTCACCGATTTGGCTCAGTGGCTAGAGCATCGGCCTGCAGACCGAAGGGTCCCAGGTTAGACTCGCTCAGGCACATGCCCAGGTGGTGGGCTCCATCCCCTGTAGGGGGCGTGCAGGAGGCAGTCCCTCAATGATTCTCTCTCATCTATTGATGTTTCTCTCTCTCCCTTTCCCTTCCTCTCTGAAATCAATAAAAATATATTTTTTAAAGTACCGTATTTTCCAGCGTATAAGAGGACCCCCTAATTTTACAGTTAAAACATAGGTTTAGGCCTATATTCGCTGAATAAGACTACCCCCCACTTCAAAGAAAAGACTTACTTTGCCGTCAAGATCTGCAGGTAATTTTTGTGCAATTTTGGTCTTTTGCCCCAGATTTTCGGTTGACTTTTTTTTTCATTTCAAAAGTCGTCTTATACGCCGGAAGATACGGTAATAAAATAAATAGAAGTTCCTGTCTCACAGGGGACTTGGGAAGATTAGATGATACAAATAAGGTGCTTGGTACAGAGTCTGGCCCATGGTAAGGGTCACGGGTGTGGCCATCATTATTGTTGTTGTGGAAGCTCTAACCACTCCGGGGGAAACCACAGCCTCCACAGAGAGCGCTGGGCTGGGTCTCCCCGGGTCACACAGCCAGGATGCCCACCCAGGGCTCCATCCCCCACATCCAGGAGTATTTCCTGCTCCTCAATTGCTTTGCGGTGAAACCCAAACTAAGCAATCTGGGATGGAGGGCAGAGGAGTGCTAAATGACCTGATCCAAAATCAATCAATCAATCCATCAATCACATGGAATCCTTTAGCCTTTTCACAGTTAAGCCCAGACTAGCAGGAGAAAAAGGCATAGAAAGTTTCCAGTTCACCTCCTCTCACCTCTGCTGAGCAGGGACCTCTTGACAGCACCCTACCGCCCCTGATTCCTGTAAACCATCCCACCCACCCCACTGGGATGAGGTCCCTTCTGTGGGCACCAACTCTTTCTCCAACAGAGAAATAATAATCATCGCCGAACTCCAATCCTTTAGGAAATCCTATTAGCCTTATCTTCAAAAGACATCCAGAATGTGCAATCTCACTTCTATTCAACATTGTAATAAGGCAAGAAAATAAATGGTATACAAATTGGAAAAGAAGAAAAACACACTATCTTTATTCATAGGCAACATAATCATCTACATAGAAAATCCTAAATAATCTATAAGAAATCTACTTAAAAAAATAAGGGAGGTTAGAAGGTTGTAAATATATTTCTATATGCTAGCAAAAACTATCAGAAAACTTTTAAATTTTACACATCATTTAAAATGAAACCAGACAAAATAAAATAGTTAGGGTAAATGTAAATAACAAATTATGACATAAAGACACTAAATCCCTGCCCAGTGTGGCTCAGCTGGTTGGAGCATTGGCCCGTACACCAAAAAGCGGCGGGTTTGAATCCCAGTAGGGCACATACCCAGGTTTTAGATTTGATCCCCAGCTGGGATGCATGCAAGAAGCAGCCAATTGATGTGTTTTTGTGTTGTTGTGTTTTTCTCTCTCTCTTTCTCCCTTTTCTCCCTAAAATCAGTTTTTCTTAAAAAAAAAAAAAAAAAGTTTTAAAGACACTAAAATGGGTGGAGAAGAAATGACCTGCCCCAAATAACTTTGCAACGGTGTTTTTACCAGATACTATCATGCTAAAGACAGAAATAACTGCACGAACACTGTGTGCTGGTGGTAAGCTGGTTTCTCACAGGCATGGCTTAGCAATTCCAAGACTATTTTAATGTACGCTCAGTGTGAACTAACAGGTAAATAAACCATTGATAACAAGAGCCAGGCTTCTCATTGTCAGAGAAAGAAATTACCGACATGCAATGGGGAACGTCTAGCGTAAACTGGTGGTGCTGGAGGCAGAGCTTAATTTTCCTCTCCTCACGGTGAGCTAGACTTAGTGACTCACTTCTTCTTCTTTTTTCTTTTTTTTTTTTCTTTTTTTAATATCTTTTATTGATTTTCTACAGAGAGGAAGGGAGAGGGACAGAGAGCCAGAAACATCGATGAGAGAGAAAGATCGACCAGCTGCCTCCTGCACACCCCCTACCAGGTATGTGCCCGCAACCAATGTACATGCCCTTGACCGGAATCGAACCTGGGACCCTTCAGTCCACAGACTGACGCTCTATCCACTGAGTCAAACCGGTTTCGGCAGTGGCTCACTTCTGACAGAGAAGGAAAAAGGAAAACAGAATCCTGACGGTGGAGGATGTCACCTTAACCTAGGGATCAGGGTTGACATCACCATTGATCACTCTTGCCATCACCAATAACCCATTGACATCACCAGTATCACTATTATGTATCCCCTAGCACATTAGTCACCAGAGCCAAATATCAACAGCACAACGACTGACATTTCTTTTGAGAGCCGAGAACCGACTTCTGCACATGGGCCACGAAGTTTCAATCACACTGTACGTGCGTGTGTGCCCGCACGTGGTATTTTGTGAAAGAGCCACACTCAAGGGACCAAAGAGCCGCATGTGGCTCTCGAGCCGCAGTTTGCCGACCACTGCCCTATCATGACGCAAAGAGTAGGACACACACCCCCCCCAAAAAAAAACAACCCCATACCTCCAATCTAATACTGAGAAAAACCCACGTTGAGGGACATTCTACAAAATGCCTGACAAGTACGCTTCAAAAATGTCAAGGTCATGAAACACCAGGAAGGATTACCTGAGGAACTGTCACAGCAGGAGGAGACGGAGACAGGACGACCAAATGCAATGTGGTATCTGGCTGGGATCCTGGAAAAAGCAAAGGACGTTAGAGGAAGCCGGCGAAGGATATACAGGGACTCTTTGTACTGTCTTTACAGCTCTTCTCTAGGTCCAAAGTTATTTCAAACAAAAAAGTAAAAAAAGAAAGCCTATCAATTAATATAGCAAACACTTCGGAATAAGTTGGACAAAAGATAAAACATTACTGAAAGTAACAATATAAATACATGGAGAGACATACCATGTTCATGGATTGAAAGACTCAATATTGTTAAGATAGCAGTTCTCCCCAAATTGTTTTACGGATTTAATCCAATCCCAATAAAAATCCCAGAAAGCTCTTTCAGAGAAACTGACAAGCTGATTCTAAAACATATGTGGGAATGCAAAGGATCTCAGTCACAACAATTTTGAAAAGGAACAAAGCTGGAGGGGTGATATTCCCTGATCTCAAGATTTGTTAGCAGGATACGATAACCAAGAGCATGATGCAGCCCTAGTCTGTTTGGCTCAGTGGGTAGTGTTGGTCTGCAGACTGAAGAGTCCCAGGTTCAATTCCAGTCAAAGGCAAGAACCTTGGTTGCAGGCTCAATTCCAGGTCCTGGTCGGGGTGTGTTTGAAGGCAACCAATCAATGAATTTCTCTCATATGGATGTCTCTCTCTCTCTCTCTCTCTCTCTCTCTCTCTTTCTCTCCTGTCTCCCTTCCACTCTCTCTAAAAATCAATAGAAAAATATCCTCAGGTGAGGCTTAACAAAATAAATAAATAAATAAAGACAGTATGTTGTTAGCATAAAGAAAGACATATTAATCAATGAAAAAATAGACCCACACATATGGTCAACTGATTTTCAACAAAGGTGCAAAAGACATGTCAACAGGGAAAGAAGAGTCTTTTCAATAAACGGTACTCAAACAATTGATTGATCGCATGGAAAAAAAAACAAAAAAAACTTTGACCCTTATCTCACACAATATATATATATAAAAAAAAAATCTCCAAAGCAGATCAAAGGCCTGAATATAAAATATAAAACTATAAAACTTTTAGGAGAAAATATAGGATAAAATCTTTGGGACCTTGGGGCAAAGATTTCCTAGCTATAACACTAAATGCACAACCTATAAAATAAAAAAATTGATAAATTGGACTTCATCAAAATATTCCAATTTTGCTCTTCAAAAAACATCATTAAAGAGAATGAAAAAAAAAAAATAAGCCAAAGACTGAGAGAAAAATACTGAAAAACTGCGTATGGTGTAAAGGGCTGTAATCAGAATATATGAAGAGTTCTCAGGACTCAATCAGAAAACAAACAACCAATTTCCTAAATGGGCATAAGACTGGCAGAGACCGGTCACCAAAGAAGGTACCCAGAGGGCAACACGCACCTGCAGAGATGCTCGGGGACCCGTCCTCCGGGAGGTGCAGACTGAAGCCCTGCACCTCGGCCCTGCGCCTCCTGCTGGTCCCTGAGGCCGGGAGGCTGGCGGCCGCTGTCCTAGCTAAAGTTCAAGACTGCCGTCCGGAGCTGCCCAGTGTGGGGGAGGGGGAACTCTCAGACACTGCTGGTGGGGGGGCACATGGTGCACCCACTTCGGGAACCAGTTTGACAGTTTTTTCTAAAGTTAAATGCATGTCCACCCACCATACACTCCAGCTACTCCACCTCCAGCTACTTGCCTACTGAGCCATATCTTATGCCAACAGCAATGACGATCCTTTGGGTTCCTCAGCGCTCCCTCTGCCTTGGTCTGGAAGGGATGTGAGGCGAGTAGAAGAGCTAGTGAAATGCAAATGGCTTCCTTAAACAGGGGGTGGGGAGTCAGGGGGGACCGTGTGGACCTCACATCCGCTGATGGCCGCGGGCAGCCCGAGGCCCCTGTAATCCCCAATGTCCTCAGAACTGACACCCCCTCTCTGTCCCTCAGGCACTTGCTCATTCATCGTCCATTATTCAGCAGCGCTCACGGGGCGCCTGCTGCATGTGTCCCCATGCCAGGCTGGCAGGGAACGGGCGCCTTGGCCTCCCCTGGCGCTGGCTCTGCCATTCGTCCTCCATTAGGACCACCGGGAGGGACTTCCTGCCCCCCTGCCCCGCCCCGTCTTGCAGATCTGGAAGGGGCAGGGGTCTCGGTGGCATGGGGGCTGCTCCCCTGGGGTCCCCTCCCTTCTGCGATCCAGAGCTGCCTGCTCATCCTCACACATCAGGGCTCTCCCCTGCAGCTGGATGCCCCCCCTGCCCACCAGACACCCCGCTGCTGCCCCTGCCTGCCGCTGGGGGCGGCACTGTCACCAGCCCGAGCGCCCTCTGCCTGCTGCCCTCCGGGAGGTGCCCAGGTGCATGCTGGGCAGTGCTGTCAGGGGACCCAGTGAGGAAGGGGCAGTGCCCAGCGCTGTGTCCGTGCCTTGGAGCTCAAGGCTGGAGTCAGGCTCACGCTCTCACTCTGTGGCTCGTCCCCGTGACCGTGGGCACACCCGGGCCCTCTTTGGACCCCGTGGCTCCATTCACGGGAGACACGGAGCTCTTGTAGCCGGTAAAATCCAGTTCCTCCTGAAGAACGGGAGAAGGAGCAGGGCCCGCTCCGGCACTGGGACAGGGACCCACGTGGGCCCGCTGCCCGCTCTGGACGCTTTATAGTCGATGTCGCTCTCCCCTCCGGTTCTGCAGGGAGGACAGAGGCCCCCGGAGCCCCTCACGCAGAAGGGCCCGCTGGAGGTCAGGGAGGCGAGGACCCCCCCCGGGGCCACGGCATGAAGGGAAGAGACAGCGCTGGGACCACAGCTACACCGTCCCAGGCTCCGTCCCTGCCCCTCTCCATCCTTGCTCGCCTCCATCCCTGCCTGAGCCCGGCCCTCTCTGGGCTCTGTGTGAGGCAGGCGATGGGCCCACAGGATGGAGAAGCTGCTCCTCGCTCCCCTCCTGCCCTCCCAGAGCCTAGCTGACCCCCCAAACTTGTCCTGAAGTGAGAGAGTGTCTGCTCTGGGGGACAGGCAGCCTGCCTCGCTGTCGTCTGCAGTCTCGCTGGGCTAGGTGCCCGGCCCGGCCCTGTGCTGCATACTCGGTGAGAGAACGGGGGGTGGGGGTGGGTGGCTGTGGTCAGCGTCCGGTGGTCACTCTGACCCTGTGACCCCAGGTCCCCAGTGGGTGCATGGCGCCCCGCCCCCGCCTTCTCTCCCAGCAGCTGTCCGTCTATGCCAGTGGTCGGCAAACTCATCAGCCCACGGAGCCAAATACCAACAGGACAACAATTGACATTTCTTTGGAGAGCCAAAGGTTTTTTTAACGTAAACTTCTTCTAATGCCACTTCTTCAACATAGGCTCGCCCAGGCCGTGGTATTTTGTGGAAGAGCCACACTCAAGGGGCCAAAGAGCCGCATGTGGCTCGCGAGCTGTAGTTTGCCGACCACGACTCTAGACCAGCCCTTCTCAGCCCACTGGTGTCAGGGCAGGGGGCACTTGGGGACGAATGCTTTTGCACAGTGCAGTAAGAACTAATTCCTAAAAGCTGGCCGGGCTCAGAGAAACCACAGCCACGTGGAACTGTCCTCCAGCTCCAAGCTCTGCACGTGACGCCAGCCTGTAGCGTTCCTCCACGGACGGGCCCCGCCTGCAGACGCCGCCCACCCCCACTTTGCCTGACAACCCCCACCTGCCACCTCCACAGACCAAGGGCCACCCACTCCGTCCTAGCGTCTCCTGGAGCCCCCCCACCCCCGCGGGGCTCCCCTCTGTCAGCCACGAGCAGAAGCAGGTGTCCTGTCCGGCCCTGTCCTCAGCTCCAAGTATGAATGGACGGACTCTCACAGCGAGCGGCTCAGAAACCCTTCCATTCTGACCTGTGGACAGCGGTCCTCGCCCCTAGAGACCTTTTATTTATTTTTTAAAAATATATTTTATTGATTTTTTTTGATTTTTTTTACAGAGAGAAAGGGAGAGGGAGAGAGAGTTAGAAACATCGATGAGAGAGAAACATCGATCAGCCACCTTCTGCACACTCCCTACTGGGGATGCGCCTGCAACCAAAGTACATGCCCTTGACCGGAATCGAACCTGGGACCTTTCAGTCTATCCACTGAGCAAAACAAGCTAGGGCAAGACCTTTTCTTCTCAGCCTCATTTGTCAAACGTGGAGGTTTAACATGAGGAGGGACTGGCTCGCGGTCACGCACCCAGCAAGTGTCAGCACCGGGGTTCCGGTCCGGTCTGCCAGCCTCTGGAGCGGATCATGTGCGCGCTGATGGCGACGGGCCCCCCAGCAGGCGGTCGTGACCTGACCAGGTTAAGTCTCTAACAAAAGCAGTAAAGGTGGCGACGACCTGGGATTGTAAAGCTGAAAGCTAAACACAGCAAATGTACGAAAATATAACTGCTGTGCACCGAACAGCAGCACCCACACCACACCCAGAACGCAGACACCACGGGAGACCCCGGGGGCCCCAAGCACATCGGAACCAGCCTGCCTCTCTGTCATAATGAGCGACAGTGAGAACCTAGAAGTTTGCTGATTGGGGTGTAAACCCCGTACTCACGTATGCGCCTGCTCAGATGCACCCCAAACACCTGCCCCCCCGCCATCCAGAGACGAGCTCCCCGCTGAGCATCGCGCTGCCGATGTGCACACAGACGCAGACATGCACACAGACACAGACGTGCACAGACGCAGATGTGCACACAGACGCAGACATGCACACAGACGCAGATGTACACACAGACGCAGATGTGCACACAGACGCAGATGTGCACACAGACACAGACGTGCACACAGAGCAGACGTGCACACAGACGCAAACGTGCCCATAGACACAGACGTACACACAGAGCAGACGTGCACACAGACGCAGATGTGCACACACAGATGTGCACACAGACGCAGACGTGCCCACAGATGCAGACGTACACACAGAGCAGACGTGCACACAGACGCAGATGTGCACACAGACGCAGATGTGCACACAGACGCAGATGTGCACACAGACACAGGCGTGCACACAGACTCAGACGTGCCCACAGACACAGACGTGCATACGGACACAGACGTGCACACAGATGCAAATGTGCCCACAGACGCAGATATACACACAGACACAGACGTGCACACAGACGCAAACGTGCCCACAGACGCAGACATACACAGACACAGACGTGCACACAGACGCAGACATGCACACGGACACAGACATGCCCACAGACACAGATGTACACAGACGCAAATGTGCACACAGACACAGACGTGAACACAGACGCAAATGTGCACACGGACGCAAATGTGCACACAGAGCAGACATGCACACAGACACAGACGTGCACACAGACACAGACGTGCACACGGACACAGACGTACACACAGACGCAGATGTGCACACAGACGCAAATGTGCACACAGAGTAGACGTGCACACAGACACAGACGTGCACACAGACGTGCACACAGACACAGACATGCACACAGACACAGATGTACACAGACGCACACGTGCACACAGACGCAGACGTACACACAGATGCAGATGTGCACACAGACGCAGATGTGCACATAGACACATCCAGAGGCACAGGAGCCGCACACATTTAGGGGTAAAAGTGTGAAAACGACGACACCAGAGCGTTACCGCTTTCCGGACCCTGGGGCTGGGAGCTTCCTTCCTCCCTTCGGCGTCTCTGTTTTCTAACTTGTCTGCGAAACTGAATGTGTCTCACTATCTGTTTTTGTCTCTTTGGGGCATTGTTTTGTAAGTGCAGGGCACGCAGGGTCCGGATAGCTGAGGGCAGTGACACTGATCTCAGGGAGCCCTGCCGCTGCCTCTCTCCAGGGGGGAGTTGGGAGGGTACAGTGAGAGGACATCACAGACAGCTCCGGGCACCCGGGAGCCCTGGGCACGTAGGTGCTGGCACTGCCACCAGCGTCCGGCACCTCTCACTCCAGCCGCTGCCCGATTCGTTCCCAGATCTCTCCCCTCCTGGCCCGGCCCAGCACAGGTCCCCGTCCTCCTGCCCCAGGACTCACACCTCGGCCTCCGAGCCCGCCTCCCAGCCTGCCTCTCCCAGCGCCTCCCTCCCTCCCTCCAACATTCCTCTCCCGGATGCTCTGAGAGAGAACGTTAAAAAAAGATGATTTGACTGGGTGGTGAGCACACGCTGCGATATACAGATCTTGTAACACATAATCTGCACCTGAAACTTATATGGTCCTATTAGCCAATGTCACCCCCATACTTTTCAATTTTAAAAAAGTCTGTCCATGTCACACCCCCCCTTCTTAAAATGTCTCCAAGGCTCCCCATTGTCCTCAGGATAAAATCCCCTGACACCCTTTCCAGTGTCACTGTGGCCCCTCCCCTGTTCTCTGGACCCTGAGTCCAAAATACTGTGCACTCTCCCAGACCCTCCCTGTGCTGTCCTTTCTCTGTGCCTTCACTCACGCGTCTCCTTTTACTTTAACTACCATTTCTCTCTGTTCAAACCCTTCCTTCTCCTTAAGGTTTGGCCCAAATGTCACCTCCGCTGGGAAGCCTTCCTTGATTGCCCCAGACACAGCTCCGGTTACCGAGCACCCTCAGCCGCTGGCTCTCGGAGCCATTTCAGAAGCCCCTGCAGGTCTCAGCCAGACCCCACTTCATACTGAGCATATGAAAAAACACCCTCGACACATACTAAATATACTCATTTGACTAAAAACAATTTTTAAAGGGTTTTTGTGATTTTTTTTTCATTTGGAGATTTTGATTAATTTCTACTCTGCTGTTTTCTTCACAGACTTGGAAACTTCACATACTTTTGTCTTTAGTTCTCAAATTACTTTGTGGCCAATAAAAGCCCCCAGGCCCAGAGGCCCCCCTGCCAGAGGTTAAGACCCACCTGGTGCTGTTGCCCCCACGCTGACCACGCTGGGCACAGAGAACTAGGCGTTTACCTACCCGCCTCCTCCTCAGGACCATGGACCTCAAGGTCAAGGGGAAGCGCCTGGTCCCCTCTATGTCTCTGGTGGCCAGCAGACGCCAGCATGGAGTAGGCACTTGGGCACCGACCGACCATGGAATGAATACATTCATAAATTGCGCTAAAATCTATTTTTAGACTCTATGATTCAAATGCAACTTGTTTCTGTGTGTGTCGCCGTGTCTCTAGGAAACGTTTCTGTGACTTATGTCTGTTCTCTCCAAAGAGCTGTGTCACGCCTCATTGTTGGAGTAGCTGGCGTGTGTGCCGTCGAAAGCCCGCTACGCGCTCACGTTACCCGTCCTGAGCCTCACGATGACTCCATGACATGGATCCTCCTGTCCCTGTGGACAGAGAAGGCAGCTGAGGCTCAGGGCAGGGAACTGGCTGGCAAACAGGAGCTTGCAAAGGGAGGGGTGAACTCAGAACTGTCCGCCTCCCAGTGTCCCCCCCCACAGCCCTCCCCGCTGGCCAGAGGCCCCAGTCAGCTCCCTCCCCTTGTCCACGTCTCTGCTTCCAGGCAAGGCACAGACCCCAGCTCCACCCACTCAGCTCACCCACCAACAGCGGGGCTGTCCCAGCTCCATCACCCCTTCAGCCCCAGGCATGTCTCCAGAGCACCTACTGTGTGCCGAGCACTGGGCTGAGAACGAGAGCTGACATGATGAATGCCACGGTCGCCAGGCTGTGCGCTCCTGGAGATCAGAGACCCACGCCCGCCGCGCGCCCCACGCCCGCCGCGTGCCCCACGCCCGCCGTGTGCCCCACGCCCGCCGTGTGCTGGCGGCGCCTGTGTCCCGGCAGGAATGTCCCCGCTCACCGGGAGCCAGGCCGCCGGGCCGGGGACAGAGGGGCCCGCCCGCCTCGGGGCCGGTCCCACAGGGAACAGGAAGGGCAAAGACGGGGCGACTGGGGGTGCCCAGAGAGCAGGGCCAGGGGCCGCCCCGACAGGCCCACCGCCTGGGCCCGGCTCCGGGCCTCGGGCGGCGGTGGCAGGCGTCCTGGGGAAGAGGGAGGACAGAGGGAGGAGACCGGGTGAGGGAGTGGCGGGAGAGGGGCTCCGTCCTGAGTGGGCACGGGGACAGCCGGTGACGGAAAGCAGGACTCCCGTCCCAGGGCCGCGGGCCCACCCGCCGGGCCGGCTCCTGTTACCCCGGACCCCGTGCCCTTCCTTTGACATCTCCGCCTCAGGCCTCTCCCTGCCCCCCCCTCCACCACCACGCTCCCTTGCTCTCCCTCGCTTTCCCTCTCTCTCCCTCGCTCTCCCTCTCTCTCGTGCATTCCTCTGGGAGCTGATCAGGGCTTGAATGACACCCCAGATGACTCCTTGCTATTAATTCCCACACACAGAATGGGGCCCTTGTTCTCTCTCCGGAGGGACAGCCGTGGCCAAAGCCATCCCAGGGGCTCCTGACTTAACCCTCTCCCGGCGGCTCCCGCACGGCCCGGCCGCAGCGCGAGGGGGCAGAGGGCCTGGAAGAAGCAGGCTCCTCCCGCCCGGAGCTCCCCGCACAACGTCCCCGGTGGGCGAGCAGGACCCTGACCTCCCCGGGAGCCGGGCGGCTCCTCGCCGGAGGCTCCGGCCGGCCCTGTGGCCGGAAGGCCTGTCCGCTGAGAGCGGAGGCCGGGGCCGGCCGGACACCTCTGTCCCCAGGGAGGCTCCGTCCAGGGGAGCCCGTGGCCCCGCGCTGGCCCTGAAGGGTTAACAGGACTGAAGGCCCAGCACCGCCTGTCCGGCAGGTCACCGAGGACAGACAGGAGGTGGCTCCCTGGTCCTGGAGGACAGAGGAGGCGCTGGTCTGCCGGTCTCCTTCGCCCCCGGTCCCCCCTGCCCGACCCAGAGCCAGGGAACACGGGGAAGGGGCCTGAGGAGCAGGGGCAGGATGGGGTGCAGGGCACAGGGTGGGGTGCAGGGCACAGGCCTGAGACGGCAGCAGTGACCGGGCATGGCTGCGGCCCAGACCAGGTGGCCGGAGCCTGGGCTGGAGCCAGTGGGCGGCCCTGCAGGTCTGGACGGGAGGCCCAGCGCCCTCCGCCGTGGGAGCCGACCTGCCATCCTCTGCGCAGACCTGGGTTTCTCTGAACTGTCGCTTCCCCATCCCCATCACTCTCGCGGTCCCAGGATGCCCGCCCCCAGCCCGCCCACTTTTCCAGGTGGACAAGGACAGGGCAGGTGAGGGATCGGGCACAGAGACACAGAAACGCAGGGTGGGGAGCAGGGGCAGGGGCTAGAGAAGAAGGGAGAGCAGGAGGGAGAGGGGCCAGAAAGGGAGGGACAACCAACTGAGGGGTGAAACCTCAAGGCCTCCAGGGAGGGGGGCTGAGGACAGGAGAGGAAGGGGAAGCCAGAGAGAGAGAGAGAGGGAGAGAGAGAGAGAGAGGAACAGAGAGGAGAGGAGAGAAGAGGAGAGGAGAGGAGAGGAGAGGAGAGGAGAGGAGAGGAGAGGAGAGGAGAGGAGAGGAGAGGAGAGGAGAGGAGAGGAAAGGAGAAGAGAAAGAGAGAAGAGAGGGGCGGGGGGGAGGCAATCAAATCAGAGCATGAACAGAGGCCAAGGGCAGGAGGCAACAACAGGTGACAGATGTGGAAAAGAGAGAAAGCAGAGGCCAAAGGAGGAGGAGGAGGAAGAGGAGGAGGAGAAGGAGGAGGAGGAGGAGGAGGAGGAAGGAGGAAGGAGCAGCCCTGGCCGCACCCTCAGGGCAGCTTCTCTGGGTGCTGGCAATTCCTGCGGCCCCCACACAGCCCCCTGCTCCCCCACAGCCCTCCCCACCCCCCACTCCCCACACAGCTCCCCACACAGCCCCTGCTCCCCACACAGCCTCTCCCCCCCACACACACTCCCACACAGCTCCCTGCTCAGGACAAGCCGTGAGGAGGGCACCACGGGGCACAGAGGGATGCCCGCCCCAGAGGTGGGGGGTTGATTTGGGGAGAGGGCCTGGAGGCCATCTATCTATTTCAATAGTCCCTGGGCCAGCTGCATCATCATCATCATCATCATCATCACCATCATCCCAGCAGAGCTTTTATAAACAGATTCCCACTGACTGGGAGCCGGGGAACGGGACTGGGGGCAGTGTTTACAGCGAGCAGCAGCCGCACCGGCCGGGGTCACACTGCGTGTGAGGGGGACGCTGGTCACCTAAGGTCACCACAATCCCTGCAGAGCTGGCTCCCCCGGAGGCTCCAGGCCAGCCCGGCAGGGTGGGCAGCCCAGCGCCAGGCACACAGGAAGGGCCTCAGTGGCTCCCTCAGCCTCGGGCCAGCTCCCCGGGGTTGCCAGGCCATCGCCACCCGAGGCCAACAGATCAAATCAGGAGAAGAAGGCAGGGAGCCAGGATGGGATTTCTGTCCCCGGTCCCGCCCCCGTCCCCCTAGTGCCAAGGCCTGGGGCTGCACGCTCTAGCCAGAGGAGGGGGTGGAGGGTGGGGCCGGAGGGAGGAGGGGAAGGCCCGGCGCTTCCTGTCCGCCCCCCCAGCCCACCCTGCCCTTTCCCTGCAGCCTCCCGGGGCTCAGGGCTGCCCCCCACCCCCGGGGGGGGGCGGGGGAGGGGTGCACTGGCATCTGAAGCTGACAGACCTGCCCGTTCTTCCTGCTGCCGGAGGAAGAGGTGGAGCTGGCTCCGATCCCCCAACCCCTCCTCCCCGCCCAGGTCCCCGGTGCCTGGTGTCCTCCAACCCAGCCTGTCCCCCCAGCGCCCCCAGTTCCAATGGGAGAAAGAGCACGGGAATCAAGGTGCTGCCTCCATCGCCTGAGACCCGGACATGTCCCGTCTCCCAGGGCAGCCTCCCTGCCGGCTCTCCTCCCCTCTCCCCTCCGCCCCCCCTCCCAGCCGCCCACCTGCGGCCTTACGCACATTCATGCCTCCGCCCGCTCTGCCGGCCAGGCACTCAGTCACCCCGACTCCTGGAGGTGACATCCTCGTGGGAAAACAACGAATTTCACAGCGACAGACTGTATGTGTATGTAACACATCGTGTACCTAAAACACGTAACGTGCATTATATGTGGCATATTACATAGTACATAATTATATACTATAGCACAGCTCTATGTAAAGGTATCGATGTACTATATAACGTGTGTTTCTCGTTTAACACAGCACGGTATGGAATAATGAATCATCTGGCGATAAATCTGTAATCCTAACTGGCAGTGAAGCACAGCCAGGGAGCTTCCGAGAAGAGCTCATTCTGGAGGCCTGGGAGGTGTCTCTGCCGCCCTGACCTTTAGGCTGAGCCCGAAAGAGGAGCCAGGGAGCCGATGTGGGGCAGGGGCGGGGGCGGGAGGCAGCGCTGTGGAGGCCGGAGGCCGGAAGGCGGCCGCCCTGGCCGGAGTCCCGGGGAGCAGGCCGGCCACCCCCCTCGGAGGGTGGGGACCGTCACGAGAAGGAAGCTGCACTGGATCATCTGTGATGGGAGTTTCCTTCCCCACGTGCCTGTCTGCGCCTCTGAGCCCCCGAGCAAACGGTGAGGGCCGCCTGCGGGGAGTGGACTGTAGGCACTGACCCCGAAGCCGGCCAGGCCAGGGACAGGCTCTCTGGGGAGGGCAGTGGGCAGGCTTTCAGTGAGTTCTCTCCCTGGTCAATGGGGTTCAACAAGCACTCACCAGGCACCTGCTGTGTGCTCCCCCTGAGTGCTCCCAGTCCGCCACTGAGCAGCTGCCCCAGACAAAGCCAGAGGCGGCCTTTCCGACACCCCCTGAGCCCCGGGGGTGCAGACCCCTGCAGGGGCCGGGGGCAAAGGGCGACGGGTGAAGAAGTACAAGTCAGTGGTTACAAAACAGTCACAGGGCAAGGTCAGACTGGGGGACAGAGCCAATGATATGGTACTGACTGTGCATGGCGCCAGCTGAGTACTCAGTACTCCACTCAGTACAGTCACTCTGTAAAGCGTATGATGCTCTGACCACCATGCTGTACACCTGCAACGAATACAAAACCATACCGAATGCCAACGATAATTGAAAAATAAAATTCAAAAGCAGAGTCCCATCTGGGGAGAGGTCAGGAGAGGGGCTGAGGAGGTCAATGGGGGGGGGGGAGATCTGTAATACTTTCAATGATAAATATAAATAAAGAACCCCTAGAGGTCTCAGAGGCCAACTCCCTCACGGACGAAGGACTGAGCACAGAGAGGGTGGGTGACTTCCCCAAGGTCACACAGCGAGAACTGGGCAGAGTCCGGAGCAGCTCTTCCCACGGCACCTGCAAAGCCAGGACCTCCCCTCCACGTTCTAGCCCCAAACAGGAGCCATTCAAACCCTGACTTCCCAACCTGCCACCTGCTCGGGCAGCCAGACAGTGCCCAGCCTGACAGCACGCTGGTATATGCCCGTCCTGCTCGCACCCAAGCGCCCGGACGCGCGAGCACACCCGGCCTGTGCGGAGTCCCTGCTCTTGTCACAGTCAGGCACCTTTCCCCCCGGAGGAAGTGCCTTCCCCGGTGCTGACAGACGTTATTACATGGAGGCCACCGTGCGGAAAACGCGGGCCTCGGCCTGCAGTTGGAATGGCTGAGAGAAGGCAGTTACCACGTCTGCCTTTTGTCCCAGGCCCTGTGCTAAGTACCTACTATTCCTTGGGGTTTGGGGGCGGGATTGGGGGGGGCAGGGGTTTCCACCTTCATGATATCCCTAAGAGACAGTATAGTTATCCCCGTGTTAAAAACGAGAAAATTGAAGCCCAGGAGAATGACACGCTGGCCCAATCCCAGCCCTGGTGGCGGGTTAGGCTGGGTTTGAACCCTCATCTCTCCGGCTCCAGATTCCAGGCTGGTCATTGCGCCTCTCCCTTTTTCATTGCACAGTGATGCCCATCAGAGGACAAGGCAGGAAGCTTACCATGGGGAGGCCCCTCCGAGCGTGGAGAACACTGAGATCCCGCAGGGTCACCCTCTCACTCGGAGGGGGCAGAGGGAGCCCTGAGACAGCAGGGATGCCCCCCAACGCCAACGCCAAATTGGCGTCTGGCCCCGCCCGCCAGCAGGCCCCTGCCCTGCCCTCCGCAGCCCCTCCCCCAGGCCGCTCAGCTCCCTTCTCCTGACGGAAGGACCCAGGCCTCTGATCAGCCACACACAGCCCACCTGCGCCCACAGGACAGCCTATGCGGGTCCCCCGGATAGAGGCCACTTCAGCCCTTCCCATCCTCCCTGTCCTCCCCCTGCCCCCCGCTCTTCATCCCCACACGTGTCTGTACCGTGTTGCCTATGATGTGTGGGAATGTATGAATGAATGAATGAATGAATGAACGAACCAGCTCCCAGTTGGTGGACAAGCTTCCTGAAGACACGGTGAGTCTTCCCCCTCTCCTTCACCCTCAGACAGCAGCGCCTTGCCTACGGCGGGTCCTCAGAACACCTGGGTGCAAACAGCCATGGCAGAGAACCCCGGTCCATGGCTGACCGTCATGCGAGCACAGTCGGCCCCAGTCCGCCTTCTCCCCTCTGCTTTAGATCAACGGTCCTGCCCGGAGCCCGATCTGTGGGAGCACTGCGTGTTCTCACACTTTATCTGTCTCCCCTCACCGCCTGGGAGGACCCGGAGACGCAGCGCCATTAAGTCACTGGCCAGGAACACGCAGCTGGTGAGGGGGTGCCAGGACTCGACCCTGCAGCTGCCTCACTCGCGAGCACCCCCCTCGAGGCCCGTGCGCGAGGCCTTTATCCGCGTCACTGTGCCCTGCGTGCCAGGCGGCGCGTGGGAGGGCACAGACCCAGCTCACAGGTACGGACCGGGCGGGGGGGTGTCCGGCTGGGGAGGAGAGCCAGCCGGGGGCAGGGAGGGCTGCCCGCCTTGGCCAACAGGCGAGGTGGACAGGGCTGGGCCTGCAGGGCTTGGCCATGCCTCAGCCGTGCGGAGAGCCACGCGGCTGCAGCTTAGGTCAAAGGTGGGTGTGGGGTGGAGCTCTGTGCTGGGATTGTGGGGGGACGAGGAATTGGGGACAGTGTCCTACGGGGCTCCCAGGCCCTCCTGGGGTCAGAGCTCCTCAAGGGAACACCCCACCTTCCTGACTCTTGGGAGAGAGGAAGGGGGAGACAAAGGGACCACAATGGGGGAGGGAGAAGAGGGAGAGGAGGAGGAAGAGGAGGAAGACAAGGGAGAGGAAGAGGAGGAGGAGGAGGAGGAGAAGGAGGAGGAGGAGGGGGAGGAGGGGGAAGAGGGGGAGGAGGGGATAAGGATTTAAACAGATCTGTAATGGCAGCCCCCAGAGCCTGTAACACCATGGCAGGCCCCGCTCCTCCACAAAGAGGACGGGAAAGCAGCTTCCTGCATGGATTTGCCCATAACTCTGTCTGCTCAAGAGAAGCGGCCCAGGTCCGGGGAGCGCCGGGGCCTGAGGTACCGCCTGGGAAACACCGGCGGCATTGGCCTCCTGCTATGAAATGCCCACAGGCTCTCATGGACCCGCCTTTGGAGATGACCTAGGCCCGTGGTCGGCAAACTGCGGCTCTCGAGCCACATGCGGTGCTTTGGCCCCTTGAGTGTGGCTCTTCCACAAAATACCACGGCCCGGGCGAGTCTGTTTTGGAAAAGTGGTGTTAGAAGAAGTTTAAGTTTAAAAACTTGGCTCTCCAAAGAAATGTCAGTCGTTGTCCTGTTGATAGGTGGCTCTGTGGACGAATGCGTTTGCCGACCACTGGCCTGGGCTGTTCCTCACGTACAGACGGAAACGGAGACCTGAGAGGGGAGCCGGCAGCCCGGGCGGCACAGGCCTCCGGAGGCCGCTGGGCCTGACCCCGGCCGTGGGCTCCAGGCGCCCGTCAGCCGTGAGGGCCTGGGCAGTGCCAGGTTCTGGGCTCTCACGTAGGCGGCTCCCCTGGAACTCAGCTCCAGGCCGGGCTCTGGCCTCCGGCAGCCCCACCCCGGCTCCCAGCCCGGACTCTGCACAGACGGTTCCTTCACAAAGGTTCGACCCAGGGGAGCCGCCAGGAAGGACCTTCCGGCTGCGGGGCTGGGTGGCAGGAACCCGCAGTGCCCTTTCTGAGGGCTTCTAAGAAGAGAGCAGAGGCCGCTGCCCCAGGCAGCTCTGGGCACCAGCCCCGGCGCCCTTGTTCCTGGAAAGGGCGGGGCGGCCGGGGAAGGAAGACTCGGGCCCCAGGAGCGGCCTCCGTGGCCCACGTCCAGGACCCTCGGCTTGGACCAGAGACAGGGACAGGCGAGAGCCCCTGTCTGGACAGGCCCTGAGCTGTCCTCCCTGAGCTCTGGAAGCCACGCCTGCCTGCCCCAGCCGCTCAGACCTTTTCGTCCCGGGAGCTCTGACAATAGCTCAGCTCAGGGAGTTCTCCCTGCAGGCTCGCTGGGCCGGAGAGGCCGAGGCCGAGACCCAGGGGAAGGCCTGGCCCTGCCTTCAGGGGCCGCCCCGCACGTGGAGGCCCAGGCTGGACGCCTTCTTTTCCTGCCTCACCCAGTGGGAAGGCGCTCCAGGGAAAGAATTCCAGCCCTAGCCGGTTTGGCACGATGGATAGAGCGTCAGCCTGCGGACTGAAGGGTCCTGGTTTCAGTTCCGGTCAAAGGCACATGTCAGGGTTGCAGGCTTGAACCCCAACCTATGATTGTCTCATCATTGATGTTTCTCTCTCCCTCTCCCTTCTTCTCCGAAGTCAATAAAAATAAAATATTTTTTTTTAAAGAATTCCAACCACAGTGTTCAGAGAGCATCCCTGAAGGCACGGCCTCTGAGCTGGGCTGTGAGCAGGGACTGGGGAGGACGTGGTGAGCAGAGCAGGAGGGAAGGCCTGGGGACAGGGAGGAGGCTGTGGAGCTCGGTGGTCAAAGCCTGGGAGTACCGAGGGTGCAGGTCCACACCCTCCCATCATGAGCTGGGTCTGTGCCTCAGTTTCCCTCCTAGAGGGAATCTAATAGCGGCACCTACTTACAGGGTTGTTGAGAAGACCGAAGGAGTCAGTGACAGGAGTGCTCAGGGTAGGGCTGCTCACGGGGAGGCCCCAGAAGGGCCCCAGAAGGACGGGGTGCAGGCTGGGGGGGCCCACCCACGAGGAACGTCTGATGTTGGGAGCCACAGGCAGACGAGAAACGCCTGCAGGGAGGCCCACGTGGCTGCTCGTCAACACGTGTGCACGCGAAGTGCCTCCGCCCCCTCAGGACTAAACTGCGACCACGTGTTGCGAACTTAATGCACCGAGCACTAAGCTAGGAGCACCTGTGCGCGTTTGTAGTTAGGTCTCCGACGTGTAAAACATATAACATACAAACTGCCAGCATCCCACACGCAAAGCCGAGTCCTGCGGGTTAAAGCATAGCCTGCCCGAGGCCCACAAACATTATATAACATACAACATCCGCGTTTACTGCTCCAGGTCCAGCTCGTTCCTGCACCCAAACCACGAAGAATACGGCCTGCACAGAGGGGTGGGGGGGGGGGCCCTAGGCAACATCCGGAGCCCCCCATGCTCCCACACTCACAGGACTGTTTCTGTCCTGGTTACGCGGCACCCTGACCCCTGGGTGCTCCGTCCTCCCCACCCCAGGGCACAGCCTCCCTCCACACCCCAGGACAACTGCCCGTGGAGCCCCAGCCCGGGTGCAGAGAGCCCAGCCCCTGCCCTGTCCGGGGCGATCTGATTGGGGTCCTCGGGACTCAGAGAGCCACGTGAGGGTGAGGAGGCCCCACGGGAGCTTTGCGACATAACCAGGCCTGGACCCCATCTTCAGTCCGCCAGAATTCGCCAGTTTGCCATGGGACCCAGGTTTCAGGAATTTTTTTAAATTTAATTTTATTTTTTTTAATATATTTCGATTTTATACAGAGAGGAAGAGAGAGGGATAGAGAGTTAGAAACATTGATGAGAAAGAATCATCAATCAGCTGCCCCCTGCACACACCCCTCTGGGGATGTGCTCGCAACCAAGGTACATGCCACTGACTGGAATCGAACCCAGGACCCTTCAGTCCGCAGGCTGATGCTCTATCCACTGAGCCAAACTGGTTTCAGCAGGTTTCAGGATTTTTTTTTAAAACTCCACCCGATTCTAAAGTGCAACTAGCTTTAGAACCAATACCCTGGGCAGCTGCACAGAAGTTGGTCACAAACACGAAACCTCAGGCCCCACCTGGACCCAAAGAACGGGAGCCGGCGACAGGGTTACAGGCGGGGGCACGGCCCGAGGCCACCCCGTCTCCACAGCCAGCGGGGGGCGTGTCCCTCGGGGGCGAGAGGGGCTTGTGCGTTTGAGGTGCTGGGAGGGGCACAGGCCTGCGGGAACCGGGGAGAGGACAGCCTGGGCTCAGGTCTCACCCACAGGGGCCTGGACATGGAGAGCGCTCTCCCGCGTCCCCGTCTGGCCCTCCGCGGGGCTGGGCAGAGTGTCACCCAGCTGGGGAACAGGCAGGAGCAGCACCCCACCCTGCACAGCCCTGGCTCTGCACACCGATTTCCCTTTTCCTCTGTGTCCTGGGAGGCAAGAGGCAGGAGGGGGAGCACTGCCCCAGGTGGCAGGGGAGGGGCCAGGCCCAGAGCCGGGAAGGAGGAGGGCGGAGCCTTCCCCAGCACGGTCTGGGCCCTGGGGAGAGGGCGCAGGGAGCGAAGGGGTTAGGGGTCACTGCTGACCGGAGCAGCTCTGCCAGGTGGGGCCACCAGTGGGTTTGACTGACAGACCTTCATTCCCTCCCCTCCTCTCGGGCTGACTGCGGGGATCAGGGCCGGGACAGTGGCACCCAGGCTGGGCTCCCGGCCATACTGCCGCCCCGGAAGGGCCTCTCCACCAGGAAGGGGTGCCCGAGTCGTCCCCCCCCCACCCCCCGTCTGCTGGGGAGAGAGAGCAGGCCAGCACCTCTCCCCACAGCTCACCCGGGATGGGCACCGTGACAGGGTGCTGGGGGAGAGTCCTGGCGAGCATCCTTGGGGAAGGGTCAGGAATGAGGGGGAAGGGACCCCTCCCTCCGGTGCAGGGAAGGGAGCTGAAGGCGGTGCTGGCCCACCTGGTGGTTCTGCCAAGGACAGAGGCCCGGGGTCTTAATCCAGGACCCTGCCCCCCTTTCCCCTCCTCCCTCCCCCTGCTCTCCACGGGCTTTTCCCCTCCCCTGCTGGAGGAAGCTGGTCCCGGGGCTGGGGTGGGAAGGAGGGGACCACAGTTGCCAGCATGGTGGGTGGATGGAGGAACGTGTTCACAGCAGGGGGTCCCCGCCCCCACAGCCCTGGGCATCTGACAGTCCTTCCCCCACACCCCCTCTTCACCAGCACCCCTCAGCAGACAGCACAGCACTGAGGACACAGGAGCAGCGAGGGAGAGACACAAGGAAGGGAAAAGAGAGGCCCCCTCTGTCCACCATGGCTTCCTGCAGCCCCAGAGCGAGCACGGCCACCCCCACCCCCATCCTGGCACAGCTGGGCGGGGGAGGGGGAGGCGCAGAGGGAGCTGTGGGACCCCACACCCAGCCTCCGACCCTGGGCCCTCGCCCTCCACCACCACCCCTCCCTGCCCTGGGGGGGTCTCAGGACCGGATCAGACACCGCGGGGGCAGGGAGGCCCTTCCCTCGAAGAGAAGGAACCGAGGGTGGAAGGGTGAACAGGGACCCACCGGGAGGATCAAGAGATGCCAGGCGGGCGACGGGCGGGCGGGCGGGCGGGCGGGCGGCGGGCAACCGCGGCGTCAGAGACCGCGGGGCAGCCAGACGGCCAGCTGGGTGCTCGGCCCTCGGCCCTCGGCCCTCTGTCCATCCAGGGCGGCTCCTCTCTGGGCGGCTCTGAGGCCGGCGGGCGCTGTTAAAAAGCTTTTTATGTGTGTGTGTGTTAATCACATGATTGCCGTTCACCTGTATTTCGAACAAAGACAGCTCACTGTTTCAAGGCCCCGAACAAGAGTCTGGGCACAGGGAAGAGAAGGGAGGCGGGGGGAGGAGGGCTGGCAGCGCCGGGGGTGGCGTCGAGGAAAACTGGGGGGAGATTGTCCGAGGCCGGCGAGCGAGAGAAAGAGAAAACCCTTATCAAACTCCTAATTCACTGGGCTCCGCGGCCCCAGACACACTGGCCCGATTGTCTGGCTGGTTGTGTGTGCGAGCATGTGTGTGTGTGTGTGTGTCTGTGTGCGCGCACGCTCCGATGTCCGCTCCCCCCACCCCCAACATGCCTTCGCCTCGTGTGACTGCCTCATTGTGTCCCACTGCCCACCCCCTCCGCCCCCGTGGCCTTTCCCAAGCAGGAAGCCTGGACCCCCTTTCCAGCCCGGTCCACACAGGACTCCCTCGGGGTGGCCTGGGCCCCGCTCAGCTGCGAGGAGCTCCCAGCCCTACCTGGTCGCCAGGGCAGCCCGCTCCGTCGGCCCCTCCACCCACACCCAGACCTCGGCCTCTGCACCCGCCATGGACCAGAGGCAGGGTGTGCCTGGGAAGAGAGGCCTAGGAAAGAGGAGAGAAAGGGGAACCACGGGGGGTGGGCAAGACAGAGACATGGAGGGTCGCCCAACCAGCAGGGCTGAGGGGGGACTTGGGCAAGGAGGAGGAAGGGGGGCTGGGAGTGGGAAGGGTGCTTCGTGGAAACCAGGGACTCCCGCACGATGAGAGGGCAAGCCCGGTGTGAAGGGACTGGGTCCCGGGACGCGGGGCCCAGAGCCTTTCAGACCTGCTGGGAGAGGCCCCTCAGCCCGGCTGGCCACTGGGAGCTTAGTGCTTCCGTCCACTTTGACCCTCACGGTTACGGGCCCGACAAGAAGGGCCCGGGGTCAGGCCGGGCCTTCGGCACCGGCAGGTGTGGAGCCGCCCGCGGCCATCTGAGAACAGACCAGGGCCTCTAGGAGCTGAGGCAGGGGGAGCTGAGGCAGGGGGAGCTGAGGCAGGGGGAGCTGAGGCAGGGGGAGCTGAGGCAGGGGGTGGCCAGTGGGGTTGAGGCAGGGGGAGCTGAGGCAGGGGGAGCTGAGGCAGGAGGGAGCTGAGGCAGGGGGTGGCCAGTGGGGCTGAGGCAGGGGGAGCTGAGGCAGGGGGAGCTGCGGCAGGGGGAGCTGAGGCAGGGGGAGCTGAGGCAGGGGGAGCTGAGGCAGGGGGAGCTGAGACAGGAGGGAGCTGAGGCAGGGGGAGCTGAGGCAGGGGGAGCTGAGGCAGGGGGAGCTGAGGCAGGGGGAGCTGAGGCAGGGGGTGGCCAGTGGGGTTGAGGCAGGGGGAGCTGAGGCAGGGGGGAGCTGAGGCAGGGGGTGGCCAGTGGGGTTGAGGCAGGGGGAGCTGAGGCAGGGGGAGCTGAGGCAGGGGGAGCTGAGGCAGGGGGAGCTGAGGCAGGGGGTGGCCAGTGGGGCTGAGGCAGAGACCGCTGGGAAGCAGCCTGCCCACAGGTGCTCCAGAAGAGTCCCCGCAGAAGCAGCACTGGACGTAGCAACAGATCCTCCCTGCCTTCTCCCCCACTGTTTGCTCCTTGCCCATCCCACCACCTGAGGCCCAGAGACTGGGGGGGTCATAGTCAGGCCTATTTTTCCTCCAAGCAACAGGTTCCGACCCCGCCCATGTGCATCCCTTGACTTTCCGGGCCTGACTTACCCCTGCACCTACACCTCCTCACCCCAGCTCAGACCCCACGGCGGGCCTGGGGCAGCAGCGCAGGGCGCCGGGTGGGGGGGGGGGGGCTGGCGGAGGAGCCCTGAGTGTTGGGGATGAAGGAAAGCGCTGGAGGCTCCACCTTCTGCCCTTCCCTCCCTCCCCTCCCCCTCCCCCTCTCCCTCTCCCCCTCCTTCCTTCCCCAGCCCTCGGCAGCAGCAGCTCAGGGCTCAGTCAGTCTCAGGCTGTCCAGCCAGGGTGGTTGGTAGTGAGGATCCAGGCTCCGTCCCCGACGAGGCCGCGGCCTGAGGCTCAGGGCCCCCCAGCCCCTCCCTCCCAGCCCACCGGCGTCCACCCCCAGCTCCGAGCTGGACCGCACACCTTGGGACACGGTCTTCCACTTCCTGAGGACGAGCCCCAGGCTGGAGGACAGGCCCGAGGAGGTGAGTGAGTGTGCAGCCCGCTCCTCCCTCCTTCCCTCCCTCCCTCCTTCCCGGCCCAGGCCTGGGACCCCGCCGTGAGGGCTGGGGGAGAGAGGCTGCCCCCCACCACCTGCCCCCGCCCTGCTCCCCGGGACCCCATGGGGCGGGCGGGCGGGAAGAAGGGAAGGTGAGCGAAAAGGTGGGAAATTCCAGATGCCTGGATTAGAGCCGAATAAAGGGTCCGTTTTTCTTCCTTTCCATCAACAAACCTCCACCCAAAAGGAGGTTTATTAAAAAAAAAGAAAAAGAAGAAAAAAAAACCCACCCACTCCAAGAGACGGTTGGGACCAGGTGGCGGGGAGCCGTGGAGGCAGGAGCGCGGAGGCCGCGCGGGGCTGGCCTGTGCGCGGCGCGGGGGCGCAGCGGGTTTGGGGGGCGCAGCGGGTTTGGGGGGCCGGGCGGCGCCCCCTCGGGCTGCGCCTCGCGTCCCGGCCGCGGCCGTCGGGGCTGCGCGGCCGCCCATCGCCCTCCTCCCTCCCTCCCTCCTTCCCTCCCTCCGTGCAGGTGAGCGCCGGGCTGTTCGCGAGGAGCCCCGGGGAGGCGGCCGAGGCGGCGGCGGCCGGGGGCGCCATGGCGGAGGAGCAGGACCTCTCGGAGGTGGAGCTGAGCCCCGTGGGCTCCGAGGAGCCGCGCTGCCTGTCGCCGGGCGGCGCGCCCGCGCTGGGGCCCGACGGCGGCGGCGGCGGGGGCTCGGGCCTGCGCGCCAGCCCGGGGCCCGGGGAGCTGGGCAAGGTCAAGAAGGAGCAGCAGGACGGCGAGGCGGACGACGACAAGTTCCCCGTGTGCATCCGCGAGGCCGTCAGCCAGGTGCTGAGCGGCTACGACTGGACGCTGGTGCCCATGCCCGTGCGCGTCAACGGCGCCAGCAAGAGCAAGCCGCACGTCAAGCGGCCCATGAACGCCTTCATGGTGTGGGCGCAGGCGGCGCGCCGCAAGCTGGCCGACCAGTACCCGCACCTGCACAACGCCGAGCTCAGCAAGACGCTGGGCAAGCTCTGGAGGTGAGCCCGCCCGCCCCCCCCCGCCTGCCCGCCCGGCCCGCCCGGGCCCTCCCGCTGCGGGCGGGTTCAGCCCCGCGGAGCCCTTCGGACCCCTCCCCGGAGGCAGCCATCTCCTGGTGGGGCTGGGAGGCCCCCAAAGTGCCCCCTTGGCTTGGGGTGGTGCTGGCTCCCCAGCCGGGGCAGCGGGCAGAAAGGCGCCCCCTCGTGGCTGGAATTCTGTGGGTGGCGGGCGGTAGGCCATAGGCGTCTTCCTGGGGGTGGGGGCCGGGGGAGGCTGGCGGGAGGGAGGGTGGTGAAGGGCTCCCAGTGAGGCCCAAGGCCGTCACTACCCACTTCCCCGGAGGCCACACTCCCAGGGGGGCCACTGCTGCCGGTCTGCCCGGTGGCGGTGTGGTGGCGGGGATGCTGGGGGAGCGTTTGGCAAAGCATGGAGGTCCTGGCAGCAGAGGCAGGGAAACAGGCAGCCGTGCGAAGAGGCGCGAGGTCGTCGGGGAAGCAAGGGGTCGGACAGGAGCCTTTGGAAGAGGGAGGGATGGAGAGATCTGCGGCCCAGCACCCTGGCCCATCCCGGCTGCCCTCGCTGTGCCTTCCTGGCCCCCCTGCTGCAGACCGGGGGCTTCTCTTCTCCCCCCCTCCCCCCCAGGGAAGGGGACACACGGGAAGAGGCGCCTCCCACCCATCCCAAAGCAGCCGGGCTTGTCTCCCTCCCTCTCTCAGTTGGGCGCCATCTTCCTTCCCAGGGCCCCACCCAGCGCTGAGTAACTCCCGCCCCACGCTGGGCTGAGAGCCTCTTCCTTCCCACGTCCCCCGGGGCTCCCAGGATCCACCACACCTCTGTGCGGACAGCATCCCCCCAGGAGGAAGTCTGCCAACCCCACCCCCACACCCCAACCCCACCCCCACACCCCGTCCTGGGCAGCTCAGAGAGAACAGGGGCTCCCGGGTGCGAGCCTGAGGAGGTCCCCTGATTCCCCACTAGACTGCCCTCGAGATATAACCCCCAAAGGAAAGGCCCGCAGAGGCCACCTAAGGGCTAGGGGTGCGGGGCCCGGGTTCCTGACTCTTCGCCCAGGGTCTTCCCCACACCGACCTCAGGAGGGCGTGGGGATGGGGCAGAGGGGAGCTGTGGCTGGGCTTTGTCGGAGGAGCTGCTGCCCTCCTGCTGCTGTGCCCCTGGCTGCCCCTCGCCCAGGGGGGACTGGGTCCCAGAGGCCAACGGCTTCTGTGGGGGAAGAAGCAGGAGGGCCTCCGAGAGGGACTGACATCTGGCCCGGCCTTGTCCTTGGCCGTGTGTGTGCTGATGGCCTGGTGCTCCCTATCCCCTCTCTGCCCTCAGCCCACGGGTCAGACCCCTGCCCGAGGTCCGCCCGCACCCATTAGGGCTCCGCACAGCAGGAACATGTGCCTTAAGTGCACGCAAAAGGGTCCGCCCGCACCCATTAGGGCTCAGCCCAGGCCAGGCCATCGGTGCCAGGGGACCGAACAGAGCCAGGGAGAGACAGACAAGCAGAAGGGAGACCGGCAGGCGGAGCGGGCTGTGGGGACGGTGAACGGACCACAGGGGATCAAATAAGGAATACGGCAAGAATGGCCCCCCTTCTCAAGCACCCCATCACCGAGGGTTTAGGCCTGGGCCCCCGTGGCCCCGTCCCTGTTCCCCAGCCCACAGCCCTGGGCGTAGGCTCCCTCAAGAGTGAGCACAGGGGCTCAGGGTGCCCCCCGAGAGCCAACCAGAGCAGGGCAATCAGGAAAGCAGGCGCTGCTTGCTCAGGACCCGGTCCCAGGGGTAGGGGGGCGGCAGGACGGTGCAAAGATAGACCGTGCAGACCCGTGGGCGGGCTCCCTGGGTCCTGGGTGGGATCTTGAGGGATGACCTGGACTAGGCTGGCTCTCGCTTCGGGCTCCTCCTGAGGCCCCCGCCCCAGTCCATGGCTCCCAGGCCAGCAGGCAGCAGGAAGGGGGGTGATCGGGGAGGCAAAACTGGAAAACAGGGGCCGCAGCCCTGAAGAAAGACAGACAGGACTATAGGGCGCACCCAGGTCCTGGCTCCTCGGTGGCTCCCACAGCCATGCTAGCCCGTGCCTGCCGGGAAGGGGCGTGAGATGCGGTCACGTGGTGCTGGCTGTATGGAGCTGACCTGCCCAGAGAGAATAACTAGAGCCAAGAGACTGAAAGGGGGGTCACAGGCTGGCGCCCCCCCCCACCTCCCCAGGCCCTTCCTCTGCCCGGAGGAGCAAATGGAGCAGCAGCCAGTGTCCGGTTTGGGTGGGGAAGCAGCCTCCCCATCCCCTGCCTTATCCTCCCCTCGGAGACCCAGAGGACAGAGGTGAAGTGAAGGTGCAGAGGAGACAGGTTCCCGGCTAAGAGCTGTGGGCGATGGGGGAGGGCAGGAGGGGTTGGGGGGCAGGAGAGAGCCTGAGCTGTGAGGTCTGAGTGAGGCTGGGTTGGGGCTAGAGGCGGTGCCAGAACGGGCTGGTGTCAGGGGGGCTCAAGGTTAGGCTTCCATCAAGGTTAGGGTGCTGGGAGGAGCTGGGGAGGGGGGCTGGAATGCAGGGTTGGAATCTTCCCTCTTCAGGCCCAAGCCCTCCCTCCGCACCCCCTGCCATTTTCTCACTGATTCACACCCACTGATGGCTGGACAGAGGGCGCAGGAAAGGTTTGAGCTCAGTGTCCCCAACCATCCAGGGAGCCTCCGTGCAAGCTAAGCTGCTCTTCACCTCAAAAGCAGATCTATCCCCACCCCAACCCACACACACCTTCAGGGCCCGCCCGCCCACTCCCCTGGCCCAGCCTTCCAGGCACCTGGCTGCGGGGAGGAAGGCACCCCACTCCCTGAACCCCGAGGCCCTGAGCTGGAGTCCCTGTCCCATCGCTCAGCCAGAGGGACCCTTGGAGCAAGCTGGGCTGGGGCTGGGCTCAGGGCCGCCCCGGGGGGAGGGGGAGGGGGGCTAAGCTGCAGAGGAATGCTGCTGCCGGCTGGAGGCGCCTGGTATGACCACCCCCTCCCATCCTGGGCGGGAGGGCCCAGCTTCTGCTGACTAGGGGAAGAGGGTGCCCACTGGGGGTGGGGTGGGGGCTGAGAGAGCGGTGTGGGCAGAGAACAGAGCTGCTCCCGAAGAGTCCCTGATGTCTAGGACTCCCCTCCGCACCCTCTGCCAGTACCCCATCCTGCCCTCCTCCCTCTGGGGCAGCCGAGCCCGGCCTGAGGCTGAAGTCCGCGGGCAGGGGCAGTGCCTTCGGGCCTGCACTGGCTGGTCTGGGACTGCGGAGAGGGTCTGTCTGCTCCCTCCCAGGTCTGGGGAGAGCACTAGCTCCCTCTACCCTGTCAGCCCTGGCTGAGGAGGTATGGCCCCCAGGCTTACATCCTGCCCTCGCCCAGCCGCTGAAGTGAGCAGAATCAGAGTTCCAGAGCGGAGCCGGCCCACCCCCGGGCCTGTCTGCCTCCCGCAAGCAGCCTCAGAGCAGCACCCGTTTCTCAGCCGCCAGCCCCCACCCCAGGCCTGGTGCCAAGCACTTCATCTTGGCCAGCTCCATACCTGGTGACGTGGGCACTGTCTATCACCTGGTTTTGTTGGTGAAGAAACTAAGGCTCAGTCAGAGAAGTGACTTGCCCACGGCCACATGGTTAGTAAGTAGCAGACTGGGCTCTTCCCCCTCACCACACTGCACGGTTTGTGCACCTCTAGTCCCAGGGAGCTCACCCCTGACGAAGTAGCAAACCCCACTTAGACAGCTTTGTAAACATATATATATATATATATATATATATATATATATATATATATATTTACATGTTAGAGAGGAAGGGAGAGGGAGAGATGGAAACATTAGTGATGAGAGAGAATCACTGATCGGCTGCCTCCTGCACGCTCCCCACTGGGGATTGAGCTTGCCACCTGGGAATGTGCCCTGACCGGGAATCGAACCATGACCTCCTGGCTCATAGGTCGACGCTGAACCCCTGAGCCACACACACCAGCCGGGCCAAACAGCTTTGATGGGAGAAAGTCTTTCCTCTCCTTGACCTGATGTCTGCCCCTCCTAAGCTCTAGTCCTACTTCTGACTCCGCCCCAAGGGCTACCGGGAGCAGCAGGCTGACCGCTCTGGCACCCAATCCCTGAGAGATTTGGGGGTGAGATCACAGCCCTGGGGGTCCCTGGGCCTCCCACCTTCCGGTCTGTCAATCAAAGGCCAGTTCCCCGCGCTGGGCGCCCGGCCAGGGAAGACCCTCACGGTGGCCCCCCGCTGTCTCCCCGCCGCCTGCCCCAGGCTGCTGAACGAGAGCGACAAGCGCCCTTTCATCGAGGAGGCCGAGCGGCTCCGCATGCAGCACAAGAAGGACCACCCGGACTACAAGTACCAGCCGCGGAGGAGGAAGAACGGGAAGGCGGCCCAGGGCGAGGCCGAGTGCCCCGGCGGGGAGGCCGAGCAGGGCGGGGCCGCCATCCAGGCCCACTACAAGAGCGCCCACCTGGACCCCCGGCACCCGGGAGAGGGCTCCCCGATGTCAGACGGGAACCCCGAGCACCCCTCAGGTGAACCCCGGGCCGGGGCTGGGGGGCGGGGGGGCGATGAGAGCTGTGGGCGGGGAGCCGGGTGTGGGGGGGAGGTGAAGGCTGGATGGATGGCGTGAGAATGACACTCCAGGGCAGCTCTGTGCCCAGGGACGGGCCTGCCAGGCTGTGTGGCCGCTCCAGCAGGGACCCGGTGCCAGGGAAGGCACTGGGTACAACGGCTCTGGCTGATGGAGGGGGCGCTGCTGCTGAGGAAGGGCCAGTGAGGGGGGCCCTGGGGTGAGCTATGGTAAGGAAAGGTGGGCCGGATGGTTTGAGAAATGGGAGAGCAGATAGAAGAGAGAGCGTTGCCTCCCCCACCTCCCGGTCTGTCGGGGAGACGGACACTAGGGCCTGGATGCTGAGCACATGCCATGCGAGGGCCCGTCAGGCCGTCTTGTTTCCTTCCCGTTAGTGATAACAGCTACCGTTAACTGAGCACCTACGGGGTGCCAGGCACGGCGCCAGCTGCCTGTGTGCCCGCTCATTCAATCATTCTCGTCGGAGGCTCCTTCCGCTCACTGGGAGGTGACAGAACCGAGGCGAGTGCCACACAGCTGAGGTCCGAGCCCTCCCTGGCTCCGGGGCCCCCGGCTGCCTCGCTTGGGCTGGCAGTGTACAGAGCGCCATGCGGGCCGGGTGCACAGACAGTCAGAGCTCCGCCTTCAGAAGCTATGTCCCGAGTCCCCATGTGATCCAGGCCCGGGAGCAGACAGTCACTCAGGAACAGAGTGTGGGAGGAGCAGGAACATGTGCCTTAAGTGCACACAAAAACGTCCAAGACCCAGTGGGGCAAGCTCTCTAGGGAGGGTCGCCCACCATCCCTCCAGACAGTCTCCAAAAGCACCCAGCCCCCCCTCCGCCCCCCCCCACCCCCCCCCGGATCGGGGCCAGGAAGGCTTCAGGATCGAGGCCGAGCCTTGCTCCTTGGTACTGCCTCTGCTTTACTGAAAGGAACCTGGTTAGGAGAAGACAGGGTCTGCCAGGTCCCACGGTAAGGGACAGTCCGGAACGCCTGGCCCCGCCCTTCCTCTGGTCTGATGGAGGGGCACAGGCCTGCCTGCAGGGGCTCTGATCTCTCTGACGGATCTCCCTCCAGTCACACACACACACACACCCAGAAGACCTGGGCCGGGACATCCACCGCCTCAGAACTTAACTGTGGGCTTGGGCTTTTTCTCAGTCGTCAAGGCCCCGCTCAGCTCCTTCCCCTCGGCGAGACCTTCCCCAGACCAGGGCAGGGTGAGTGGCGTCCGCTGGCCTGAGCCCCTGCGTGCCCGTCATCAGGCACTTCTGAAGCTGCCTCGTGTGAGCTTGTGAAGATAGCAAACTGTTTGATGCCTGTGTCCCCTCTACCTGGCACAGCGCCCCCTATGTGTTTACTGAATGAACATGTGAATGGGAAATGGACCAAGGAGCAGGGTCTCAGTGCCTCCTGAACAAGCGGGAAAAGCCGCTGGAGGAACACTGGGCAGCGTGGGGGGGAGAGGGGGGACATTGCCGGGGGACTGGCTCAGCGGGAAGATTCCTGGAGGAAGGGGCTGGAGGGAACACTGCTGTCTGGGGAGGAGGCACAGGCAAACAGTGGGAGGGAGTCAGGAGTGAGGCAGGAGGAGGTCAGCGAGGACAGCAGCCAGCAGGCAGCTGAATGGAGGGCAGGGCCCCACTGGGCTCAGCAGCTAAGGAGCCCAGGGCGTAGGAAGGCACAACCTCAGCTGACGGGATTCCCTTCCCAGCGGGAAAGGTTTTTCAGAAGGAGGCAGTCCTCCCAGGAGGGTGACAGGGAGCAGGACCATCCATAAGGCTGGGGAACTTCAAGAGCCACTAGAGATCCATCCCAGCCGGTTACAGAAATCAGTGCCAACCAGACTGCCCGGGCAGTAAGACGGACAAGGCACACAGGGGTCTGCCCTCAGCTCCCGGAGACCCCTTCTCTCCGCAAGAGCCTCTGACCTGGCTTCCTGCTTCTCTGTCTTCCTCCCACCCAGGCCAGAGCCATGGCCCCCCCACCCCTCCGACCACCCCAAAGACAGAGCTGCAGTCGGGCAAGGCAGACCCCAAGCGGGACGGGCGCTCCCTGGGGGAGGGCGGAAAGCCTCACATCGACTTCGGCAACGTAGACATCGGGGAGATCAGCCACGAGGTAATGTCCAACATGGAGACCTTCGACGTGGCTGAGTTGGACCAGTACCTGCCACCCAACGGGCACCCGGGCCACGTGGGCAGCTACTCAGCAGCTGGCTACGGGCTGGGCAGCGCCCTGGCCGTGGCCAGTGGACACTCCGCCTGGATCTCCAAGCCGCCGGGCGTGGCTCTGCCCGCGGTCTCGCCGCCCGGCGTGGATGCCAAGGCCCAGGTGAAGACGGAGACGGCGGGGCCCCAGGGCCCCCCGCACTACAGCGACCAGCCGTCCACCTCGCAGATCGCCTACACCTCCCTCAGCCTGCCCCACTACGGCTCCGCCTTCCCCTCCATCTCCCGCCCCCAGTTCGACTACTCTGACCACCAGCCCTCGGGACCCTACTACGGCCACTCGGGCCAGGCCTCCGGCCTCTACTCGGCCTTCTCCTACATGGGGCCCACCCAGCGGCCCCTCTACACGGCCATCTCTGACCCCAGCCCCTCGGGGCCCCAGTCCCACAGCCCCACGCACTGGGAGCAGCCAGTATATACGACGCTGTCCCGGCCTTAAAGGGGGCCCTGTCACCTCCCCTCCCAGCCCCTGGGTAGCATGCCCTTCCCCGAGCCCTCGCACCCAGCTCCCCACCCATCTCTGTCCTGTGGTGGCTGGGGAGGAGGCGGCAGAGGCTGACAGCTGAGGGGAGGCCTTCTGTCTGGCTCACTGCCTTTGATGACCCCACCCCATCCGACCCAGGCTCCAGCCCAGGCAGAGCCTTAGACTTCCAGGCTGGGCAGAGGAGGGGGAGGGGGTTGATTCCCCCCTAGACTGGACCATGAGGGGCTGCACCCTCCCCCAGGGTGACCCTCCATCCCAGGACCGGAGAAGGTCCCGCTCACCCTCCTCTGGGAGGGGAGCACCCAGGGTCGGATGGGAATCGAAGGCCTTGCCTTTCCTGTGACTGTTTCCTCTTTCGTGGAGAACGAGGGGCCCGACATAACCCATGCCGCCTGTGCCACGTGCCTCAGTCAAGGCCACCCCTGCCTCAGTGCCGGGAGTGGGCTGTGTCTGCCCCGTGGGGCCTGAGGACAGCCTTGAACAGCCTCCGAGAGTGTGGAGGTGGGGGGGGCTCAGAGGGAGGTGTCCTCATGCCCCCAGAGCCCCCTCCCTCCTGAACAAAGAAAGGCATCAACTTAGAGACCCCAGTTCCATGCCAACAGCCTGGCTCTTCGTCTAACCGGAAAGAGGCCCCAGGTCCGCCTCCACTGCGGCTCCCAGGCCTTGAGGCACATCCCCGAGGTGAGGAGAGGATTCGGAGACAATTCACAGAGCCTTCCCCCTGGCTCTCCGCCAGCTCCCTCTCCCCTCACCAGGCTCTGTGGCCCCTGCTCTCAGCCCCACTCCTGGGCTCCCCGAGAGCTGCGCTGCTCGTGCCCAAACCCTCGGCTCCAGGATAAGGGGCTCAGCACCAGGTTGCTAGCAGCATCTGAAGACACTAAACTCCTGACATGTACATTCTGCCCTGGCCTTCTGCCCCTTGCTCCCCAGTGGTATCCGAATAAAGTATGTAGCTCTGTCTGCCCCTATTTTCCTGTCCTGCAGCCCCCACAATCCACATGTAACTCATTACTGCCCCCTCTTATTTATCTCAGTAGCGCCCTCTCCCCTCCCCTTGCCCTGCTCCTAGGCTCGCCAGCTCCTATTAACTCCGCATTAAGCATTCCCCGTAATAAAATTAAAGGTTCCAGCTACCCGCTTGGTGGGCCTGGCCTGGCCTGTCTCTTGGTCTCTTCTCCCTGTGCCTGTGCTTCCTCAAACACTTCCTGGGAGTCACTAGGGGTGGAATGCAAAGGATGGCGAACCCCGGGTCTCCTCTCTGCCTAGGAAGGTGGGGGCCTCACAGTGGGTCGGTGTGCTCAGGGGCTGGGGCCTCAGATGGGAGCTCTTCCCCCAGCCCAGCTGTGCCCACCCTACAGATGGGCCCCTCCCTGGCTCAAGCTGGAACTCGGCCTGAGCGCCTTCCCAGCAGCCCCTCTGGTTGCCCAGCAGAGGAGGGCGAGTTTGCAAAGAATTCAAGAGACAGGTACGTGAGCTGAAACCGGTTTCGCTCAGTGGATAGAGCGTCAGCCTGCAGACTAAAGGGTCCCAGGTTTGATTCCGGTCAAGGGCATGTACCTTGGTTGCGGGCACATCCCCAGTGGGGGATGTGCAAGAGGCAGCTGATCGATGTTTCTAACTTTCTATCCCTCTCCCTTCCTCTCTGTAAAAAATCAATAAAATATATTTTAAAGACAGACAGACAGACAGACAGGGACAGGTACTTGAGAGGAGGGTCAGGCCTGACTTCTTGGTGTCTGGCCAGCCGGCCCAGTCCCTTAGGATGTGATGCTGGGCCTTCTCTCTCTGCACCCCCTGCCACCCCCCCACCCCCACACACACATAAACACACACTAGGGTCTCGCCCATCTTCACAGCAGCTGCCTGTGTCTGAGTGAGTGTGAACCCGGGATGGCGGAAGTGCAGTCTAACCCTCAGTGCTTACTCCCTCGGAGCTCTCTCCTCAGCTGGATTCCAGGCTGTGCTGGGGGGCAGGAGCCACTCCACCCCAGGAACGGAGAGCATGCTCCACTGATGGGTGGCTCCGATGGTTGAAGTCTTCCTTATTCCCAGCTCATAGGAACGGTAAAAGCTACCACTTACAGAGCGCTCCCTGGCCAAGTGCTGTATGTCATTCATACAAGCCTTTGAGGGAGTAGATCCGGTCTTTGTCCCCATTTTCCAGATGGGCAAACGGAAGCTTCGAGGCTCATGCTAAGAAGTGCTGATGCTCTGACTCCATTGAGCTCTTAACCATCATCTGCAGGCCCTACTTCCACTTTTAATCTGAAAGGATGCTTTTCCACTGCTCCAGACCAGCAGCCTCCGCTCCCTTACCCACCTCTCACCTCCTCGTAGGGACCTGGGTGGGGTGGGGTTGTGAGGGGCGGGGAAGATGGTGCCAAGACCTAGCCCAGTCCTCCAGGGCGGCCAGACTCCCATCTGGGCACTGCGTCTTGTGAGCTCTTAGGCAACCTCACCAAAACGGCTGGCTCCGTGAAGCTTAGTGGCGCTGCGAACCCGTTCTCATGAGCAGCATCTGCTGCCAAGTCCGATCGCCCCTAACCGTGTGTCAGATGTGTCCGGCGTTTCATTTTGTTGTAGATGAAAGCAGGATTTTATACTGATCTCTAACAGTTCATCTTGTTGGAATTGACCATTTCCCATCTGCATTAAACCTTTTGGAATCCTGAATACAACTTACTAGCTCTCCTGTATCTGCAAACCTGAATATCCTATTCCAGTCATTAATAAAAAAAAAAAGGTTGAAATGAAGAGAAGCAGGCCCTGTGAATCCACTAAATCCTTCATCATTAGTTCTGTTACTACACTCTTAAGACTGGCAATCAGTTCTGTATCTATTATCACCACGAAGTCCACACTTCATCCTAGTACAGACTGCCTAATGCCTGGCCGAGATTTGCTGTAGCCTCCGACTTTCCAGACCAGCCACCACTGAAAGAAACACGTGGTAACATTCTGAGAAACCCTATGCTAGTCCCTGGATCTCTTCATGATCTGTTTTTCAATATGCAATAACCGATCCTAGATATGTGTCAGGGATCAATCAGTACTAACCTTATGTGCTCGTAATTTTTACAACCTGCCCCTTCACCTCTAATGGAAAACAGGTATCAGTCCATCTCCAATCTGTTCACTGCACCTGCTCTCAGCGGGACTCTGCATCTCATGAGACTGACTGGGAAGTCAGTGGGGACTCGGGAAGAGAGAAAATGAACCAGTGATCCCAGAGAAGTCGAAGACCTGGCTTGTGTTCATCCCTTAGACTCAGGTTCCGGATGTGCTGGGGCCTCGGTCAGGGAGTGACCACATGCAAAGAGAGGAGCCAGGTGAAGACCATGCCCAGGCCTGGCCAGAAAGAGGAACAGAGTGGAAAAGGGGAGGTGGGAGGAAAAACACCCCCTTCTCCCTCTCCTACACCCTATTCCCTAAGGGTTAACCCCCCACTCCCTCTCCCAGCCCCTTCTCTCCGCCCCCACCCAAACCCCATCTCCCTTTAATCACATCTGATACTGAGTGGCCCAGCGGGAACAAAGAGGCCATTTAGAGAAACGGGGCCGAGAAAGTGACCCCCGCGCTCTGGGGCGGCCGCCTGGATGCCAGCACAAAGGCGGCATTTCAGAGCTGAAATTTCAGCACCCAACTTGATTAAAGGATTCCAGAGGCTCGGAAGAGGGTGGGAGGGGGTATGAAGTCCACTGCTCCCTGAATTAACCCTCTTCCACGGCAGCGAACACCCCTCCTGGGACTGACCGCTCATCACTCCCACCTGTCCAGCTGGGGTGCACCCACCCTGGGGCCATGCCTCTTGGGGAAGTCAGGCTGGCCCGCTCCTCCTCGTCCTGGAAGGGGAGCTGCCAGCAGAATGGAGGTTAAGGCTGGTATGTTCGGGAGCCAATCTTCCTTTCTATCTCTGTTGGTGTCAATATAAACCCTCTCCCTGTCCCCCGCCCCCAGGGAGGGAGGCTCCAATGTGATTGGTCTCACCGCATGTCGGGTAAGCAGGTGAAGAGAACAGGACCCATGAGGACCTAGGACAGAGGGTGTGCTCGTCCTGATTTAAAGCCACGCCTTGAATCCTGCTTTCCTGCCTACTCTGACCCCAGCACCCACCCCAGGGAAGGCCTCAGAGGGCCACGGGCCCGCACTGGACAGGAAGGACATCCTCCAGAGGCTGGGAGGGAGGGGGTATGGGTGTGGCAGACCAGGGAGGCGGGCCATGGAGGGCACCGTGTGGGCAGTGGCCTGAGGAGCGGGGACAAGGGGGGCAGGTGGGCAGGTGCCGGGTGCTTGCGCCAGCTGACTTGCCAGCAGGGCTCTGCCTGGGGAGGGCGGAGATCACCGTCCCGAGCTTCCTGCTGGGCCGCTGCTCCTGAAAGGGGATCCGGCCCATGATAAGAGGCTCGAGGCAGGTCCTTAGGAAACAATGGGTGGTTTGATGAGACCTGCTCTGTGATACTCCTGAGAAGGGAGAAGCCCCTGCAGCCAGTCCCCACTGGAAAGGAAATTGGGAGTTTCCATGGCAACCGGCTCCCTGGGCACAAAGGCTGGTCTGTCTGCTGGGAAGGCAGCTGAGGTGTCCCCCTGCAGCAGCCTTTGCTCTGGTGAAGGGGAGCGGGAGGGAAGGATGCGGGATCCACAGGGTAAAGGCCCTGGTGCTTCTTCCTAGTAAAGAGCTGACAGTCACGGGGCCACCGGGATGGTGCAGCTTTAGACGGCGGGCAGAAGCTGGTGGCATGCAGACAGCCGGAGGCAGAGGGTGGAAAGGTTAATAGTTTATTATTTACACGGGCAGAGTGTGGGAACAGGAGGTGGGGGGAGGCGCAGTTGGAAGATGAGTCCAGCTCAGTCTGTGATGATGAGCTCGTCTACCCCCCAGTCTTCATAGCTGCCGTCAGGCAGGTAGCGCCGGATGATGATGGGGATCTTTCGGGCCCTGTGCGGGGAGAAGGCACATGTACATGAGGGCTGGAGACCCAGCTCTGCAGCAGGAGGGGCAGACTGACTGCAGGTGCGAGGAAAGAGAAGTCTCAGGGAGCACCTTCCTGGGGCTGAGTGTACTTTGTAGGAATGGAATTGCAATAAAAAGAAGGTTCCTGTGTCTGCGAATGTGGGACAGTGGTCTGGAAGGCTCTGCCAGCCATGTCTGAAGGGAGGAGGAGGAAGAGTGAGGGCTGGAAGGCAGACTGCAGCAGGAACAGGGGGCTCTGATAGCCAGGAGAGGTGCTGTCTCCTCAGCGGCCTGCCCGTCCTCCCTCTCCCTCCTCCGTCTCAAAGCGCTGACTCCTAAACAAGCCAAGGCCCACAGGAACAATCCGCCTCCCCGGGCAGGGAGTGGGGTCAGGGTGCAGCAGAGAATCCAGGGGGTGCCTGCCAGGGCTCTGGAGCAGCAAACCGTGATCTGGGCAACTTACTTGAGCTCTTTCATGGCGATAAGCAAGGGATCCGTCTCCCCCTCCAGCTCCACCATCACGGGGGCACACATCCTGTAGGTACAGGGACAGGTGTTGGGGAGACTGCAAACGCAGTGAGAAAGGTCCAACAGGAAACTGGGAGTGGGGGTGGGGCTTACTTCACAAACAGGATTAGATGGGCACCCCAGTCCTTACCTAGGTCACCTGCTTTTTCACTTAAGAAAGGTCACCTTCTAGGCACGGCAGGTGGGGAGCAGTGGTTAGGGGCACTGACAGTGAGGGTATGCAAGTGGGAGCCGGTAGACTGGGTTTAAATTTTGCTCCAAAGACTGAATTTCTCCCTAAATTTCAGTATCCTCATTTGAAAATGAAGACAAAAAGCCCTGCCTTGCCTACAATGACGCCAGGACACCACTGGCTAACAGTATTCTATCTTACTGATGAGGAAACTGAGGCAGAGAGGTCAGTAACTTGCCCAAGGTCACACGGCCAGTAAGTGGCAGAACCAAGATGTGAACCCACGTGCTCCTACCAACTATGCTATAACACCCCTCTTTATAAGCTGAAGATCCACTAACTAAAAAATGGGTACTGTGCATGGGACAAGAAGAAGCTCTAATCACAAGGCCATTCCCTGCGTCAGCTCCCCTCTCAGGATCTTCCCAGGGCCTCGGCAGAGTTTCCCAGCACAGAGAAATGCCCAGAGCAAAGGTTCCCCTCCTGATGGCTCTAACCCACCGCCCCCCAGACCCTGCCTCAGGCCCAGTCCCATTTCCCTTCGCCCCTCAGAAGCCCTGCGCTTCCAGCCTCCGCACAGGGCCCACGGCGCCTGCTTACTGGCCCCTGCTCACCTTTCTGGCACGTCTCATGCTACCTGCCTATATTCACCCCGTGTTCCCACCACACCCCACTCCGGAGGCTCCCTGACAGACACTGTTGTTACCCGTGTGTGTCCTCCTACCGCTCTTCCTCTCCCTGTCGGCCTGGAGAGACCCAAATGCCTCCACTCTGGGATCATGCGCTGGGTCCTCAGTGCCGGCCATTCACACAGGTTTCTCTTGGCACCAACCTCCCTGGCCTCTCACCGCTTGTTGGAAGTTTTCCACGTTAGACATGATGAGCACCTGTGGCCCAGGACGTGCGTTGGCCATGCCTGACCTCAGCAGAGGCTCTCAACACCGAGCTCGGCCCTCCTCTGCTGGGAAGCCACTAATGATGCCAGCTCAGGTTTACACTCATAGATCCCAAGTTTACACTAACTGATCATCAGTTACTAGGAGAGTACACTAAAGCCAGGGTCCCAGGACCCTTTTCCAGACCCTCGGAATAGACGCTCCAGTGAAGGGGCCTGAGAACCTGCATTTACAAAGCTCCCTGCTGACTCTGGTAATCAACTATTCTTCCTGCCTCCATTTTACACCAGACAATTTACTAATTTTATTACTAAATACTTTGATTTACTACTTCCAAAAGCCTGAAAACTTCCCAAGGGCAGAAACCGTGTTTAACTTGCCCTATCCTCTCTCGGTAAGTGTTAAAGCTTTAAAGAATGTGGTAAAAATGCCTTACATGATCTGCATATGCCTTCTTTATTTTCACAATATGAATAATTAAAGATCATTTACTCATCCAGCCCTACTGTGTGCATGCAATGTGCTAAGTGTGAGTGTGCCCTTAGGTAATCTGTCTGCACCAGAGCCACCATAAAAGAACACGGCAGTGCTTCTCAGGAAGTGCTGTAGCACACATCACCACTAGGTGGTGCTAAGGAAAGGAGTGAGACTTCACCCAAAAACTATCCAGGAAATGTTCAGCACCTGACTGCAGGGTTGCATGCCTGGTGCCCACCACTCACAGCAGGCAGGGAACAGCCAGACAGCGGCCACCCCTCATGGGAAGGAGCACTACAGACCCAGCTGGATGGGACCAGGCCTTTTCCCAAAGAAAGTAGGTCCTGGGCCTCAGCAGTGCTCTGACCGGCTGTCTCCACACTTTTTAGCGCTACACACTGCCCACCAAACACACACGAATCTTCTGAACTGTCCCTCAAGGGATGCACCGTGACATCCTTTCCAATCTTGTGCCCCAAGCCACCTGCCATTCCCCACCACAAGCCAAACCTGCCCACGTCCACTTGGCCTTGACTCGTGCTGTTTCTGTTCCCGGGTTACCCTCAAAACCACCGCCCTTCCCTGTCCCCGCTTGAACTCTAGCCTCTTCAAGCAATTACTCCCTCTCCGCTTAGTTGTGCCTCTAACAGAGCACCGCGCCTGCCTGCCCGGGGTTCTGGGTATTTGTGAAGGGTCCACCGCCCACCAGGCTATAGACACCTGGAAGCCAGGAGGATTGTTTTATTATCTTCACATCCCAACAGGTAAAAGCACAGTATCCTATTCAATGTTTGAGAAACTTAACTTACTTGAAAAATAATTTATCAACTATTCTTCCTGCCGGTCATTTTTAGCAGAGATGAGCACTAGACCACCAATAAACTGCTTTGCAACAATGGGAATGTCTTCTCTCTGCACTCTCCTATGGAAACCACAGCCACGGGTGACTACTGAATATATAAAGTGTGGCTGATGAAACCAAACGACTGAACTTTTCATCGTTCTTAATTTAAAATTAAATGGCCGCAGTAGATAGCAGCTACCATAACTGATGGTGGCCTAGAGGATCTGGATCCAAAGATACCAAAATGATCATTCGGACTGCGGCCCTAACTTCTCCCAGACCAGCAGAGCGCGCCCAGCCCAACAGGAGGTCTGCTGCTGCGGAACGGATGAGGAGCATGTGACAGGCCATAAAGCCTTTCATCGAGGTGGGCACGGTGGCCATCTTCACTGGAGGAAGTCAGTCCCAAGCTGATTGAACACTGGGAAGGGGACACATGCTCCTCTAGCCCCAGCTTCCTTTCTCCCCTCGTCTCCAATATTCCCTACTTGGAGCAACCCAACTGCCGGAAGTACTGGGTAGGGCTCCTATAGGAGACCTTCCATGACAGCAACAGTCCCACCCTGCCCTCTCTGCCCCCAGGAAGGAGGAGTGGCTTATCTGACGGGGAACCTGAGGGGAAAACAGGCATCTGTGGCCTCGGTTTGGAGAAGTCCCTGCTCCCTGAAAGCCACCTGCCTGCAGAGAGGGGCCTTGCAGCCTCCGAAGGCAGGCTTGCCCGGCAGACAGCCTCGATGCCTGCACTGTCTGAGCATGCACTCATCGCACATCTGCATCTCCGCCTCCCCATGGCCATCTCCTGAATCTTGTTATTCTTCAGCTGCTTCAGACTCGGAAGATAAAGGAGAGGTTGCTAATTTCAAATCCCAGAACCCCATCCCTGTTCCGTTTTCACATCGCGAGCATGACTCTACATGGAGGCTCTCCTACATGGAGGCTCTCCATCGCCTGCTATGGACTAGAACCACCATAAGCCCAATGGGGCTGCCACAGCACATCCAGCTAACTGGCCCGCAGTGGTCTAGGGTTCTCTAAGCCCACACTTGGAGCATGTGACAGCAGGGAGAGTCTGTTTTAGGTGCCAGGCTGCCACATCAGCAGCTCTGGGGCTCACTGTGGCCTGACGGATGGAAAAGACAGTAATGGACGCACACTCACGCGATCTGGAGGGCTCGGGTGCCCAGCACGCGGGCTCGCTCATACTTGGTCATGTATGGTGTGGTGATGCGCTTCTGGTTGGCCTGCGGTCGCTCTCCAGAGGGGAGGATCTCCACATTCTCCTGGCCCTCCTGCACACCAAGCAGAAAGAGGGAAACTCTCAGGCGCCTTACTGAGAGGGGGGATGGCGATGCCCATGATGATAACCACCACTGCTTATCACCCCCCGCAACCTTGCAGCTGCCTTCCTGACACCTTATTTAATCCTCACAGTAACCTCATGAGGTAGGGATTGCAGTGCCGTTTTAGAGGCTTGGAGAGTTAGCGATAGCAGCTACCGTAACTGATGGTGGCCTAGAGGATCTGGATCCAAAGATACCTAGTAAGAGAGAAGAATGATGATCAGGATCCAAGCCAGCTGCCTCTTCCAGAAGAGAGAAGTGGAGGGTCCAGAGACGGGGCTGTCCCAGACCAGAGGCCCCATACAAAGAAGCCCTGAGTGCAGACAAGTCACCCTAAGCAGGAAGCGAGGAGCAACCATCTCATCTTCAGGCAGGATAACTGAGTCAATGGGTCAAGTAGCTACAGTCAGTGAACACAGAAACTAGCAAACATTTTTCAATTGTTAAGTATGTTCTCTCTATATATTTAACAATTACTTATTAAGCATTTGTCACATGCCAGACATCGTAACAGGTGTTGAGACAGAAAGCTAAAAGTTTCTGCTGTCAAAGGATTCAGAGTCTGGGAAGGAGAAAGAGAAACAGAACAGCAGTGCTTTGAAGGTAGGCAAGTGTGCAACCAAGTTCACAAGAAGGTGAGGTCACCTGATGCATGCAGGGGGGTAGGAAGACATCCGGAGATGAGACTTGAACTAGTGTAGAAGAATTAACTGGCGTCCCAAGCCAACGGGAAGGGAAGGACGTGGAGAAAGGCTGAACTGCATGTCCAAAGGACGGAGGAGGGACAGAACGTACTAGGTTTAGACAATTAATTATGGAGTATGATTAGAGCAAAGGTGCGCTAGGGTTGTAGACAAGAGAACAAATTCTATAGTAAAGAATTAAGTCAACAAATATTTATTATTTACTACATACCTATCAGTTTTTGAAACAGAGCAGGAAGACATAAAAATTCTTCCCGTATATGCGGTAGAGATTAAAAATGGCAGCAGATGCTTTAACCGGTTTGGCTCAGTGGATAGAGCTGTTGGCCTGTGGACTCAAGGGTCCCAGGTTCAATTCCAGTCAAGGGAATGTACCTTGGTTGTGGGCACATCTCCAGTAGGAGGTGTGCAGGAGGCAGCGGATCAATGTTTCTCTATCATCGATATTTCTAACTCCCTTTCCCTCTCCCTTCCTCTCTGTAAGAAATCAATAATTTTTTTTTTAAAGTAATAAGTGTACAGTATGACAACAGAGAAAAAAGACATCACTCTGGGTACTCTGTTGAGAACATTCTGTAGGGGCAAGAACAGAAGCAACGAGACCATTTTAAGGAAGACCAATAGTAATCAATCACGGGGGCAGGTAAGAAAGGTGACGGCAGCAATCAGGGCAGAATGAAGGCAGGAAAACCAGGAACACAATTCCTGCAGTTATGTTAGTGCAAAGCAATGCAGATCTAATCCAGGCTGAACAGTAGGCATGTAGAAAGGGACCAGAGTTAAACCACAGGTCGGAGGCAATGCTGACAGGAATGGAAGGACCCAGAAGGGTGCATAGGAGGTTTCTGACACAGTGAATAGGTGCCTGAGAGAGAAATTCAAAAAGAGGGGCTGCAGCCTCCAGCCTAAAGTCAAGGATCACTCTGTTCAGGAGCCGTAAAGCACTTCTTCCTCCATCAGTCACACAAGAGGGAGCCCTATCTCATTCATGGAGCTGGTGACCCACCCACCTCGCCGCTCAGGCCAGAAACCTAGGAGCCCTCCTTGTCACCTCCCACGTTCTCAGCCCCAGAGCCAACCCACCAAAATACCTTTCATCCGTTTCCCATCACTGACACTAGCAGTGCCCAAGGCCAAGCTACCGGCCTCTCACCTGGACGTCTATGGGAGTTCCTAGTTGGTCTCTCTCTTTTTCTCTTGTTCCTCCAATTTGCTCCTCACTCAGAGGCCAGAATGCTCTTTCTAAAGTGCAAACTGGATCATGCCACTCCCTTGCTCAGAACTCCTCAGTGGCTTCCCGCTACCTTTAGCTATGAAATCTGCCTGATCTGGGCCCTCATCTTTCCAGCTTTATCCCAGGTCACTCTCCCCCTTGCTCCTATGTACCCCCACCCTGCAGAGCACCTGGCACATAATGAACATTCAACGTGCTTGTTGAATGGATGAAGGTGATATTTCACCTGTCAGTGAAGTAACTGTCCCAGAAGCCATGGGCTGTGATCCAAATGGACAGAAGCCTTCGGACCCACCCTGGAGAGCTTCTCAGCGCCCAGGACCGGAACTCTGCTCCCTCTAACTGGGGGTGCTTGTGGCAGGGGCACAAACAGGAGGGAGGTGCATTCGGGGAATTACCATGGCCAGGCTGTTTGGCAGCCTGGGCTGCAGAAGAGAGAGCCCAGGGTTAAACACTGACCTCCTCAGCATTCTCCAAGTCATCTAGTCCTTCATCCTCCTCCACATCATCAAAGTCATCGCCATCAAAACTGTACAAGAAGAGACCGGTTAGTTAGGGCATCACTTAACAGCATCAAAGAGGGCAAAGGGCGTCTCAGCCAGTCCTGAGGGAGTGCTCGATAAATATCTACTTAATGCCGAAACAGATTTGCCTCAGTGGATGGAGTGTTGGCCTGGGGACTGAGAGGTCCTGGGTTCGATTCCAATCAAGGGCGTGTACCTTGGTTGCAGGCACATCCCCAGTGGGGGGTGTGCAAGAGGCAGCTGATTGATGATTCTCTATCATCAATGTCTCTAACTCTCTATCCCTCTCTCTTCCTCTCTGTAAAAATTCAATAAAATATATATGTTTTTAAATATATATATATATATAAAATATCTACTTAATGAGCGAATCAAACTTGTGTTCAAATTTACTCCCATCAGCCCCCCAAACTGTGCTAGGACTCATGCATCCTCACTGTTTCTTTTCTCTCTCTACTGGATGATTCCCATCAGCATATAAATATGTAGATACTGCCGGGACTGGTTTGGCTCAATGGATAGAGCGTCGGCTTGGGGACTAAAGGGTCCCGGGTTCGATTCCGGTCAAGGGCTTGTACCTTGGTTGCGGGCATATCCCCAGTAGGGGGTGTGCAAGAGGCAGCTGATCGATGACTCTCTCTCATCGATGTTTCTAACTCTCTATCTCTCTCCCTTCCTCTCTGTATAAAAATCAATAAAATATATTTTTTTAAAAAATATGTAGTTACTGCTCCACCTTAAAAAAATAAACAAAACTTCTCTATTCTCTCCCCATGGAGCCCTCTTTCCATGCAAATTCATGGAAGAGTTGTCCAATGTCATAGATTCCCATGCTTCTTAAAAAAAAAAAAAAAAAATTTTATTGATGGTTTACAGAGCAGAAGGGAGAGGGATAGAGAGTTAGAAACGTGAGTGAGAGAGAAACATTGATCAGCTGCCTGAAAACCAAGGTACATGCTTTTGACCGGAATTGAACCTGGGGCCCTTGAGTCCGCAGGCCAACGCTCTATCCACTGAGCCAAACCTGTTATGGCCCATTCTTCTCTTCTTATTCTGTCATAAGTTCACTCCAAGAAGGTACCCACCTCCATAACTCCCTCAAAACCACTCCTTTCGAGCGTGTTAATGATTTCCGTGTTGTTAAATCCAATGGGCTACTCATGTTCTCACTGCGCTTGGCCTACCAGCTGACACCCTGGGCCACCCCCTCTCCCTCAGTACACTCTCCCTCCCGGTGTTTCCCCTCCTCCCTGGCCGCTCTTCTCAGTCACCTCAGCAGGTTTCTTCCCTCTCCCCACCAGCACTCCCGTGGGGATGCTCTAACTGCCGTGGGGATGTTCTAACTGCCGAGGGGGCCCAGCGAGCAGGAAGGGCAGGAGCCCAAAGCATGGCCCCAGGTGGGGCACAGAAAGGCTCAGGCCCCAGGGTCCGGCAGTCACCGCCTCTTCTCCTCGGACACTCCCCTGATGACCTCACCTGGAATCATACACTCATGCTGACCAAGCCCCTATGTTTATCTTCAGAACAGACCTCTCTCTGGACCACACACACACACACATCAGAACATCATTGTGGCCCTCGCTCCAAAATAAATCCAGAACTCAAAACCACTTCCCCTATCGCCCTAGTGCAAGCCACTTCCTTCTCTCACCCGGGTTACTGCCGCCCTCCCAGGCCTCCCTCCCTTCTCCCGGGCCGCTTCTGTAGAGTAAGTCCTCACTTAACGTCGTCCATAGCTTCTGCGACTTTAAGCAAACCAATGTTACCACCGCCTCACTGCTACAAACAGGAGTTCCGTTCCTACAGCATCTCATCAAGGTTGAGGCAAAACGACTCTATTCGAGGACCTGCCTCATCTCACAGGATGCTGTGTTACCTGCTCACGGCCGGTCCCCTCTCCTAGAACGGGAGCACGTGCGGATGGGGGGCTGTGCCTCCTACACCTCATGGTCCCCAAACACGGCACAGAGCCCGGCTCGGTGGAAGTTGGCTGAAAGGCACTGATCCTCTCTGGACCCTCCTTTCTGTGCCCAACCTCGGGCTATGCTCTCCGCTCCTCCCGGCTCCAGCCCCGCGGGCCCCCGCAGCAGCCCGGGTCCCCCAGACTCTGCTCCTCGACTCCAGGCTCCTCAGCCTCCTTCTACCCAGGTTCCCGCTTCCACCGCCCCTCCCCAGGACCCGCAGCGGCCGCTTCGCTCCCGCACTCACTTGTCCTCGTTGTCTGACATGACGCCCGCGCCCCGGCGACCCGGCTCCGCGCCCCACACCCGCGCGCGGAGGCCCCGAACCGCGCGCCTCCGCCTCGCGCAGCGCCACGCGCCCTCTGCGCCTGCGCGGTGACCCGGAAGCAATCCCTTCCGGAGGGCGGGCCGGTGCCGTGGGCGTGCGCGCATGCTCCGAGTAGCTCGCGCGCTCGTTACCATGGCAGCCAGGGCGTCTAGCAGCCCGCTCCGTACACCCGGATCTCGGAGTATTTCTGCGGGGCCTCCGCGCGGTGCGGCGCTGGAACCGGGATTACGGTCTTCGGCCTTCGGAGCCCGGCCGCCGCTCTCAGCTGGGGGCGGGGTGGGTCCCGGCCGCCGCTCTTTGATGGGGGCGGGGTGGGGTCCCAGCCGCCGCCGTCCGCGTGGGGCCCACCCAACCCGCGTCTTTCTTTAGGGTCAGGTTTCAATGTGGGCGTTAACACCCAAGGCACCGTCGTGACCACGGCTCAGGCCCCCTTCCTCTAGGGCTTTTCCTGCCACAGACACCGGGTCAAGATGAGGTCTCTGCTCACGTGTGTGCATCTGCCTGCGTAGCTGCTCCGGGTGGAAGGATAGGGCACTGTCGCCATAGTGAAGGGCGGCGTCACAATTCCAATGGGGCTGGACTGCCCCCAGACTTGCCTGCTGCTGTGCTGGGGGCGGGGGTGGGGGGGAGGATTGGACTGGGAAACGGATGTGTCATTGCGTCCTTATCCTCCGCAGAGCCCTCCCATGGCTTCCCAGGAAAGGGTAAAGGCGGTGACCAAAGGAACGGGGTTCTGTCGCTGCCCCAAGCAGACCACTTACACTCCTGGAACCTGCCAGCTCCTCAGAGGTTGGTACGCTTACAGGACAGGGTAAGGGAGGTGGTAGCAGTTATCCTCTGAAACTCAGGTCTCCCCTAGGTGGCCAGTGGCTTAGTAATTGCCATATTCACTTTATACAGAGGAGAAGCCTTGGGTTCAGGAAGGTTCAGGTCCCACAACTTCCTTGCCAGTGGCTGAAAGTCAAAGAACGGAGGATTTCTGAGTAGATCATTCTTTCACATCCCTCAGATCGCACTGTCTGTGTCCTCCCAGGGAAGCCTTATCTCCTCCCCACCCACCACCACATGGAACCTACCTGCCCTCACCTTACCCAGTACCTTTTCTTCACTGGACTCAGCATAACCTGTAGTCAGATATTTAGTGTGTCCCATTGATCAGCATCCTTCTACACCTCTAGCCCGGGAACTCCATCAGGGTACGATTGTTCCTGTTTTGGCTCCCTATTGTAGCTCCAATGTCTGACGCATGCTTAATGAATATTTGCTCATTCATTTATTTATGCATTCCTTCACTCAATGGAAAACATGTAAAAGCCCACTGTGTGCTTTGTTCTAGGTCAGTGGTCGGCAAACTCAGTAGTCCACAGAGCCAAATGTCAACAGAACGATTGAAATGTCTTTGGAGAGCCACATTTTTTTAAACTTAAACTTCTTCTAACGGCACTTCTTCAATATAGACTCCCCATGGTATTTTGAGGAAGAGCCACACTCAAGGGGCCAAATTGCCACATGTGGCTCGCGAGCCGCAGTTTGCCGACCACAGTTCTAGGTGGTAAAGGATACAGCATAAAAAAAGGAAGAAGAAAAACACAGCAAAAATGTTTGCTCTCATAGAGCAAATATTTTAGTGGGAGGGTAACAAATTAAAGTTATAGAGCTTAGCCGAAACCGGTTTGGCTCAATGGATAGAGCATTGGCTTGGGGACTGAAAGGTCCCGGGTTCGATTCCGGTCAAGGGCATGTACCTTGGTTGCGGGCATATCCCCAGTAGGGGGTATGCAAGAGGCAGCTGATCGATGACTCTCTCTCATCGATGTTTTCTAACTCTCTATCTCTCTCCCTTCCTCTCTGTACAAAATCAATAAAATATATTTTAAAAAAATTATAGAGCTTAGATGGTGATGAGTGCTATAGGAAAAAATAAAGCAGGAGAGTAAGAGCGGGGGTACCTGGGTGCAGAATGGCGGGAGGAGATGGCACCTTTGCATTTCAGCCGTGTGAGCTGAAGGCTCTGCCCGCAGCCCAGGCGGCCTTACTGAAGGGCTTTCTCTTGCAGTGATGATGAAGGAATCCAATCTGACTAAGTTCCAACAGCGACACATCATGGACACCATGAAAAGTAAGAGTCAGCCCCGGAGGCTTGCTGGGCAGCGGGGTTCTGGGCCACATTCCGAGTGCTCCTCTGTCGGAAGGACAGTGGGCATCATTTTCAAAGACCACAATAGTACAGTATCGTATTTTTTATCTTGCCCCTGGGAATTGACCTTGAGGGGCCTTTGTTACTCTCTCCTGACATTCGTCCTGGGACAACAAGCTTCCTGCAGTCCCCCTCTAGCCGACCTTCCCAAGAGATGGAGTCACTGGAACTTCTCGCCCAGCCAAAATCGTCTCAAAACTGTCATGTCTGCAACCTGTTTCTCCCTGTTAAACACATACCATATGAGCTCTCCAGAGGAGAGAACTGTGTATACACCGAGACACTGAGTGGCCAGATTATTATGATCTCTGAACACATAATAATCTGGCCACTCAGCATATATATATATATATATATATACACACACACACACATACACACACACACACACCCCTTGCTCACTGCCTTCCTGGCACCCGAGCCTCCTGGCTGTTCCTGACGTTCCAGGCACATTCCCACCTCAGAGCCTCTGCTCTAGCTGCTCCTCTGCCTCCACTGCTCTTCCCCGAAATACCTGGAGAGCCAGCCCCTCACCACTGTTGAGTCTTTTCACCAGGGCATCCCTGGCTATCCTATTTAAATTGTGAATCCTGCTGTCACTCTGGGCCCCACCACCTAACATACCTGTATTTTATCTTATTCCACACCTCAAATGCAGGCGCCATGAAGGCAGGCCTTGGCCTTTATTACCACTTTACCCGCAGCGGACTGGGCCTGGCACAGAGTAGATGCTTATTACATATTTGCTGGGGGATGGATAGAAGGTGGGATGGACAGACAGACGGGCCAGATCCTAGTGGAAGAGCCCCAGGTCCGGGCCGTGGCAGTGACACGGATTTGTGTCTATGACCGTCCAAACCATCCCTCCTTCCCTGTGGACCAAGCCGGTTTTAGGAATCCATCTATAGAAATAAAAGCACCAGTGCGAAGGCTTGATGTGCGAGAACGTTTACTGCGGCGTTGTTTGGAGTGGCAAAAATAAAATAAAAACAGCCGGAATTTCGGAAATGCGGAGACTAGTTGAATATACGATGTAGCCATCGTAAGGACTAGCATGCAGCTGTAAAAAATAAGTTACATGTAAATGGAGTGATCTGGAAAGAGAGCCTTGATACACTGTCAAGTGAAGAGTCTATTATGGAATGTAGCATAGCGAGGTCCATTGTATGAGCTTGTTTGTATAGTACCAAGCCCAGCTGGGTGTGGTTCAGGGGATTAGTTTCGATCCAGGAACCAAGAGGTCACTAGTTCGGTTCCTGGTCAGGGCATATGCCCAGGTTGTGAGCTCAATCCTCAGTGGGGAGCATTCAGGAGGCAGCCAATCAATGATTCTCTCTCATCATTGATGTCTCTATCTCTCCCTCTCCCTTCCACTCTGAAATCAATAAAAATATACATTTTTTTAAAAAAAAAAAAGAATGGACCAAGATCACCAAATTGCTACCATTGCAGCGGGGGCTGGGAGGGGCGGAGGAAAGACTCTCTGCGCTGTTAGCCTCAGTATAGAAGGTGTCACTGCTATAAGTTGGTAAGAATCCAGTAGGTCCCCTACCTCAGCCTCTTCCTCCTCAGGAGGAGACCCTCTGCCCCTGTACTGCAGCCCAACATCCAGCCAGAGGGTCTTGCCTGCCAAGCAGCCGGCCTCAGCCGTCTACCTGCCTCCCATCCTGGCGGCCCGGTCCCAGCTCCGACCTGCCAGCAAGTGCCAGGCCAACGGGGCCTACAGCCGGGAGCAGTTCAAGCCTCGAGCCACCAGTAAGTTAGAGGGTCTGGACCAGAGCCCCACTAACCCCCGTCCAGGAGGGACCGGGGGTGCGGGGAGATGAGCACGAATCTAACCAAATTTCCCCGCTGTTTATGCCAGTGCTCTCGAGCCATGGCGCGTTAGCTGGGGAGCGTTTAGGGTGCAGCAGAACACAGGTTGTCCTTTTTCAAAAATGTCCCAAAATGCTCTTTAACCACCAGCTGGATTCTGTCAGTGTCTGCCGAGGGCTGACCGGCAGACCTCATGGCCACAGCTCTCTCCCAAGCTTACTCGGCGCCTCAGAACCAGAGCTCCCCGCGCCCCAGCCTACCTCAGGGCCCTTCACCCTTCCTCCGTGCACTTCCCATATCCTGGTCAGTCCCTCCTACACGGCACGCAGGCTGCCCCGTGGCGACCACTGAGCTTCCTTAGCCTTCCTCTGCACCAGGGCAGTGTGTGGGTTTGGCAAAGCTCTTGGTTCTTTCGATCCCTTTCCTGCCCACCCGACCAGACAGGCTCAGAGGCGCGGGGGTGGGAGGTGCGGATTGCGAAGGCCCTCCGCGTTACCCAGGCGCCCGGGAGGGAACGCAGGCATGAACCGGGGCCCTTCGTGCCCTCACCGGGCCTTTTCCGGGCCTCACAGGAGACCTGGAGAAGGAGAAGCGAAGGCTCCAGAACATCTTTGCCACGGGGAAGGATAAGGAGGAACGGAAAAAGAAGCCCCGGGCTGTGCAGCGGAAGGACCCAGCCCCCGCGCCGGACCGGTTTGAAGAACGTAAGCCCCGGGATGGCCAGTTAGCGCTGGGGAGGGAAAGGAGGGGCCCAGAATCGGGGAAGGGTTGATCCTGAGGGTGCCCACAGCATTGCTTCCTTCCCCGAGGCAGTCTCTCCCAGCGCCCCCTCCCCACCAGGCCCTGAGGGCCCCATTGCCCTGTGCGATGACGACCCTTCTCTCTGTCCAGTGGTCAAGGAAATCCAGGAGAGGAAAGACTTCCTGGCTGAGATGGAGGCCCTGGGACGGGCCCGGCAATACCGAGGGATCATCCTCACCGAGATCTCCCAGGTAGGAGCCGCAGCGGGCCGGGCGGGGCCGTGGCCACCATGAGGAGGATGAGATCAGAGCAGAAACGAAGGGCCAGCTCTGGCCTCACCTGTGTTGGCTCCTGGAGTTCCTGCCCTGATCCCCAGCTCTCCCTGCTGCCCTTTGCAGAAACTCCGGGAAATGGAAGACATTGACCACCAGAGGAGCAAGGAACTGAGGAAGGCTCTGGCCACCGCCTAACCTGTCCCCAGGGGCGGAGCAGCCCGTCCTTGACCACTGGAGCCCACCCATTGCCAAGAGGGCCATCCCAGGTCAGCCCGCCCACTCAGGCCTCCAGCCACGTCAGTGGTCATACAGCACTGCCCTGGCCCAGGGTACGGGTACCCGGGCACACACACACACCCTATAAAATGGACATCAGAGACTGCACCCAGGCTGTGCCTCTTGAAACCTAGTCTCTTCCCCCTTCTCTGTCACACACACACACACACACACACACACACACGGCTTTGAATCTTTCCTGGGGAAAGAGCCCCCTTCAGAGTGAAGGCAAAGCCAGTCTCCCCATCGTGGGCGCCAACAGGCCCGCGTCCCACCGCCTGCAGCGCTGGGTGCCCCACGTTAGTGTCTGAACTCGGGAATGAGCGTGGCTCCTCTCGTCCTGCCTGCCTTAGGGCCTGCTTCTTGGGCTTCTTACATTCTTAGGCAAATGTTTAACCATGACGACTGATTGGCCAATAAAACACAGTTAACGCAGGTCATTACACATTACACACACCGTTTTGTTTCCAGAGGGATAAGCCTTATTTGTTCAAGGAGTTAGACTTTTTCAGGCATGCTTCTAGCTGTTTGCATATTTCAAGTGGAAAAGGGAAGGAACCTCTTGAGCGCCCCATAGCGGGCACTGTGGCAGGTACTGAATTCCTCTCAGTCCTCCTCTCCATTCCTCCGCGCCCAACCCCCCCCACACCCGCCTTGCGCCCCCCCTTCCCCGCCCCCGTGGTATGTCATCCTGTGTGAAAACGGAGGCTCGCCACGCTGTGAGCACCAAGGCCACATCACCAGCAAGCAGCCGACACGGGGGTAAGTCCGCTTTGCGCCTTTCCACTAAACCCACGGCCACAGGAAGAAACAGAGGGCTGGGAAGGATCCAGACGGGCCCTGGCTTTGGTTCCCACCCCAGCCTCAGCCCCCACTCGCCTCTGTGAGGCCCAGCCTCGAAGGAGGCGTCAGCCCAGGCCTGGCACCCTGCACAGCCCCGTGGCTTTGGCAATCACGAGCCCTCCGTCCCCGTGTTCTGTCCTTTTCCCGTCTCCATAAATCACCATATTTGGGGAATTTCAAGCAGCCCACCCACCTGGGAGTCATAAAATCCTGCAGGCCGCATGACCCGAGCTTAGTCTGTAGGGTAAACTCTACCTCAGCCTCAGATAAGGGAGTAGGGCCAGGTCAAGGGCTGCTTCAGGGACAGTCCCTGGGAAGCCCGTGTCCACGCCCTCCTGTGTCCACTCTCTCCGGAACCTGAGGCCAGAGGGCGCAACAGGCAAGGCCAGCGCAGCGGCCCACCGCCCCGCCCCGAGGCAGCCCACTGGAGAACCCAGATACCTTCAACCCGCCCTCATTTAACCTCAGATTAGTCGCCAACGTTTACAAATCACACACACACAATCTGGATCTCTAGCTTCTTTTGAAAAATGGAAAGATCTGATGACACAGCACATTCCCACCACCCAAGTCTCCTGACAGGGAGGCAGCTCAGTGGAGCCACCCCTCAGGCACCCCTCCCGGCCCTGCCCCCTGGCCCCTGGAAGGCCCTGGAGGCGGTGACCCGGCCCCAGAGCAGCAGGCACACGAGGAAGGGGGCTGCCAGGGCTACACGGGCAGGAGCCAGGGCGTCCCGCCCCAGGGCAGGCAGTGAGGCCAAAGCCCCTCCACGCCTCCCGGGCCCCAGCGAGGCCGGGCACCTGGAGGCGGGAAGGAAGGCAGACCTGGCCAGGCACAGCACCGAGGCTGCGGCACTGCAGTGAGGTGGTCTCCGTCTACTGTGGGCGTAACACGGTGCCATCTTTCCCAGAGGGGTGCTGGAGAAGGGGCCTGAGTCCCAGACCAGCTATAGCAGCAGAGCTTCGGCCGAGGGCTGCTGGCACAGTCCCGGGAGAAGGCCCGGCCCCCGCTCCTCCCAGTGGGGAGTGGCCTCAGTCCTCTAGTGGGAACAAGTGGGGAAGAACGAGCAACAGGAGTGTGAGGAGACAGACTGGTGGTGACCACACGCAGGGATGGGCCCTCACCCCCTGGGGGTGGGGTGAGCCTCCATGGGCCTCACTCCAGCGGGTCAGAGAACCGGGATTAGCACCGACGCGAAGCAGACCCCTCAGTCCATCGGGAGCTGCCCCGAGCCTGCCTCGGAGACCCGGGGAGACTCGGCTCCCTAGTGCGGCCAGCACAGCCCCTGTCCCGCGAGGTCCCTACAGAGCAAGGAACGAGGGAAGCACCTCCTAGAACTTAGAGACGGAGGGAGGGTTTCGTCCATCAGCCCCACTCAGGCTGAGGACAGTCACTGAGCGGCACGGAGACGTCATAAATAGAGCTCCTGAGGGAGAAGCAGACTGGCCACCCGCCCGGCGAGGAGGACGGGGACCGAGCCGGCCCGGCGGGCAGGAGGCAGCGATGCAGCCAAGCCCTGCGATCTGCCTGCGAGCAGGACCCTGGAGGCAGGAGGCTGCGCACACCTCAGGGGCAGGACTCCTCGGGTCTGTCACAGCATCTGAGTCGGCAGAACCAGGCCGGACAGGCTGAGCCGGCGGGAGGGGGTCCCCTCGCTGTTAGCTCTTGTCCCCGGGGGACTTGCTCTTGGCGTCACGCTTATTTGGTGTCAGCAGCTTCAGCACCTTCACCTTCTTGAACTTGCCCTTCTTGCCGCCCTCGGATTCAGCCTCCTTCTGGAACTCTGCAGGAGAAAGGGGAGCCTGAACAGCATGGGGGGCGGGTTGTGACAGAGCCGGCACCTCCTCCCGGGAGCCCTGGGCCGCCACTCCGCCCTCAGCCTCTGCTGCTTTGCCTGCAGGATGGGAACCAGATTCTCTCCCAGGGTTTTGGCAAGGATCCGAGATAAAGGACTGTGAGAACTCTGAAGTATGGCATACGTTTATCTTTAAGAGTCCCTAGGCTGGTGCTCACAGCTCTGTGGCTACAACACAAACACTGACTCAGCAGGAAGAAACTCAGAAAGCATCGCTCCCCGCCCCTGGCTTTACAGGCGAGAAAATGTGCAACAGACTTTCACTGACTGAGCTCTTCGTAGGTGCCAGGCCCACATGTGCCCCAGTACCCTCTGCACACGCTCGGCAGGCGGGCCTCTGCCACCCCTTCTGAGGGCCCGAGAGTCAGGTCCAGACCCCCACTAATACCCACCAGAGTGGGGCTGGACGCCCAGCAGCCTGTGGGAGTCTAGACGCAGCCGCAGGCCACAGCATGAGTCACGGTGGAACTAAGATTAAGCCCAGGTCTCCTCCCCGCTCAGTGCTCCCTTCCCGCTGCAGGCTGCCTTATTGCTGGAAGTGCTGCCATTGGAGCCACAGGCTTCTAAGACCAGCTGCAGCTCCCCGGGAGGAATGCAGAGTCCAGGCGGGAACTCCGGGCAGCCCACAGCCACCCTCCGAACCAGGCCACGGCCTCCCTGACCACAGGCCGCCTGCCTCGCCACACGGCCTTCTCAACAAATCAGGACTGGGAGTTGGCACACGCCATCCCTCCGCCCAACCTGGAGGCCAGAGGGCCAGCGCCGAGGAGGGCCTCACCTTTCTTCTTAATCATGGCTTCCAGCATCTTATCTTCCTCTTCCTCCCTGAAGAGAGACGGAACTGAGTGTCCACAGGAGGAAGGGCCAGGAATCCCAGTCCCTCCCAGCCTCCGGCCCCACAGGTGAAAGGGGGCCCTGGGGTCGCTGCAGTGAGTGCAGGGCAGCCACCTCTCTGAGCCCCCACCCAGGAGCAGGGAGCCCTGGCCCAGCCCGGTCACCTCTGCCGGTCCTCATCCAGGCAGTTGACTATGGCATTGCGCTGCTCGATGAGGGTCACCATCTCCTGCATCAGCACCTTCTCCCGGCCACGGTCCTCCTCTGTCCAGTCCTTTTCTGCCCAAGGAGAAAGTTGGGGGTGTGAGTGGTGGGAAACCCTCCTGCCTTCCCAGGAAGCCAGGCAGCAACCCCTACGTGCTGAGTCCGGGCCAGCCCCGTGCTAGAGGCCAGGGCGGGGGAGCAGATGGAGGGAGTCCACGTGGTAGGAAAGATGAAGGTCATTATAGAAGAGACCAAGGTGACGGGCGGCCTTCCAAAAGCACCACCTGAGGGGGCGCAGAGGGCCGGCCAGCACCTGCTCTGAGAGCAGAGACCAGTGCACGCCAGATGGCTTCCTGCTTCTGTGCATTCACTCGTTCATAAATGCTCGCGAGGTTTCTTGGAGGAGGCAGGATTGGCCAGAGGGAGCAGGGGATCCCAGGGCCCTCGTGCAGGAGAAGCCAGGTGACCCACGTGGCTTAGTGAGACATTAATGCCATGAAGGAGGGCAGACCCAGAGGACCCTGGGGCAGGGAGCCCAGCCATGCATCTGCTGCTCCTCCAGCCTCCTCTCAAGATTCCTCAAGGACGACCTCAGGACCCACCTGCCCCTTCAGATTCCTCCCACCCAGCATGCAGGCCCCGGAGGTGGGTGCCCACCCTTGGCCTTCCCCCCACACCTGCCACCACAGGACTCCCAGTTTGAAATGAGCATCTGGGCCCCAGCCATGCCCCAGCGTCCCTCCACTTCACCTCGCACAAGACAGCAGCAGAGGCCGCATCACACAGCAAGGATGGAGCCCGTATTTGAACCTGGGCTACCTGACACTCCCCATCTGCAGTCCTTAGGGTATCTACGGGTCTCCAACCCACCCCGCCAACAAACCTCTGGGACAGGGGACAAAACCAGGATGTGCTGTCACCACACAGAGGGCTGGACAAGCAACAGTAAGGCAGAGCCAGGCTGGCCAGCATACAGGTGCTGTGCCCACTCTGGCCACAGGGTGTCACTGTGGCTCCCCCAGTGTGGCCGCTCCTTAGCCTTCCTGAGATTTGGGAGGGACTACTCTCCCAGGCCTTCCCAGGGACACTCCCAGCTTCCCCAGTCAATGGAGAGGCAGGGCCGCCGACCCCGCTGGCAGGAAGGGCTGTGTCCACAGGGTCAGGCCCAGGTCCACCATCCATGGGCAAGTCTCCACCTCCCTGCTCTGCATCATCTCACCTGTTTGTGGAAATGACGGTGCCACCGTGGGCCACAGGGAGTGGTCAGAGCCCGGCTCCCACTCTACACACTCCACCGTCCCCAGGCCTCTGGGCCTACAGCTTCGGCTCCCACGTCACAGCCACAGACCCCAACCCAGCCACGTAATAGCCATCACTGTCCGCCCCTCAGAATTCTCCCACATCCACGCCACCTGGTCCCAAGAACACCTGTGAGGTGGGTGCCCTCATCCTGTCTGACACCTGAAGCCACTGAGGCTCAGGAAGGCCCCAACCTCAGCACATCAGCAGCAAAACACAGGGTGGTCTGTCTCCACCCAACCCTCCAGCTGCCCCTCCCTCGTCCTGAGCGGTCCTGCCCTCCTCCTGTCATTCTGAGTCACGCTGCGCAGGGACCCCCCTCCTTTCCCTCCCGGTGCTGCCAGGTCCAGCTGAGCTCCAGCCCAAGAAAGCGCCGAGAGTTGGACGTGCTTGCTCTAGCCTCAGGGCGTGAGCCCGGAGCTGCCTCTGGACAGGAAGCCGCTGTCATCTGCTCATCAGAGCAGCCCTGGGCTCTGGAGCCTGAGCCCCACCCGCTGGGGATCCACCCGCCCACATGTTCCCTGAGGGGCAGCCACAGGTGTCTGTTCCCGGGCTCGCTCCTTGGCCAGTCATCTCCGACACCGTGTGGCCACCCGCCCCGCTGGCTCCGACCACTATCACTGTTGCACCCAGACACCCAGACGGCGCCTCCTGGCCCTCCCTGGCCGTTCCCGGAGCCGGTGAGTCCATCAGGGCGCCGTCCGTCCACTCCCAGCCTGCAGGGGAGGGCTGGGCCGCTCCCGGGCCTGGGCCCGGGCGGCACTCACCGGGCTTGTTGAGGAGGCACCGGAGCTCATACTCCACGTCGGCCTGGCGCTGCTCCAGGTTCTGCTGCTTGAAGCTGGGGTGGGAGTAAGACGGCTGTTATGTTACTTCGGCCCCACGCAAGGCCCACGCGGTCAGATGCGGGAGGAAGTGGGGCGTCTCTCCCCTCCCGGCTGGTCCCAGGGCGGGAGCGGGGAGCGGGGAGCGGGGAGCGGCCGGGGAGGGAACTCACACGTAGATGAGCTCGGACTCCCGCCGCACCAGCAGGTGCTTCTCATGGATGAGCCTGAACCAGTCCACCAGCATGTCGTCCTCGTGGCCCTCTGCAACCACATGCCGCTGAGCCAGGCCGGCAGCAGGCCCGCCTCAGCGAGCGCGGCACCCGCCCCGCGCCCACTCCCCCCCCTCCCCCCCCCGCCCGCCCGCCCCGCCCGCCGCCTCCCCCTCCGCCCGCCGCCTCCCCTCCGCCCCCACCGCAGCTCTCGCACCATTCACCCCGCCTCGCAGCCTCTTCTCCAGCTCCACCCCGCGCAGCTCCAGGGCGTCCAGCTGGCGCTCGATGGTGTCCACCTCGCGGTGGATGTCCTCCTCGGGGACGTACTGGTCAGCCTGGACCTGCCCGACAGCACCCGGTCACCGAGGAGCAGCCCCGCCCAGGGCCCGGGCACCGGCCGGCCCTCGCCCTCTGCAGCGCCCAGGCGGGGAACGGGTGCTGTGGGCCCAGACACAGCCGCCCCATGCCCTGCCCAGCACCAATGGGCACACACCGAGGGAGGCTCACCTCCCGCCTCTGGTGGCAGCCCTGCCACTCCCTGAGCGACATCCCAGTGAGAGTGGCTTGTTATAGACAGAGGGACACTGGAGAGCACTAGAACCGTGGTTGGCAAACTGCGGCTCTCGAGCCACCTGTGGCTCTTTGGCCCCTTGAGTGTGGCTCTTCCACAAAATGCCACGTGTGGGCACACACATACAGTGAGATTCAAACTTCGTGGCCTGTGTGCAGAAGTCAGTTTTCGGCTCTCAAAAAAAAATGTCAGTCATTGTACTGTTGATATTCGGCTCTGGTGACCAATGAGATTGCCGACCACTGCTCTAGATGATCTTACTAGAGAGTCATCTGAGTGCTCTGGTCCTTGAGCTAGAGGCCCCACCCACTGCCCCCGCTTGGAGGCAGCTGATTTGCTTGAAACCGCCCTGGTCCAGTTAACCTTCCAGCTGGACCACCCAAGCGCCCCTCTCCCACATCTGGGCACAGCTGCCCAGGAGCCCATCCTCCCCAAGTGCCCACGGGGGGATGGGGAAGGGGATGGTGTGGCTGGGCCCCGCAGTCTGGAGCTCCCGGCGGTACCTTGCGCCTGATGAGCGGGAAGCCGTGTCCCGGGGCTGGGGGCCGGGCCGGCCTGGGTCCCCTGGTGGCCTTCTTTGTGGCGGGGGACGCTGTGGGTGACGCCTTCCGGTTAAAAGGGTTCTCCTTGCAGGAAGACTAAAGGCAGGCGACAGGACAGAGGGTGAGCTGGGAAGGGAGCAGTGGGTCTTGGGGAAGCAGGCTGCCCGGGGCAGGGGGGAGGCCCCGCAGAGAGGAACCCCCCCATTCTGTCTCCCACACACGCGCCCGTCCCCCCGCCACGGGGCAGCTGCTCCCTGGGAACTGGGACACGTGCTTGTCTAGTTCTCACGGCCGCTCCGCCAAGTGGGTATTGTCATGTCCACTCTACAGCTCAAACTCAAGTTCAGAGAGGTTAAGTAATCTGCTCAAGGTCATGCACTTCCCAAGGGCCCGAGCCAGCTGAGTCTGTTTCAGGCAGGGCAGCCACCCAGCCTGGGGCAGGGGCCAGGTCTTGGGCGTTTGGGGCCAGCAGAGCTGTAGCTCCTTCAGCCTCATTTCCGCCCCTGCCCCTTCCCCAGCGAGCCTCCCAGGCTCAGAGGCGAGCGCGGCCCAGGCAGGAAGCAGGAAAGCAGGAGCACCGCCCCTCCTCCCAGCCCTCCCTGCCGTGTGTCTGGCCAGCAGGTGGCAGAGAGCAGCTCCCCTGCCCAGCAAAGAGCCCCCTCCTCCTCTGGCCCCTCCGTGCACCCAGAGCCGCCTTCCTCAGTCCCTCTGGGGACAGCCGGCAGCCCCAGCCCCTCCCACCACCTCCCAGCCGCCTGGAAGCACGGGGGTCGTCAGGGCCCATGGAGAGGCCTCACAGGCCGTGGAGTGCCCCTGAGTGTTTACCCAGCTTTCTCCAGCCGCTGGGGAGGCAGGGGGCCCTGCTCACCCCTGTGCAGCCCGGGGAGAGGCTCCCTCAGGGGTAGCTGCTCGGAGTCCCCCTCTTCTGCCCACGGTGCCTCTGCCACCCTCGCCTCACTGTGGGGTCAGGGTGTGGGGTGCCTCAAGAGGAAGCCCACTGGGACTCTCCCTCTCTCCAGTCGCACCTGAGGGGCTCGGCAGAGCCGAACAGCCTGAAACCCCAGCCCCTGGGGGCCCTCAGCCTTTTCCCAGACACACAGTTCCTTCACCCAAAAGGGTGTTTAAAGGGAGCGGCCTAAAGAAGGGGATCCAAAGTCACCCCTCCCGCACCTCCCACCAAGGATCCCGCTGAGGCCTAGAGAAGGGGCGGGGCCAGGGAAGGGGCGGGGCGGCTTCTCCAGGTCTAGCAGGTGGTGGCAGAGCCGACAGGCAGCCTTGGCGGAGGTCAGGGAAGGTTAAATGCCCGAGAGGCACATGGGCAGAGGCTGGACCAATAGCTCAGCTGCCTCCCGGCCTTGTCCTCTGTCAGGTCAGACCATGCCCACAGCTGCCATCGAAGCCGTCCTGCCCCTTCCCCTGGGGCTGGACTAGCCTCGGGCCTGCAGAGCTGCAGAGTGGGGGGCGAAAGCAGACGATCAGAACCTGGTGGCCCGGAGGGGCTGTGGCTGCAGGAGAGGCCCCTCAGGAACCATCCTGACCCCTGGTGACCCCCCTTCTTGGTGTGGCACTGAAACAAGAGTGCACACAGCCCTCAAAGGTCATGAGCTCCCTGGATGGTCGCCTCATGCCCACTCCACCCCAAGGGCAGACGGAGTGCAGGACGGGCCTGGGAGGGCCTCTGAGAGCAGAGGGGGAAGAGGACGCGGATGGATGGCTGGGTGGGCGGCTCCCGAGTGGAGCGGTGCACGGACAGGCAGGTGAGCAGGCGCCGGAATGCACCAATGCCTAGGGCCAGGCGGGCGGGCAGGTGAAGAAATGGACGGGAGGTCTGGCCAATGGACGAACGACAGACAGAGGGATCTGTGCCTCCGTGAATGGAGTGGTGAGTGAGAAGATGGGCACGGCCAGGTCAGTCAAGAAGGAAGAGGCCAGCAAAGATGGGTGACCACAGACGTTCCTGCCCCGAGACCAGACCCGTCACTGACAGGCCTGCTTCCGGGCGGGGGCGAGGCACTCACCTTCACCTGGAGCTGCGGGGAGGAGGTGCCAGGCGAAGGCCCGGGGCCCTTGTCTCCCACCAACAGGAGAGGGGTGGGGGCAGCGCCGCTGCAGGGCTTGGCTGGCGGGGCGCCCGGGCTGCCCCTGGCATTGGGGGCGAGGCCGGGGCTGGCTTGAGGCGTCCGGTCCAGGGCGGGCTGCGCCAGCTCCCCCGAGGAGGACAGCGAGGAGTCGGCGGAGAGGCTGGCAGCGGTGCCGGGGGTGCCGGGGGCGTGGACGGCAGGCTCGGAGGAGCTCTTGGGCACGGCCGGCAGCTCCAGGAGGGCCCCGCCGGCGGGCTGGCTGGAGCTCTCGGAGGACAGGCTCTCCACGCTGAGGGCCGGCGACGGGGTGGCCGAGGGCGGCTCCGAGTGAGAGAGGCGGGAGGCGTGGAGAGCTGAAAAGCAGGTGAGCGAGTGGGCGCCACACCTAACACAGTCCCCTCGACAGATCTCGGGGGGCCTCGGCCACCATGTCCCTCCACGTCCAGAGGGAGCCCAGCACGGCCACCATCTCCACCTCCCCTCCCATACCTGAGCCGACCCAAGCCAAGCCAAGTTTAAAAGGCAAATCTGCCAAAACCAGTTTGGCTCAGTGGATAGAGCGTCGGCCTGTGGACTGAAGGGCCTGGGTTCGATTCCGGTCAAGGGCATGTGCCTAGGTTGCTGGCACATCCCCAGGCGTGCAAGAGGCAGCTGATCGATGACTCTCTCTCACTGATGTTTCTAACTCTCTTATCTTTCTCCCTTCCTCTCTGTAAAAAATCAACAAAATATTTTTTTTAAAAAAGGCAAATCTGAAAATAAAAAATAAAAAATAAAAATAAAAATTTTAGCCTTAAAGAAAAAATTTTTAAAAAGGCAAATCTGCCAGGGGAGGGAGGCACAGACAAAATGGAAGGGAAAGCGAGGCGGCCGGGCCTGTGCCCCCACCAGGAGCAGCGGGGCAGGGGCCGCAGGAGCGGGAGGAGCAGCAGCCTCACCGGCCAGCTCTGGGCCAGCTCTGCCTGCACCGTGACATCCCCGTGCGGCGACGACACCACGCTTCAGTGTCCTCACCTGCGGTCCCAGACGAGGCCGCAGGCAGCAGCCTGGGGTGACCCGGGGAGTCTGACCCAGCGCTCATCTCTGCGTCTCACCCCGCCCACCACCTCCAGGGGCTCAGTGTGAGGGTCTCAGGGCTCCAGCAGGGCCAGAGAGGGGACCCGGACCACCTGCCTGTGATCATCTCCAACCCACCCTAGGCCCCACAATCAGAGGGCTCCCCTGAGGTCCGGAGGCAGCCGGCCCAGCCATGGCGGAAGGTGACAGGGCCCAGGGCCAGCTGGAGGGGGGGAGCGCTCCAGAGGGACGCACGCCTGGAGCTGGCCCACCACCAGCTTCCAGATGAGAGGCCCGGACAGACACAGGACAGACACGGGAAGGAACTCTCGAAGTCACAAGGCCGACCCTCACAGCCAGGTCAGAGCGCGAGGCTGTCAGCGGCCGCCGGGAGCCGGGGTGTGTGTGTGTGTGTGTGTGTGTGTGTGTGTGTGACTAGCTCGGCTGGAGCCAGCTCAGCCCTGCCACCCGCTTTCCCGGGAGCCAGCGCCTTGCTCAGCCCTTCCCCCGGAACCCTCAGCAGCCCTGTGAGGGCGGCACAGAGCTAGACGAAGGGTCCGGACCTGGATGCAAACCTTGCCTCCGCTGCTTAAATGCTGAGGACCTGAGCTAACCACTTACCTCTCTGTACTCGGTTCCCCCACCTGGGAACGGGGCAGGGCTCCTATCTCACAGTGTGGCACCTATCTCACAGGGTGGCTCCAGGATAAAGGAGGGGACACTGAACCACACCCCGCTCCGGCCCTGACCCCCGCGTGCCGATGCCAGAGCTCCCGGGCACACACTCACCGAGCGGGGACGCGCTGGGCGCCCGGGGGGCGGGGCGCTTCTTGGTCCTGGGGCTGCTGGTGGGGGTGATGCCGTACCAGGGGTGCAGGGACTTGGGTGCGGACTCCGGGGGGGCCTGGGCAGGGCTGGTGGCCGGACTGGGTGCAGCAGGCGGCTCCTCCCCCTCCCCCTCCGCCTCCTCCTCCTCGAAGGGGTTGTAGGGCTTGGGCTCCGGGCTCCCGGGGGCCGCCTCCTCGCCGCCGTCCTCCGCCCGCCTGCTGTCCCGGCCGGGCGGCCGGGGGCTGCTGCTCGGGGGCGGGGGGGCCGGCTTCTTCCTTGGCTCCGCCTGGACCAGCGCGATCCAGGGAGGGTCCTTCCGGGGGGCGGGCGTCCTGGAGGCGCAGGAGAGGCAGAGCCTCAGGAGGGAGGGCAACGGCCTCTCCCTCTGGACGGCGCTGCGTCCGTTCCCAAAGGGACCCTTCCTCCTCCCCCGCCCCAGCATGGCCCCCGGCCCCCGTCTGGGCCGCAGGCTGAGCGGACTGACAGTCACGTCCCCACGGGACCCCTGGAGGCCCGAGGGGGTGAGCCTTCAGGCCACACAGCCCAGCCCAGGAGACTCACGGGCTCCCTCTGCATCCGCCTCCCACCCAGGAAATGGGGACAACAGTGACCCCACCCCACAGGTCACAGGAGGGTCCAGCGGGCACAGCACCTGGCCCGAGCGAGTGCTTACTGAGTCTAAACGGCTCTTGTGCTGTCACCCACAGGGGGCACCCCGGGTCCCGGTGGAGGAGCTGAGCAGGTACCCAGCCGCGCTGTGCTGGCGTTTCTGCACCTGCTGCCAGCCCTCCCCGCTCAGTGAGCCGCCCGGCCGCCCCCGTCACGAAGGCCGCGCAGGCGAGGGAAGGAGAGGGACTGCAGAGCTGCGTCTCCACCTGGCACCGCTGCCCCAGGACAGGGGCCCCGGGAGCCTCAGGGGAAGGGATGTGGGCTCAGCACGCCTCCCCCACCCAGAGATGACCCCTGCCCATTCTTGGGCGGGTGCAGAGGGGGTCCTGTGCCTCCCCAGCAGGCCCCAGGAGCCCCCCATTCCCACACCAGGCCCGAAAGCCTCCCGGGGCCCTACCTCTCTGACAGCTTGGGCGTCCCTCTCGGCTTGGGGACGGGGGGCTCGTGCAGCCGTCCTAGATGGGAAAGGAGGGTGAGACAGGCCTTCATGCCGCGTGGGCTGGGCAGCGCAGTGGGCACCCGGTCGCCAGCCAGAGTGACCGCCTCACCGAGTGACCGCCCTTCCTTCCTACCTGGCCCGTCACCTTGGCAGGTGCCCATGGCAACCTCCCCTGCACACGCCCCCTCCCACCCCCGCAGGGAGATTAGATAAGCACCGGAGGGCACAGGCAGCGGAGGTGAAAGGCAAGGACAGGGCCTGAGACTCCATTTGCATTTCCGTTGAGAAGGGAAAGCCCAGCCCTCAGACCTGCCCTGTGACCGGAATGTCTGCACGCACCCAGCACACTCCTCCTGGCGGCCTCTGACCCCAGTGCCTCCTGAGCCCACAGCAGCCCCTGCCCCCCTAACACCTCAGGCTCCACTGAAACCGCCTGCGCCCGGCTCCCCGGAGACTGGCTACACCACGGAGACTGCCCAGTGCCCAGCCCAGCACAGCCCCGGACGGCCAGAGGAGCCTCTGCCCCGGCCCCACGGGCCCTCCCAGCCTAAGCGCCTTCCCTGACCAGCCGAGGGGGGCTGCCAGCACATCGGGGTGCCCGGAGCCTGCCTGACGAGCTCACGGAGCCCAGGCAGGTCATCCGGAAAGTCCTGCCATGAGGGCCGGGGCGGGGGTCTCCCCACAGCCTTGATCAGAGCCCCCTGACCAGGGACGCACCCGGCCTGCCCGCCCCTGAGCACTCCCGGTCAGAGGCAGACAAGGACATGGCTGGGCGTGAGGGAGGTCACCCGGAGGGAGTATGCAAAATGGCCAGGCACGCCGAAACCGGTTTGGCTCAGTGGATAGAGTGTCGGCCTATGGACTGAAAGGTCCCAGGTTCAATTCTGGTCAAGGGCATTTTTGGTTGCGGGCACATCCCCAGTAGGAGGTGTGCAAGAGGCAGCTGATTGATGTTTCTCCCTCATCGATGTTTCTAACTTTCTATCTCTCTCTCTTCCTCTCTGTAAAAAATCAATAAAATAAAAATTTTTAAAGATTATTAAAAAAAAAAAAATAAAAATGGCCGGGCGCACAGCCCCGGGTACAGTCGGGACACAGGCACACACCGTGTGCACTTGCTCCACACCCCAAAACGGACGCACACAAAACACACAGAAGAACACAAACACCCCAACACACACAGCATGGCAGCCTGGGCACCCGCTGTGTGCATCTGCTTTGTTCCAGCTGTGCCCGCGGCCTCAGTCGCTGTGTCACCCCCCCACACACACAGACACAGACACAGACGGGCCCCATCAGCACGCCCAGGGCCGCGTCACTGACACCCCCGCTCACCGTTCACCAGGCCGCTGGCTCCCTGCTCCGCCGGGTTCTCGGGCTGCAGGCTGGACCGGGGCCGGGGCGTCGGGGGCACGGAGGGCGGCGGGGCTGTGCCCTCCACCGTCTTCCTGGGGGCGGGCATGGGGCGGCCGGCCTGGGGGCTGGCCAGACCCGGCGGTCTGTCCGGAACGCAGGGCTTGGTGGGGATCTGGGGCCGGGCCTCAGCCCCCGCAGCCGCCCTCGGGCTGGGGCCGCCCCCCTCCACATCCGTGGCTTCTGCTGCTGCGTCCCTGCCTTCTTCTTGCTGTCGCTTTGGCTGTGGCGGGGACCGGGGCCTGGCCCCCCGCCCGCCGGGGCCCAGCCGGGCACAGTGCTCCGCGCACACGAAGGTGCCCTCCTCCGGCCCGGCCCTGTAGGCCCCGGGGATGAGGGTGCTGGAGCACTGCCGACACCTGCCAGGGAGAACGGGATGGGCATTAACCGGACAGGCAGCCGGCCCGGCGTGCGGCCGCCCCTCCTCCAGCACCCCAGCTCTTCCCCCTCCTCCCGGATGCCAGCCGGATCCTGTCTCAAGGCCCTGACCTCCCGGAGGAAACGGAACACAGGAACTGTCAGGATCACAGCACAACAATACAGCCACGGGAAGCGGCAGCGGGACTGTGGACCGGTTCGGTTTGGCCCGAGAGGAAGCAGTCCCCGGGGACGGCGAGCGGCCGCACAGGGCAGGCTGAGGCCGGTCTCGGGCAGCAGGCTGTTGGTTTGGTTGTTTGTGGACAGAAGAAACCCACAGTGTCAGAGGGTCACACGTGCTTTTCCTAACTCTTACTCCAGCTGTGCCTCCGCCTTTACACGTTTTACTCGTGTGTGTTCACACCTCGTCACAATGTTAAGCGGGTTTCTTACTGGGGGGGGGGGGGTCACGGGGTCTCTGTAAAAAGTTTTATAAACACACAGACACACACCACACGCCCATCACACACCCATCCCACACACACACACACACACACACGCACGCACACACATACACTAAGCCACAAGAGTGCATCCTGTAACTGTCAGACTCCAGCTCCCTCGACTCTTCAATTTCCTTTCCTGAGTTCTTCCTGTACCACACTCTCCTAAATGGCCTGTACTTTCCTTGCCTCTTATTCCGGTCTCTTTAACCGGCTTCCACTGGGAGCCGCACACAGACAGCAGGCTGTCACTGTGAGTTTTACAAACCCTCCCCCCTCCCCTGTCCCCCCTCCCCTCACCCTCACACCCCCACCCCCTGCAGCGGCCTCTAAAGCAGACTGTGCTCCTGAACACCCCGGGGGTTCACCTCGGAGAGATGCCGGGCAGAACCCGGGCTCCAGCTCTCACGACCACGAGCTGGCCTCCCCCCGCCCGGCCGAAGCTGCCCCCCATACAGGAGACAAGCGGGTGCTCCATACGGAGAGCCGCCGAGTGCCCCCCACGGCGGTGCCGACCACGGAGCCCCCCGCCCCCGCGCTCACCGGAAGCAGTGCCGGTGGAAGAGCCGGCCCTCCGCCAGGTACCGCTGCACCAGGTGCACGTGCTGCCCGCAGGCCGCGCACACGCTGCTGGGGGGCCGCTGGGCGCCCCCCTCCGGCTCCGACAGCTGCCCGGAGGCCAGCTCCTCGCCCTGTGGGAACGGGCGGGCAGATTGGGGTGGGGGCTTGGTCACCTGCCACCCCAGTCCCTCTCATGGCTGCCCCCCGCCCCCCACGTGCACTGTGGACACCCGCCAGGTGCTAATGCGCTTCGTCTGGGCCGGGAGGGGTCAGGGTGCGAGTCACGTCTCACAGAGGAGGACAGGAAGCCCGGATGGGAACATGCAGGTCCTCCCTTCAGTGTCTGGGCTTCCCTGCCAGGAAGCCGGCTCCTGAGGGTGACCCCTCCCGGCGGCTGCTCCCACCCTCACGTCTGCGGCCCCGCAGGCTGGCCCGGGTGACCGTCCTCACCCCCCCTCTGCCTCCCTCCTGGAACCCCAGCGGACTTAGCTCCCAGTTTCTCAACTTCTAAGCCCTGTGACCTGAGCAAGCCTGTCTGAGCCTCAGTTTTCTCCTCTGTGAATCAGGACACAGCACAGCCGCCTCCAGGGCTGCTAGAGGGTAAATGGAACCACCAGGCGGTGAGAAGCTGTCTCGCCAGGCGAGTGCATTAAATCAGGCCCAGGTGTCAGAGGCCGTGCTGTGGGCTGCCCTGTGCCCCTTCCCAGGCCTGGCGACTCCTGACCTGACCCCCGGCCTGGCCTGTGAGACGCCACTTCCAAAGCCGGTGGGAAGAGGTCCAAGTGTCCTCTGAACGCTGCCTTGCCAGCTGCCCCTGCCCACCCGCGCCCACCCGGGCATCTGCCTACCTGAGCCCTGTCTTCCGGTTCCGCTGGAGTGGGCGGTGGGGAGGAGGGGGACAGGCCTTTCCTGGGAGCTGAGACACCGGCTGCCAAGAGACAGAAAGCAGACCTGAGGCGGGTGGAGACCCACGTTCTGAGCTCCGCAGACATCACCTTCGGCCCCCGTGCAGCGGGACCAGAGCGGGGGGGCCCCCTCTACACAGACCGGCGGACACCTCCACGTCCAGCCAATCCTGAACGCAGCTGCTCACCCTCCTGGGCCCTGCAGAGGGGGCGGTGACCCCTGCCGCACAGGGGCTCAACCCCAGAACTCACATGCCCAGCCCATGGCAGGAGGGACGGCTTCCTCCCCACCGGGTCAGGGGGCTGGAGGGAAGGAGAAGAAAGGAACCACAGGCTGGAGGATCAGGAACATGGCCGGCTCCCTGGGCCAGCAAGGAGCTGCTCTCCCCCCGCCCAGTGGGCAGCTGCGGCCCAGAACCTGCCTGCTGACCCCCGCCGCAGAGAAACCCACCACCCCGCCCAGCCTCCTCCGGCATCCTGCCCCTTCATTCCTTCAGCAATATCCACTGAGCACCCACTTGGTACCCAGGGATTAAAATAAGCACCCCAATTCTTAAAACTGTATTAAAAAGTCCCTTTTACTGTGTGACAATTTAAAAAATAAGACCCAAGTTCCTTACTGTGGCCTAAAATTACCAAACTTCAGGTCACAGTCCATTACTGGACCCTGAGATCAATTTTGTGGACTGCAACTAGCACGTTTAAGAGATGAAATAGCCTGGCTGGTGTGGCTCAATGAGCACCAACCTATGAACCAGAAGTCTGGGTTCAATTCCCTGGATTTCGGGCTTGATCCCCAGTATGGGGCATGTAGGAGGCAGCCGATCAATGATTCTCTCTCATTATTGATGATCCTGTATCTCTCTCCCTCTCTCAAATCAATGAAAGTATATTAAAAAAAAACAAACAAAAAAAAACACCTTGCCAGTGTGGCTCAGTGGATAGAGCGTTAGCCTGTGGATCGAAGGGCCTTGGGTTCTATTTCAGCCAAGGGCATGCACCTCGGTTGCAGGCTCCTCCCGGGACCCTGATCAGGGCGCCTGCATGAGGCAGCCAATGGATGTGAGTTCCTTTCTCACCGATATTTCTGTCTTTCCCTTTCCCTTCCACTCTCCCTAAAAATCAAGGAAAAATACCCTCTGGTGAAGATCAACAACAAAAGATGAAACGGAACAGAAAGTATCTGTGTGCATCACATGTGTAAGGGGAAGAATCATGGCCTAAAATTTGTTTCAGTTACAAATGTGTGCGGGACCTTAGGCTGTGATGGGAACTATACTTCTTACCATAAATCGTGGTAGAAATTTTTGGAAGCCTCGCCGCCTACCCAAGCCCCAGCCCCTCGAACCCCGTCTCTCCTCGTCTCCTCTCCCCTCACTCCCTGAAGCCCACAGGCCCCTGCTGCCCTCCTGCCTGGAACGTCCCTCCCAGATCTCACGCCTCCTTCCCCTCCTTCTCCAGGCTTAGCTCACACGGCCCCTCCTCCGAGAGGACCTCCCTGACCACTTCCGCTCCCACCGCTTTCACCCCATTACCTCCGTTTCCTTATTGGACCCTCTTAACTCTGTCACCATTACAATCCTCTCCCTCCCTCCCTCTCTCTCTCCCTCTTTCTCTCTCTCTCTCCTCTCTCACCCCCCCCTCCCCCCATCCATTAGACTGCAAGCTCTGGGTTTCATCCCCAGCTCTCTCCCGAGCACGCGCCTGGCACACAGCAGGCGCGCCGTGGCATGTGTTACATGAGTGAGAGAGTGCTGGAGCCAGGCAGCCGTGAACAGGCAGTCTGCAGGGGAGCAGAGAGGAGTGGTCGCGATGCTGTGGCCACAGTCTCGTGTCGAACACGGGCATCTGGAGCAAGCGAAGCGGGGAGGCTGCTCAGGGCAGAGTGTGGCGACCCGAGGACCGTGGGGAAGAACGTGCTGGGGAGGAAGTCACGGAACAGACGGTGGAGTCTGGGGCCGGAGGACCGCCGAGAAGGGACTGAGCAGCACAAAGTGACGTGTGCAGGCGGTGTGGCTCAGGGCTGGGCGCTGACCCATGAACCAGGAGCTCACGGGTTCCATTCCCGGTCGGGGCACATGCGCCAGTTTCAGGCTCGGTGTGCAGGAGGCAGCCCATCGAGGATGTTTCTCTCTCGTTGATGTTTATCTCTATCCTTCTCCCTCTCTCTCTCTCTCTAATAAATCAATAAAACAAAAAGAATGGGAGGTGTTCAAGAAGCACAGAGATCGGGGCAGCGAGTGGCTCAAGCTACGTGTGGGGAGGACCTCAGGGCCCACTCAGAAGCTGTGCTTTACCCCTATGACACCCGCCACTGCCACCCTGTGGGGCTGGAACCCCTCTTCCCTCTGGGCGTCCTGGAGGTCAGGGACCAGCTGATGTGCCCAGGGTCACTGGCACCCGCAGAGCCTGGCACAGGCTGAGCACCCGGCACGGCACTCCAGTGTCTCAGCCAGGGCCAGGTTCAAGGTGACCCGGTCCGGTGAGGGTCAAGTCCAGCCAAAAGCACCGTGAAAGCCCTCCCTTCGCCCGGAAAGTACAGAACGGACCCGTCTGGGGGCGTCTGACAGCCGGCTCTGCCTCCAGGGCGGGAACACGGCGCTGGGCCTCCGCTGGATGAGCAGCAGGTGGGACAAAAACAGTTTGCATTTGGGGGCCAAGTTTTATGAAAAGCACAAGCTGTGCTTTTAGCAACAAGAATTCCCGCAGGCCCAGGCGCAGCTCGGAGCTGGGCCCCAGGGCACCCTCCCCCGGTGCCTGGGGCGGACCCAGCACCACCCACCCACCCACCTACCCCACAGTTCCCCAGAAGACGAGCTTAGTAGAGAGAGCCTGGGGGGTTCAACAGGGAACCTTCCAGAAGACAGGACCAAATTGTGATTCTAGGTAAGACAGCTACATTCTAACCAACGGAAGAAAGATGTCGTAATAACACTAACCCTGAGTCCTACATAAGAGCCACATGCAGGCTGACATTTCCTCGTTTACCACTCACATCAACTCTGCACAGTGGGCACTCTCCTCGTCCCCACTGCCAGGGGAAACCGAGGCAGAGAGGCGACCGAGGTGGCCCGGAGGGTAAATGGCAGAGCACAAGTTGAGTCCACGCTCTTAGCTTCCACCCTATTGCCTCTCACCAAAGACTGAGAGGCCAAGAAATCTTTTTAACTTGATTTCGACTAAAAGACGTATCATGCTATTTGTTCATATGAATCCCTAGCAATATCTTGGGAAGGGGAGTAACAGATTATTTTAATTCCTATGTCCTTTTCTGTGTTCTAACTTGTCTACAGTAAACATGCCTTACGTTTAAAAAGGAACAAAAGACCTGACTTGACAGACGCTGCTTTACAGATGGGCTGGGATTGTTCACGTGACAGAGGAGGCAGGAGGCGGGCTGAGCGGGGGCAGGGAGGGGCAAGGCGCCCACCCCCTCCGGGCCCAGAGGGACCCAGAGCCGCAGTCTGGACACCTCTGTCCTCCACCCACCCCTGCTTTCCTGCCGCGTGACCTTGGCTCCTCGCTCCCCCGCTCCGGCCAGCTGCCCCGGGAGAGTCCTGCACGGGGTTCTCCAGGCGGGAGGCTGTCCCGCAGGGACCTGGCTCAGAGCAGAGAAGTGCCCTGTCCCCAGGGAACCCCCAGCTCCCAGACTCTCCGTTCTCAGGCCTTGAAGGTCACTTCTGGGGAAGAGGCTGACAGCAGCCCACGGGTCACTTCCCGCTGGAGGAAAAACCCAGGGAAGTGTCTGCTAACAGGAAGTGGGCGGTGCAGAGGTGAACTCAGACAGCGGGAAGCACCCCCTCCCGGCTTTGTCTCCCCTCATATTGTTTTGCTCCGTTACGGGCTGCTGTGTTTGTTATCTGTCCCCGCCACCAGACTGGGCGCTCGGGAGGGCAGCGACCTGGTCACAGCTGTGCCTCAGCACACGTGCGGTTTCACCCAGAAAAGGGCATTTGAGTGAATGAAGGATCCAGTGCATGGATGATGGGCGGCCCCCCGCTGCCTGTTTGCAGTGCAGAAAATTAACTACCACGTCCCAGCCCCAGCCCAGCCCCAGCCCCAGCCCCGTCCCCCGCCCCAGCCCAGCCCAGCCCCAGCCCCAGCCCCAGCCCCAGCCCAGCCCCAGCCCCAGCCCCAGCCCAGCCCCAGCCCCAGCCCCAGCCCAGCCCCAACCCCAGCCCCAGCCCCAGCCCAGCCCCAGCCCCAGCCCAGCCCCAGCCCCCACCCCAGGGCCAGTCTCCCTGAAGGCTGCCCCCTCACCTTGGCCGTGGCTGGCGAAGTGGTTGTAATACTGGGACACGTAGGTCATGATGCTGAGGCAGTCAGGGACCCTCATGGAGACCATGTCACTGGGGTCCAGGAGAGCAGGAATGCCCAGCTCCTTCTCGGCCACTTCAAAGGCCTGGTGGGAAAGGTGCAGGGGTGGGGACAAAAGCAGGACGGGGAGGAGGCAGGTGGGTGCCCGTCAGTGGGATGAGGAGTACCAGGGCAGGGGTGGGCATCGGCTCCCTCAGCTCTGAACCCACATGACGGCCTGGTGCTCCAGGGACGAGCCCACCAGAGGGAAGCAGGAGTGGGGAAAGGAGCAGCCAGGGCCCCAGTGCAGGCAGCCCTTCCACAGATCCTGCCCTGCAAGACCCTTACCCACCCCCTCCTCACCCCTCCTCACCCATCCCCTTCCCACCCCTTCCCACCCGCAGCCTTTTGTGCTTTCATCTGTTGGAGGACTTACCAAACGGTTATTCTCGAAGACATTGTCCTTGGAAAGCGAATCAAAATCTCTGCAAGAGGCAAAGGTGGGGGGGGCACTGAGGAGGTGACAGGACCAGCGAAGGGGCAGGTGGGTGACCTCATCCCAGGGGGCGGGGCCTGTGGACTGGCTGGGGGGAAACTGAGGCACCAGCACACGCTTGTGGAGCTGGGCCTTCCTGGTGGGGCACAGGCTGAGCTCAGGCACCCAAGCAGAGGATGCAAATCACTCCAAGGGCTGGGCTCAAGGTCAAGCTTCCAGGCTGAAGACCCCTTAGCTCACTGCCATCTGGATGCCCTCCCCGGGAAGCCACATCCGGGCCAGACCGGGGCAAATATTTGTCAAAACAGGGACATCCGTGGACTGAGGGCCTCGCGCCCGTGCTGTGCTGTGCTGAGCTCCTGTCTTGGATTTACATTGTTTTCAACTGCCTGGCTGGTGTTTACCCCCGTTCAGAAGAGAACACTGAGGCCCGGGAATCCACATTCCTGGTCCCTGTGCTGCAGGTCTCAGACCTGAGAACCTCACCAACGTGCTGGATCCCAACCCCGCCCGCGGATGACTGCTCCTTAGTGGGGCCAGGACTGAGCAAGTCTGAACTGGACTGCGAACAGAGCAGCCTCAGAGCTGCTGGCAGGCGCTGGCCGGCTGGTTGCCCCGCTGGGCCACCCCGGGCAGCTTCTCCTGGCGGAGCGGCGCCGGCTTTCCCAGCTCTAAGCGGAGACAGGTGAGCGGCGGCAGGGCCGGCCGGGGGACGCCGGAGGGGACAGCTGGCCGGCCTGCTGGTTTACGGATCCCCCTCGCCCCCTCCCGCTCCGGCTGCTGGAGTGGCTGAGACCGGGAGAGGCAGCCCAGCCTTCTAGCTGGCAGCCTGCGGGGGGCACCGCCCACCCCAGCGGTTGCCCTTCTACGGCTGAAAACTGCAGCCCGACTGCCCGAGGCCAGGGGCCAGAGGCTGGAGCCGGCAGCGTGTACTCCAGGCCCCGGCCCTGCTCTTCCGGCCAGTGGGAGGGCTGGCAGAGTCTGCGCTGGGTGAAGGCAGGCCGCACGACAAGGGAGAGGGCAGGCACGCCCCTCCCCTGCCCTCCGACGTGGAGCCCTCCAGGCAGAGTCCAGGCACAGAGCCCCGGAAGGAGGTGCCCCGCGGTTGGACGGACTGGACAGCGGGGAGGTGGCCGTGTAAGAGCTGCAGCCGCCTTTGCCACCCACGGCCAGGCTGCTTCCTTCTCCCCTCCACTGGCCCCTGACTGCCCTGGCTCTGGCGCTGCCTCAGAGCATGACCCTTAGCAAGCAGGGTGAGCTCCTCGCCCTCCGCCTCCCGGCCCGGGATGCTGTGAACGGGGGGAGGGGACACCAGCAGAAGCCCCCCAGACAAAGGCTTGTCACCCAGACCGAACGGGACAAAGCACCTTGTCTCGGCCACTTCTTTCGGTCTCCCCAACAGTGTTCTTAGAAAGCGGGACTCATTCACCCTCTGCCGCCATAGCTGCCGGCACTCAGTAGGCCCTCAGTGAACCTTTACTGAATGAAGACATCCTGGAAGCGTGTGAAAACCCGAAAGGCCCCCAAGGCTCTCCAGCCTGCCCTCCAGCCTCCCACCCGCCCCATCTGTCTCTAACCACCATCTGGGCTCTGGTGGCAGATCTTCTGCCAGTTTCAAAGGCCCAGGAAGTTCTCTTTGGCTCCGGGGGAGATGAAGGGCACAAAAATGAAACCCATATGGTGTCCGCCCTCAAGGGAGCTTAAAGGTGCCTGGATTGGAGGAATCGGGAATGAACATGGCAGCAGAGCCCTGCCCCGCCCTCCACACACGTGCACACACGCGCGCGCGCGCACGCACACACACACACACACACACACACTCACGCGCACACTCACACGCACACACACTCACGCACACACTCACGCACACATGCACACGCACACGCACATACACTCACACGCACACGCACACACACATGTACAGGCAGGACCCACAGCGCCAGGAGCTTGAACTACTTCAAGAAGCTGGTGCTAGCCAAAATCAGTTTGGCTCAGTGGATAGAGCATCAGCCTGCGAACTGAGAGGTTCGATTCTGGTCAAGGGCATGTGCCTTGGTTGCAGGCACATCCCCCCAGTGGGGGGTGTACAAGAGGCAGCTGATCGATGACTCTCTCTCATCGATGTTTCTAGCTCTCTCTCTCTCTCCCTTCATCTCTGTACAAAATCAATAAAAATATATATTTTTTAATTATTTAAAAAAGAAAAAAGATGCTGCTGTTTGCCAGACCCTTGTCTCGTGGAGATCCTCCCTCTGCACTGCAGAGGCCCTCTCTAGGCCTCAGGCGGGACCTGGGCCTCAGCTTCTGTCCTGTGCAATGGGCTGGCAGCCCCCCTGCTGGCCTGCCTTGCAAGGGAATGCCTGGGTGAGATCCTACATCTCTTCTCAGGAGGGGAGCCAGCCGCCCTCCCTTCCTCCCCAACTCCAGCCACAGCCCTCCCCTGCTTAAAACCATCATGGGCCGAAACCGGTTTGGCTCAGTGGATAGAGCATCGGCCTGCGGACTGAAAGGTTCCGGGTTCGATTCCCATCAAGGGCATGTATCTTGGTTTCGGGAACATCCCCGCAACCCAGTGGGGGGTGTGCAAGAGGCAGCTGATTGATGATTCTCTCTCATCGAGGTTTCTAACTCTCTATCCCTGTCTCTTCCTCTCTGTAAAAAATCAATAAAATATATATTTTTTAAAAAGTTAAAAAAAAAAAAAAAAAAAAGCCGAAACCGGTTTGGCTCAAAGTTAAAAAAACAAACACCATCATGGCCCCCAAGACCCTGTGAACCCCCTTAGGCAGCAGAAGGCCCTAAGCACTCTGGCCCAGCCGCTCCTCCTGCCACGCACCACAGTCCCCAGCAGCACTGCCTGTGCCCGCTCTGATCGCTCTGATCGGGTCCCCTCTGCCAGCGCCCTCACCTGGCTCCTCTATCTCCTTGAAAACCAGGTGACATCTGGAGGCCTCTCGCCCCCCCCCCCCCTCCCCACAGAGCGCCTCCTGCGGGAACGGCACCCTGCGCCAGCCTCTGCTCCCCGCGGGTGGGCGCCTGCGGGTTTGCCTGATGCGTGGTTGTTGTCTCCATCACCAGGCCCGTGCCCAGCACAGAGCAGTAACTCTGGGCTACGTGTTGAATAAATGGAGGACTAAGACACTGTCCTCCTGGTCCCGGACTGCCTAATAACCCTGCTTACAATAATGACTGTTAATTGAATGCTCGTTTCCTCATTTAACCCTCACAACAGCCCTGTGAGGTCAGCCTTATTACCACCCCCGCTTTACAGATGAGGGAGCGGCTGCCTGGGGGGCCCCGGTGACTTACCGCAGGGACACCTGGGACATGGCACTGAGCACGGACCGAGCAGCCTGCACCGTCCGATACCCGAGTCCCTTCCACCTGGCCCTGCCCTGCCTCCTGCCCCGCAGCCAACACAGAAGACCCTGGTGCCCTTCTCCGTCCTCCTTCACGCCCCTCTGAGCACCCATCCCCTCTCAGTGCAGCTGTCACACCCCCCACGGCAGGCAGGGCCCACCTGCGTCCGTCACCACCTCACCCCCTTCACTTCTGCATCCGCATCCCCAAAAGCCCCTCCTCCAGGCCGACCCACCACCCTCAGACACGGTACCACACGACACGGAGCAAACTAAGTGCCTGCCCCAGGGATCCCTGAGGCGCCCCTTCCTCCCTCCCCTGTGTCCCCAACGCCCTGTCAGTGCTGTCCTTGGGGAGACAGGTCGCGGGAGGGGGGAGCAGACACGGAGACTCTGGACCCTGCGGGCTCAGGCACCCTGGGTGGGGGGCGCTGTCAGCACCAGAAATGGCAGGCACCTGATACACTCTCAGTGTTTTATGAATGAATGAATGAATGAATGAATGAGAGAGGTTCAAGGACCCAAGGAAGAGGAGCTGAGACAGAAGCCCCACGTCCACTGCTAGGGGGAGGGGGGGGAAGGTCTGGGGAAACTTCCCATGAGCACTCACTCCTGGGCGGCCCGGGAGAGAAGGAAGGAGACTTCATACCCCGGCGGCCGCCCGTCAGACGCCGCGTCCCCACGTGGCCTCGCGCCCAGAGGGCAGCGGGACCTTGGGGCGCACCCTGGGGGCAGGTCTGTCCTCGCGGGGGTTGGGGCCTTTACGTCCCTTCATCGGAGCCCCTCACCCAGGGCTCCCCCGCCGGGCACTGGGGACAAGGCCGCGGGGTCAGAGAAGGGGGGTTCCCTGTGCTCAGAGCCAGGGGGACCCCCGGAGGCAGAGGCCGCCCTGCCTCCCAGGGGCGCCGGGGGCCTGTGTGAGGGGAGCTCAGTGCAGGAGGCAGGGCCCCTGTGAAGAGTCAGGGCCGGGGGGGGGGGGGGGGGGGTCCTGAGGCGGAAATCAGTGCCCGGGGGGCGGGGCCGCCCCAACGCCCGCCGCCGAGCCCCCGCGCCGGTGGGGGCCGAGGGGCGGGGCCGAGGCCCGGGGGGCGGGGGTGCCCCGGGGGACGGGGGGCTTCCCGGGGAGCGGGGGGTGCCCCGGGAGCGGGGTGCCCCGGGGGCCGGGGGTGCCCCGGGGGGCGGGTCCGAGGACCGGGGGGCGGGGGTGCCCCGGGAGGTGGGGGTGCCCCGGGGGGCGGGGGTGCCCCGGGAGGTGGGGGTGCCCCGGGGTCTGGGGGTGCCCCGGGGGCGGGGGTGCCCCGGGGGCGCGGGTGCCCCGGGGGCGGGGGTGCCCCGGGCCGGGGTCTCCGGGGCCCTGCGGGCGGGCGCCGGGGCCGCCGGTGGGGTCGGAGGGGTCGGAGGGGTGGAGGCCGGGCTCGGGCGGGCACTCACAGCAGGTCGGGCCGGTGCCGGTGCAGGATGGCGCAGAAGGCCAGGCCGTCCCGGAAGGAGCCGCTCAGGTCGCGCACGTCCACGCCGCGGTAGCCCTCGCACTGGCGGCGGCACCAGGCCAGCAGCGCGCCCCGCGGGCCCGCCATGCGCCGCGGCTCCGCCCGCCCCGCCGCGATCGCTCTCCCGGCGGCGAGGACCGGGGACCGGGGACCGGGGACGAGGACCGAGGACCGAGGACCGGCGGCGGCGGCGGGCCTGCCCGCGCGGCTCCCAGCTCCGGCGGCGGCGGGCGGGGCGGGGAGGAGGCGGGGCCCGCTGCCGTCCTCGCCCGGCTCCGCTCCGGCTCCGCTCCGGCTCCCCGCCCGCCCGGACCTGCCCGGACCCGCCCGGCCGGCCGCCGCCCACCCGCCGCCGCTCCCCGCGCTGTGGGCCGGCGGGCGCCCCGTCCCGTCCCGGCCTGGGTCCCGCCCGCCGCCCCGAGCGGCCAGGGGGCGGCGGCCTGGGCCCCACCCCGCGCCGGCTCCCCCCCCCGCGCCGACCCCTCACCCCACGCCCCTCCCCGCGGCGATCCCCACACACCCCTCACTGTGGGGCCACCCCGAACCCCGAACCCCCCCGCAGACCAGCCCGGCCCCGCAACGCTGCCCCCACCCGCCGCCTCCACCGCGCAGCCCGCCGGGAGCTCTCCCTTCCCCTCATCCGAGCCCCGCCCACTCCTGGGCCTGAGCTCCCACCTACAAACCCACCAGCTTCCCGGTCTGAAACTTGGGGGGGCTTCTCCCCCAACTCAGGCCCATCAGACGGTTCCCCTGCAGACTCCAAAGCCCCCCACATGGCCACCTCCACCGTGTCACCCCCGAAACACCCTGCCTCAGTCCGCCCGGAGGCTCCATGCCCGGCCACACCAGCCCAGGGGTCCCCGGGGAGGATTGAGCCTGACCACCTGCCCTGCAGGATTCTGACCCCAGTGTAGGCTCTGGGGTCGCCCCCTCCCCACTGGGCCCCTCTTCTGCCCTGATGGGCTGGGCGGTGATAGGGGTAGGCCCTGTGGGAAGCAGGCCCTTGTCTGGCGGGGCACTGGGTATCCTGCCTGGAGCCATTCTCCTGCTCCCCCTTAGAGACCTGGGGAGCGACCCCTCCCCAAGGCCGCTCCAGAGATGAATCAGCCTCCGCTGGCTGGCGGCCCGGCCACGGCAGTGATGTCACCCTGACCAGCGCTGCTGAGCCAGGATAGGTCTGTGGCTGCACCACCCCAGCCCCGGGAAGGAGCAGGGTCTTAGTCATCTGTCACCCCTCAGCCCGGGGGCGGGGCGGGCGTGGAAAGAACAGGGATTTAGGAGTCACATGGACCCAGCCTCACATCTGGCTTTTCCCACTCACCCCGCCATGTGATCTGGAGCCGCCCTGAACCCCTCAATTTCTATATCTTAAAAATGGGGATCATTTCTTTTTTCTTTTCTTTTTTTTTGGGGTGGGGGAGGTGGTGATAATTTCTTTGCAAGGTGGCTGAGAGGATTAAGATGTGCCTGACCTTTAGTCATCAGGCATAAATGCTAACTATTGACAACTGGTACCTGGTACATGTGGTCAAATGGATAGAAGGCATTTCATACCCAGCTTGTCACCTGAGCCTCAAATAAATTATCGAGTGGGGAGGTGGACTTAGGGAATCCCACCTCCTGGAAGGCTGACTGAGCCCCAGCCCTGGGTACAATGATGGCCCAGGGCAGGGGACCCCAACTTGCCAACCTGGACCAGCCTCACCCCCTGGATCTGTCTGAGGCTGGAAGGCCACCATCTAGGCCCAGAGTGTGGACCCTGTGCTGCCACCCCTACTGCTCTGTCCTCTCTGGGAAAGCAACTCCAGGAAAGGAGGGTTCCAGGTGCCCTCATTCTGTGGGGGACTTGGCCTCGGGACCCTGATACCAGCACCCACGTTGGCCTTCAGAGTCCTCCAGGTCTCTCATTAAAACCCTGCCCTCACCAGCTTAAGGTCCCCGAAGACAGCTCCAGGTCTGACCTTGACCCCACTGCCATACAGCTTCCATGGCAGAGCCCTCTAGGCTCCCGCTGGTCATTTGTTTGTGGGGTTTGTAAACTCATTCTTTGAGTCAGCTCGTCGTGATAGGAAGCAAGAACCTGCATGACCACAGCTGTGTGACCACAGGCCAGACAACTCACCCTGCAAACCCCAATCCTCCCCGCCCCCTCACCCCCCTTTAGAACCAGGATAACGATCTTTGTTTTGCCTGTGTCCAGGGTTGCGGGGAATCAGGTGAGATAACAGATGGAAAAATGCTGTGCAGTCTGTAAATCCGGGTCCCGGCGGCAGGAGAGACTGTTTACAGGTGAGGTCAGAAGCCACAGGCAGCTTGGGCAGGTTGGGTCACTGGCCCGAAGTGAGGCCGTAATTTTAGGATTAGGACAATGGGCTTTGGGCCCGCCCTTCTGTGCTTTTCTTTGTTTTTAAACTGTCAATTAGGAGTGAATACATCCTTAAAAAATTATTAAAGTAAAATAAAGCTGAAGTTCCTGCTTGACTGTCTCTCCCTCACTCCCAGCCCCTCCTAAGAAGTAGCCACGGTTGTCAGTTTGAAACTTAGCCTTCCAGGCCTTGGGCAGCATTCCCAGGACTCAACGAACACTGAGCATCTGAGCCCAGCCAGGGGCTCCTGTCCTCAAGGAATCTGAATTCTAGCTGGGAAGAAGGGCAGTAAACAAGTAAACAAATCATGCCCAGCCGCTGTGGCTCAGTGGTTGAGCATCGACCTATGAACCAGATCACACAGTTGGATTCCCAGCGGGAGCACAGGCCCTGGTTATAGGTTGGGTCCCAGTGTGGGGCGTGCAGGAGGCCGCCAATCAATGATTCTCTCTCATCATTGACGTTTCTATCCCTCTCGCTTCCTCTTTGAAATCAATAAAAAAAAATTTTAATTAAATCAACAAGGATTATTTGAGATGGTGGGAGGTGCTCAGAAGGAAAAGAGCAAGGTGCTGTGATGGAGACCATGGGAACAGACAGGGTGGCCTTCCAAACAGCCGCAGGTCTCCTGTGCGGGGCAGGATGCCGGCAGGGCAGTGAGACAGACTTCTTGCGACTTTTTTTTTTTTTTAATATATATTTTTATTGATTTTTTACGGAGAGGAAGAGAGAGGGATAGAGAGTTAGAAACATCGATGAGAGAGTCATCGATTAGCTGCCTCTTGCACACCTCCTACTGCCCGCAACCAAGGTACATGCCCTTGACTGGAATCGAACCCGGGACCTTTCAGTCTGCAGGCCGACGCTCTATCCACTGAGCCAAACCGGTTTCCGCTTCTTGCGACTTTTTGTCCAGCACGCTGAGGAAGGAGGGGCAGAAGCTGGATGAAGACACACAGAACCACAGGGTGGGAGAGTGCTGGGAATGAGTGAATGAATAACCACGACCTACCTAGGACCTACTGTTTACATTTCCCCCCCACACAGATCTCAAGGTAAGTTTCAGAAAGATAAAAGGGAGAGGAGCCGAAACCGGTTTGGCTCAGTGCATAGGCCTGTAGACTGAAAGGTCCCAGGTTCGATTCCGGTCAAGGGCAAGTACCTTGGTTGCAGGCACATCCCCAGTAGGGGGTGTGCAAGAAGCAGCTGATCGATGTTTCTCTCTCATCGATGTTTCTAACACTCTATCCCTCTACCTTCCTCTCTGTAAAAATCAATAAAATATATTTTTAAAAAAGGGAGCAGATCCCCATGGAGGGTCCTGGAGAGGCAGTGGGGGAAATTAACTCCATCATTGCCCTGAGAACCTCAGGCTGAGTCTATCTGGTTCTGCACCTGTTCAGAGGCCGGTGGACTCGGTGGGTCCACGTGTGCATGTGTGCTCATGGGGATGGAGTCAATGCCTCGCTGGCCCTATTTCACCCGCCACCTACTCTCTGTGCCACTGGAGATCCTGGGTGCGGTGTCAGCTGCCCAAGGTTTGACGTTAACATCTGCAGAAGGTAGGGATCTGCCCACCCTTGCATGCAGCACGCCTGTTTCTGATATTTCTGTCCTCCAGAAATACTATCTCGGGGCCCGAGATGTATATACAAAGATGCCCATTGTTCACAGCAGAGCACTGGGGCCAGCCTAATGCTCCTCAGGAAGGGATGGGGTGATTCGGTCTCAGACAGCTGGACAGCAGAGAAACCCGCAGCCGTTAAAAGAACGGCATGCAAATACATTCTGAAGTGGGAAAGCAAGCTGCAGAATAACAACTATCATAGGAACCCGTTGTTGCAAACAGTATTACACCTCTATATGACATATATGTTTATGTATCTAAACATTTCCAGGTGCATGTATCTGGCATGTTAATTCATCAAAGGCAGGCAGGGGTTAACGGTGGGTTGGGATTGATGGGTATGACAGACTCACTTTTTTTTTTTTTTAATATATTTTTTATTGATTTTTACAGAGAGGAAGGGAGAGAGAGAGCTAGAAATGTCGATGATAGGGAAACATCAACCAGCTGCCTCTTGCACATCCCCCACTGGGGATGTGCCCGCAACCAATGTACATGCCCTTGACTGGAATTGAACCCAGGACCCTTCAGTCAACAAACCGACGCTCTACCACTGAGCCAAACCGGTCCCGGCGACAGACTCACTTTTTACAAGTCACTACGGTTTGGATTTATAACAGACAACTTTTAAAAATAATCCCATAGTATAAAATTCACTCTTTTGAAGTATGCAGTTCAGTAGTTCTCAGTATATCCAGAGAACTGTGCAACTGTCACCCCTATTTCACTTAGAACATGTCCATTGCCCCCCAAACTCTGTACCCAATTTTCCCTCCCCTCGCCCCGCCCCTGGCAACCACCAGTCTATTTTCTGTCTGAGCATGTGACTCCTCTAGGTGCCACATACAGGTGGAAACAGTATCGGCTGCTAGTTAATCATGAATATCTTGCTCTGTCATTGTTAACACTTGGGGGGAATAGTCACTTTCACTTTCTCATACCAACATACATTGCTTGTGGTTCCACATTGTTAGAGGCAAATCAGGCTGTAGGGTGTTTTATTTTTCATTATTCTTTTTATTTTCATTTTGGGAGAGAGAAACATCTCCTTACACCACTGACCAGGTATTGAATCTGCAACCTAGATATGTGCCTTGACCGGAAATAGAAGGCACAACCTTCCATTTATCAGTACTATTATCCTCAATAATACTGACAGCTCACCTTTATGAGCATTAGCCATATGGCAGACATTTTGTGTGTGCGTGTGTGTGTGTGTGTGTGTGTTGTTATTACACTATGTAATTTTAAAACATCACACACTCCAAAAAATAAAAATTTAAAAAAACAGTCCCAAATAAATGAGAATATTTGTCTGCATAGCAGTAGGGCCACAGGCAGTTGACTGCAAGACGAGAATAAGACCAATGAGGCAAGTGTAACTTTATAATAAAAGAGAGAAAAGATGAGACTGTGAACGGGCATCCTCCAGCCTGGAGCTCAGCACCTGCGGGCTTCTAACTCTAGGACTTCAGTTTTCTAAGTTTTCCTGACGGCCAGGTTCTGGGATTCTCCATGTTCCGTGTGGGTCTGGCCACTGTGCCCAGGATTCAGGGCCTTGGGTCTGAGCTGCTCCCTGGGGGACAGCCTGCAGAGCTGTGGACAAGAGGAGCATTGTGGGACTTCGGGAGTGGGGGCTCGGGCAGCAGGAGGCTGTGGGAGGCTGGAGTGCAGGCGCAGCAGCTGCTCTGCAGCTCGCCTCTGTCCTCGCTGGGCCGAGGCGCGCCTGGCGTGCCAGGCCATCCCAGCCCCGGCCTGCCCAGATGGGGCCTGGTCCCTTAGAATCCCAGCTATATCTGAGGATGGCTCAGCTCTCCCAAGCCTTTCCCCACAGGCCACGCCGCTGCCCACATATCCATACAGACACATTCTGGAAAACCCTCCCAGGACTGGGCAGGTGGGCTTGCTTACCCCCAAATCAAACAACCCTTCTAGAACAGAGAGAACCACACGCTACCCGAGAGGGGAGAATGGAGCCCAAGGAAGGGATATGCTTGCCCGAGGCAGTAGAGGGGCAGCTGGAAGTAAACCTCATCCCCCTGACACTCTGCGCTACAGATTAGGTCCCCACCTGCCACACTGTCCCTCGCCCCTTTTGACTGCCTCTGAAATGCTCATCACTGCTCTTCTAAATCCTACACAGGCCTCAAGGCCACGCTCAGCCATCACCTCCTCCCTGAAGCCTTCCCGGATGAGGCCCGACAGAAACCAAAACTGCAGGTCTGAATTAAGGTTAGAGTTAAGTGGAACCCAGAGGTATATCCTTGTTGATTTCACACACCAGTGAGTTTCCAGATGCCCACCCTGGGGGACCTGCAGACCAGTGTGTGAGACAAACACAGAAACGGCAATAAACAGTCACAGAAAGACAAGATAAGGGATGTGATGGAGAGATAAGCAAAGTGCAACAGGGCTTCCCGAAGGAGCCTCTCATCTCCTGCCTGAGGGCACATCCCTGAAGGCTGCACGGAGGAGGGCATTTGAACAGTTGCCCATATTTTGTGGCATTTATTTGTACATATGTCTCTCCCCACTTGACTGTGAGATCCTCAATAATCTGATAGTTCACCTCTACGAGCTTTAACCATATGGCAGACATTGTATGTGCGTGCGTGCGTGTGTATGTATGTGGTTATTACACTGCATCTTTGATTCTTTTTTTTTAATATAGTATACATATTTTTATTTCAGAGTTGAAGGGAGAGACAGAAACATCAATCATGAGAATCATTGATTGGCTGCCTCCTGCATGCCCCACACTGGGGATGGAGCCTGAAACATGGGCATGTGCCCTGAGTGGGAATCAAACCGGGACCTCCTGGTCCATAGATGGATGCTCAACCACTGAGCCACACCAGCCAGGCCTCTTTGACTCTTCACAGCTCTATCACATTGTCCCCATTTACTGAGAGGATAAGGCTGTGAGAGGGCAGAGCCTGCTTGAAGCCACACCGCTGTCGAAAGGTGCAGTCAGGACTCCGTCTGTCACTTCACAAGGAGCATCCATCACAAGCATGTGTCGCTGGTGTCTGAAGCAGGCACTGTGTCCAGGTCACTGAACTCCTAGTTTTCACTGTCAATTCACTCAGGGTCATGTAGCTATGAGGAACCCAAGCTCCACAGTCCCAGAGGCCCTACCCACTACGTTCCCACCTCACTTCCAGCTGCAATAAATATGCTGGTTCCGGGGTTCCCCCAGCAGGCTAGCGGGTGGGTGTTGCAGGCTGATCTAGTATTCAAGGCACTAAGGGTTGAGCTCCTGCTGCTGACCAGGAGGCTCAGGGGCAGGAATCTGGCCGGAAGGACAGGAGGGAGACAGGAAATGATTTCTGAGCCTCCTGACACCTCTCCTCTGAGGACCGGGTGGCCAGCCAGGGCTGCCAGGCTGGAGAGATTGCAGTTAGCCAGAAGGTCAGACCACCTGACAGCCCGTCAGACACCAAAGAGGACCCGAGTGTGCACACAGAGCCGCGAGCTAGGCGGCTCTTCCTGTCTGAAACAGAAAGTGAGACTGGTCTGTGGCAGCTCTAAGCATGAGTTGCTTTTCGTCTAAGAAGCATAAAGGTTAGAGAGGGCACACCTCCCCAGATAAACAACACAACCAGGCCTGATGCAGTAACCTCACGTTATCACACTCACAGCTTTATATGCAGAGACTAGTTGGCCCAGCACCTGGGGGCGGATTACTGATAAGGAAGCAGAGCCTGAGAAGTTAAGCAACATGCCTGCGCTCTCCCAGCTTCTGAGGGTGCAGGCTCAGGGTGAACCTGAGTTCCCGCCGCCACTTCCCAACGAGACCAGAGAGCGAAGTCCACGCTCCCGTCCACTGGCCCCAGGGAAAGATACGAGGTTGGGAGGGAGCCGTAGGTGGGAGGTACCTTGACCTTGATCTGGCGGCTGGAGAGGAACAGGGTGGGGCCAGAAATAAGAAAAGGCCTCGCATGTTTGACAGGAATGTGGAGCCACAGGAACCGGGATGATGCGCTGCTTCCCAAACCCTCCTCTTTCCGGAAAGCTTCAGGAAACCGCAGGTCAGCGTTGGCTCTTCCAAATGCAGCCCCTGCCCCCCTCAGCCTCTTCCCGATGCCCTTCCCCCCCACTGGAGGCCGCTCCGGACCCCAGCACAGCTACTCCAGCCCCCCTCCAGGGAGGGCAGGCTGGGTGGGGATGGAAGGCCAGTTAGGAAGAGCCAGTGACAGCACAGCTGGTCTCCATTTGCTAAGAGACTGCTAGACAGTGTATACCATTTATTCATTCTACACCTCTATGTTTTAGAAAGGACTTAAAGCACACTTCATCACTTATTCACATAGTAAGTCCTCACTAACATGATCAACGGGTTTTTGGAAACTGTGACTTTAAGTGACATGAAGCATAATGAAACCAGTTTTACTTACCATCAGCTGCTTGAAACAACAGTGAAGTTCCTTCAGCCTATTTCGGGTCACAAAGACACCATTAAACTTCTAAACAAGTCCCTAAAGCACTTCTAATATTAAACATTTAAACAAATGTAAGCTACCCATCCACTTAAGAAAGATTAACAAAAAGAACGAAGAGGATTCTTTTCCAAACCCCTTATTCCAATTCAGGCAACGGGTGGCCTCTCCCAGCCGCACAAGGACCCACCCACCCCAAACAAGATGCCCTCCCGTGGCCGGGAGCACCCGCACACCTCCCCTCACTCAGGTCAGGACCACGCAGGCCCACCGATTATTTGGGATGTGCGAGGAAGCCAGTCCCTGAGGAAACCTGCACAGACATGGGGAAACGTGCAAACTCCACAAAGGAGTCACCTCGCTGGGAATTTTCTTTCATCAACTTAACAAAATGACATTACAGCCGAAACCGGTTTGGCTCAGTGGTAGAGCGTCGGTCTGCGGACTGAAAGGTCCCAGGTTCGATTCTGGTCAAGGGCATGTACATTGGTTGCGGGCACATCCCCAGTGAGGGATGTGCAGGAGGCAGCTGGTCGATGATGTTTCTCTTTCATCGACGTTTCTAGCTCTCTCTCTCCCTCCCTTTCTCTCTGTAAAAAATCAATAAAATATATATTTTTTTAAAAATGACATTACAAAACAATATTATTCAGGCTCTGCTGTACCCTTACGTTGTTTCATTCGTCCCTGGTACATCATGTATTCACTCTACAGTCTTTTCACTGCAGAGACCATTGATCCACACGCTGCCTCTCCTCTCAGGTGCTCCCGGGGCGCCTGGCCTGATTCTGGATGTGACCCAGAATTCTACAACTGCAGAGGACTGCTGGGGCAACAGCTGCCTCACTCTGCAGAGGAGAAGGTGGTCAGCAGCCACGTAGGGCCAAGGCCATAGCAAAGAGAAACCCCATTTTGAGCTTGCAGTTCTGGGTATGAGGAAGCCAGAGAGACGCTGTGAAAGGAAGCCGAGGCCCCCAGAGGCTGGTCTAGGTGGCGAGGAGCCTGTTCTCAGCTTTGGGGTCTGAAGACCAGGGTTCCAGCCCCAGCTGTTCACCGCCTCTGCCCTAATCCTCACACCCTGGGCATGTCTTACACCCAGGATGTCTCATCCGCACCTCAAACTCACGTGTAACCTCAGTTCTCTCCCCACCTGCAGGTGCCTCCTACTCCAAACCTGCTCCACCCACCCATCTCAGCGGGGCTCCACGGTCTCCCCTCTCCCCAGCTTCGAATGCAGAGGTCTGGGGTCTCCCTCCCCACCACTCCCACTTGACCAGCGCCAAGGCCTGTCCTCTGTAACATCCCGAGTTGCTCTTGAATTCCCTGCCCCTCCCCATGCCTGCTGCCCCGCTGACCCATGACCCAGACCTCCTCTGCCAATGGACTGCTCTAGACCAGTGCCTCAGCCTCCCCGCGGACCGGCCTCTGCATGGTCTCTACACGGCTGCCTCTGGCCCCCAGAGGGACAGAGCTGGGCAAACACCCTGGGTGAGTCTGGAGGCTGTCCCAGCTCTACCGCAAAGGGCATGCAGAGCCACACATGACCTTTCTGTCGCTGTAATCTGTGACTGATTTCTCAAGTAGCAGACAGCTAATAATAATAACCTTCATTCCCTAATCACACCCTAAAGCCAGGGCAGTGCTAGTACTTTATATAATTTAACCAACAGAACAACTGGCACTCGCCCCATTTTTTAAAATTTCTTTTAAAATATATTTTTATTGATTTCAGAGAGGAAGAGAGAGGGATATAGAAATATCAATGATGAGAATCATTGATTGGCTGCCTCCTGCACGCCCCCAAACAGCGACCGGACCCGAAATCATGTGCCCTTGACCCGAATGGAACCTGGAACCCTTCAGTCCACAGGCTGACGCTCTATCCATGAGCCAAGCCAGCTAGGGCAACTACCCCCATTTTATAGATGAGGAAAGTGAGGCATTGAGAAGCTACATAACTTGGCCCCTGATTACACAACTATTATGTAGTGTCAGGATTCAAACCCAGGTCTGACCAAGCCCAAGTCCACATTCTGCAGGTGTGGGAACTTTAGGGCGCTGGGAGCACCCAGAGCTCCCCATTCCTTCACTGACAATACCCTCACTCCTCTCATGATGGGAGGGTTCGGAACCTACTTCCTCCACTCTGGGCAGCAAGAACAAAACCCTGCGAGTTGGCTGCAGCTGCCGAATGCCCTGCATTCCTAGCACAGTAAGTACCAGGCGGAGTTCAGCTGTGCCTGTCCCCTCACAAGGGCTGCTGGCTGGCAGCACTGCCACTGGAGCTGAACCAAGCCACGGGGAAACGGCCCCAAACTTGGCTCGTACACAGGGTCCGTGACCTTGGGCTTCTGAAATGGCCCATTTCCCAGCAAGGTGAGTGCTGAGAGGCTGTCAGCACACCTTGCCCTAGCATAATTTCCACCATGGGGACAGGAGACTCTGCGTTGAATTCAAAGCGTTAACTCTGGGGCTGCTCAGGAGGATCTGAAAGCCTGTGAGCCACCATTGCTAAATGTCAGGACCGGATTGAGGACAGAAGAGATGGTGCTGGATGGGCCACCCTTTAGGCCAGGGAACCCGGGAGGAAGGCACTGTGGGGGGTAAGGAGGCCGGGCTGGCCATGGCCTGGCCATCAAAATGCTTGGCAGGATCCCAATTCTGCACTGTTAGGATCTTACTGTAAGGTAAGAAATGAAGTGCTTGGAAAGCTACCAAGAGCACTATGACTGGATTTATTATTTATTCAGAGGCTGCTTGTGTTTTTCCTTCCTTTGGGAGGTGGGGCCATTGTGGGGTGGGTCCCAGACAGGGAATTCAAGAGCAACTTGGGATGTTACAGAGGACAGTGCAGGAGTTAGGACTGCGCTGACCCCGTTCATTCCTGGCTCTTTAGCTCTGGGACCCTGGACCAAGCTCTGTAACCTCCCTGGTGAAGGATGGCTTCCCTTCATCAGGCTGTGGCAGTTCGTACAGCCATTTCCAGGGCCCTGCGTATGACTGGGAGGGTCACCTCACCCCCCCTCCTCTCTGCTCACTCTGCCCCTCTGACCTTTTCACTGCCTTCTCTCCACACAAAATGTGGGCCTCTGCACCCAGTGTCCCTGGGTAAACGCATCGATGTGTTGTTTTCAGACTAGCCTATTCCAAATGCTAACTCCTGCCTTTGGTTTTTCTCTGGAACATGTATCCCCATCCCACACACAAAATGTGGTTTATCACCTGTCTCCGCCCATTAAAATTTACACCCACAAGGACAGAGATTTTTTTTTTTTTTTAATTAAATCCTCACCTGAGGAAGATGTGTTTTCCTTGTTGATTTTAGAGAAAGGATGGTGGCAGGGGTTTGGGGGAGGGGGAGAGGTGAGAGGGAGCATCATTATGAGAAACAATCAGTTGCCTCCCACACTGTCCAGAGATTTTGTTTTTTAATTAAAAAAATTTTTAATGTCGTTTGTTTTTAGGGATTTTGTCTTTTATGCACTGCCATTTCCCCCTTGCCTAGCAGTGCCTTGCAGGCTCACCTGGAGGAAAAGGATCCACCCTGTGCATAACATCCTAACGCGAGCCTGACACACAGCAGGCTCCTAGGACTGCTGGAACAAGTTACATGAACTTGGTGGCTTAAACCAGGAACTACTCTCACATCCTGGAGGCCAAGGTCCCAAATCAAGGTGCAGCTCTCAGGGAGAAGCCTTCCTAGCCCGCCCCCCCCCCCCCCCCCCGCTTTGGTGGGTGCAGGCTGCATAACTCCAGTCTCTGCCTGTCTGCATGTGGCCTTCTCCTGTGTCTCTCTCTGTGTCTTACTTGCCAGTGGGCTGAGGGGCCACCTGGCTAGTCTAGGACAATCTTATATTGAGAGCCTTCACTGACACCTGTGAAGACTTTTTCTAAATGTCACGTTGACAGGACCCAGGGGTTAGGATCTGGAATATCTTTTTGGGGACCAGCATTCCACCCACTACAGTATTCAATAGTAATGATCACAGGAATGGGTTTCCAGTGGGAATAATCAGAAGATCTGGCCAGCAGAAGACTAGAAAAATGTAGTCATTTGGAGCCAACTCTTGCTTTTTGTGTAACTATGTGAGCTTGACCCCGAGTCTGTTTCCTCATCAATAAAATGGGGCAACCACTGCTAACCGTGAGCTGTAGGTTGAGCAATGTACAAGCATCCTTCTTAGCACAGTTCCTGGCAGTGGGAGGTTTTCAGTGGCACTTCTGCCAGCTTGCATGCTCAGAGGATTCTGTGCGTGCAAATAAGACAGTGAAAGAGAAAATGTCCTAAAAACTGTGTGGTACTTTATAAATACAGGGATTAAGTAATTCAATTTAAATGCTAATAACTGCCCAGCCAGCATGGCTCAGTGGTTGAACATTGACCTATGAACCAGGAGGTAACAGTTCGATTCTCCCCAGTCAGGGCACATGCCTGGGTTGCATGTTCAATCCCCAGTGGATCTCTCATCATTAATGTTTCTCTCTCTCTTCCTCTCCCTTCCTCTCTGACATCATTAAAAACATATATTTTTTTAAAAAGAATAGACTTAAAAAACAAACACACCAATAACTAACGCACGGGAAATTACCTATTGTTGCCCTCAGCCACAATAATGAGATGACAAATCTGGCTCCAAAGGAAGATCCTTTACTGAGACCCATTGAAAACATTTCAGTCCTTGACTCAAATTAACTGCAACTCGGTTGACAGGCTGATGACTGAGCCAAGTAAAAGCTCCACAGGGGCAAGAACACTCCCCACCGACGATGACTTCAAAACAGCTTCACGACTAATGCGAGTGTGCATGTGCTCAGGGTCTCTGGCCCATCTTCTTCAGAGTTCGATTGAGCTAGAAGAGAAAAAAAAGGGAGGTAAGCCGTGTCCTCCGGCGTGCGTGACCACCAGGTCAGAGACTTCCAGGCGGCCCTCTGAGGTCAGGGAGGGGGACTCTGATGTGAGTGGGAGCAGCTACTCTGTGTAAAGGGCCAGACAGCTCCTCCACCGGACAGTCACAGGACCTCTCAGTTCCTTCACAGTGTTCTTCTCCTTGCCCTTCACACTCACACACACACCTTCCATTCTATGCACAGGAAAGGGATTCAGTGGCTAGACTTGCCAGGGCTGTATTACTAGCCTGCAGGAGCTGGTGGCATGGACACAGCAGTGCAGTGACCTCTGCTGGAGGACTCAGCACCAGGACAGAGACCCGATACCCTAGTAGTGTTTGGCTGACCCACAAGACCTCTCCTAGGGCAGACATGGAATGCACCAAGCCTGTCAAACAGAGCTGCTCCCTGTCCTTTGCCTGTGAAACTGGCCAGACCTGTCTAAGTTGCAGAATAACTGCCAAAGGGGGAGGGCGGGGGAGGACAGGCAGTGAATCCACCCATATTAGGAAATACTAGGGAAGCAAGGCTTGCTGGCCTTCCGCAGAGGGAGATCCTGGAAAGAGATGCTCCAGAGAAGGCTGACACAGCAACTCTTACAGGCCCAACCCACTCCCAAACCCTAAGCAGCTACTCAGTCTAGCTCAGAAACTTAAAGGGTTTGGGGCTTTCTTGAAAAGAAAAAAGAAAAAGAAGATTAAAACTCCCACCTAGTTCCTAATTTCTGTCCCCAGCCCAGACCCCTCTCTCAGGCCTCTCACCTCCTCGAATTTATGAATCTGCCGGATGAAAAAATCCCCATAGCGCCTGGCAACTTTGGTGTCTGCAATGTGGATCATGTCCTGTGGGAAAAGCAAAGGCAGGTAAAAGCAGTGCGGTGGGGCCACTTACATACTGGCAGATAATCACAACGCTAATTGCTAGATAAACCCAGAAAGAACTTTTCCAGTTAATAGCAGCTCTTTGTAGATGACTGATTTTTGTTTTCTTCTTGCTAGCTCATTATTTTTATTTTGAAGTCTTTCCCAATGAACATGCATCTTTTGGCAATTAGAAACATTTAAAACAGCATTTCATTCTCATACATAGATTGCAAATTAGCCCAGATTTTACATTTTGTTCCTAAGCTCAAAATATTCTGTCGAACACCACTTTACCTGTAAATTCCTAGATAATCCACCTTAAGACTCAAAAACTTTCTGAATCTTTGACAGGATTTTTTCAAGTCAGGGATAAGAAAAAGTACCCCCATACTCCCACCCAAAAAGCAGTATTTTGCCAAAGACAAACCTGAACCAGGAAAGAAACAATAAAAATAAAACATGCAGCTGAAACCAGTTTGGCTCAGTGGATAGAGTGTCGGCCTGCAGACTCAAGGGTCCCAGGTTTGATTCCGGTCAAGGGCATGTGCCTTGGTTGCGGGCACATCCCCAGTAGGGGGTGTGCAGGAGGCAGCTGGTCGATGTCTCTCTCTCATCGATGTTTCTAACACTCTATCCCTCTCCCTTCCTCTCTGTAAAAAAATCAATGGAATATATTAAACAAATAAATAAATAAAAATGAAAAAAATAAAACATGCAGTTAAAACCTTTTCCATTCAGGACTGACTCACATTATAGTTAGTTTAACCTAAATATAATTTCATAACAAAATCTTATTAATTAAAACCAAGCTGCTAATTCTTTTTTTTTTTTTTTTTAATATATTTTATTGATTTTTTACAGAGAGGAAGGGAGAGAGATAGAGAGCCAGAAACATCGATGAGTGAGAAACATCGACCAGCCGCCTCCTGCACATCCCCTACCGGGGGTGTGCCCGCAGCCAACGTACATGCCCTTGACCAGAATCGAACCCGGGACCCTTCAGTCCGCAGACCGACGCTCTGCCACTGAGCCAAACCGGTTTCAGCCAAGCTGCTAATTCTTGGGAGAAGTGTTTTATTGAAGACTATCTAGACATTTGGGACTAGTTCATTGAGTCACTAATATATCACACAGGAATGCAGCAGGTTACTGATATTGACAAAGAATGTGTATAAGCCACTGGAAATAAACTGAAAAAAGAACTTTAGGTAGTTGATGTGTTACCACAAGGGACCAAAAATTTTGACTTTTAAAAGCATGTTTTAAAACACATTGAAACAATATCAATAACAACAACAACAACAAAAAAGAAGAAAACACATTGAAAAACTTTCCACTACTGATGTGTTTCTTCTTCTGTTCATGTCAAGGATAGCTGAATTCTGACAAACACCAAGTCTTCCAAAAGCCATAAACTCTAGTCCATCGCCTTAACCACTCGGCCACGACTACCTCTTAAAAGCCATAAACTCTAAATGAGATTATGTTTAACGATATGAGCTTTCAAAAACAAACTACCCAGTCCAGCTGGTGTGGCTCAGTGGCTGAGCATTGTGTATGAACCAGGAGGTCACAGGCTGGATCGTACAGAAGGCAGCTGATCGATGATTCTCTCTCATCACTCATGTTTCTCTCTCTCTCTCCCTCTCCCTTCTACTCCGAAATCAGTAAAAAATATTTTTAAAAATATTTTTTTAAAAAGCACTCTCTACCCAAGCTGACCTGGCAACCAGGTTATACACAAGAGAATATGTTCACACAAAACTTGTATGCAAATATTCATAACAGTGTTGTCCACAATAGATAAAAAGTTAACTCAATTATTTATCTATTAACAAAATGTGATTCAGCTATAAAAAGGAAAAAAGTATTGACACATGCTACAACCTGGACGAAACTTAAAAATATGCTCAATGAAAGTTAAACACTAAAGGCCACATGTTTTATGATTCCATTTATATGAATTATTACAAATAAACAAATCCAGAGACAGACAGCAGATTACTGGTTTACCAGAGATTAGGTGAATTGGGAATGACTGCAGCGAGTTTCTTTTTGGAGGTAATGGAAATATTGTGGAATTAGTGAAGGTGGTTACACAACATTGTGAATACATTAAGTCATCTAGAACACTGTCAAAAATTAATGATGTTTAGCTGAATCCGGTTTGGCTCAGTGGTAGAGCGTTGGTCTGCGGACTGAAAGGTCTCAGGTTCGATTCCGGTCGGGGGGCATGTACCTTGGTTGCGGGCACATCCCCGGTAGGGGGTGTGCAAGAGGCAGCTGGTCGATGTTTCTCTCTCATCGACGTTTCTAGCTCTCTATCTCTCTCCCTTCCTCTCTGTAAAAAATCAATAAAAAATATATATTTTTTTAAAAAAATTAATGTTTAGATAAACACACTTTCTTAAAACAACTAAAAATGCAGAATAAATTAAATCTCCTTAAAGCATCAAAGAGTTGAGAAGAGCATGAAGAACTATTCCTTAAGCAAAGCATAGACGCCCCATCTGTGGTGCGGGCATGTGCTGATCCTAGAAAATGCGGACAGAGGAGTAAACCAAGGCCAGGCCAGTCTGACAGAAGACCCTCCTTATAATGCTGGATCCATCCTCAGGCTAAAAATAAACCAGAAGAGACCTGCCATCCCACTCCTGACACCAAGCAATGCCCTCCAAGGGTGGAGCGATGAATAAAGAAAGAAAAAAGACCCATACCTGCGACATTAGAAACACAAGGTGATTCTGCTGAGAATCTGCAGCCTAAGCTTCCCGCCTGGCTGATCCAGGGGACCACAGTCCTGTAAGCTCAGTTTATGTTGGTCCCAGACCAGTAATATCTCCAGGCAACTTTAAGAGGAAAAAACAAATAACCTCTAGAGAAATGAATATTCACCCTAGCCTTCAAAGAATGTCAACAAATAGTTTTACAAGGTCAAATGAACCCTCTATAGTAAAAAATACTCAAGCACATAAGGACACACTGCCCCATGAGCAAGAATGAATTGCAGAAAGCAAGAAATAGAGCTGAAGAGATTAATTAGGGATAGAATGATCAGTCAAAACAAAATTGTCCAGAGTAAAAGAAGAAGGGTTTAAGAGGCATGGAGAACAGAGTGAGGTCTGCAAACATAAATAGACCGAGAGAGAGAGAGAACAAAAAAAGAAAAATAAAGAAAAAGAGAGCATTTTCTTTACTTGTGAGTACATACATATGGGGAAAGCAAAGAGGAAAGTGATATTTTATAGAAAAAAGTAATTCTAGGAATCTAGCATATTTTAAGTCTGGGGAAAAAGAAAACTCACTTAAGAAAACAAAACAAATTACTTCTTTAAAAAGCTTCACTAGACATTAAAATGTCCAGCTTGAACTTAAAATCCCAACAGGGAAACCAATATTGTTCCTCAACCCTCCTCTCCTCCAGAGAGGAAACCACCACTGTATTGATTGTGCATACACACGCATTAGTAAGGCTTAAAAACCCAAAACCAAAAACGTAAATGGACCATTGATAGCTACCCCATAAAGCCAATATGTGCACTTTTTGCAATAGTCAAAACCACCCAAATATCCTTTAGCAGCAAGAATGAAAAAAAAAAAAAAAAAAAAAAAAGGCAGTGAAAAACTAAGGTAGCTATTGAATAGAGCTATGGACATGAATGAACTATTGCTACACACACTCTGGATGTGATTCTCTCAAATGTAACGTTGAACAGAGGGTAGACACAAAAAGAGCACATATTGGCGCTAGCCAATCTGGCTCAGTGGATAGAACGTTGGCCAGTGGACTGAAGGGTCCCAGGTTCAGTTCTGGCAAGGGCACACACCTCGGCTATAGGCTCAATCCCTGGCCCTGCAATCTCTGGTCAGAGTGCAAACGAAGGCAACCAATCAATGTGTCTCTCACATTGATGTTTCTGTCTACCCTCCTCACTTCCATACTCTCTAAAATCCAATGGAAAAATATCCTCTAGTGAGGATTAACAACAAAAAAAGCACATACACTATAATCTATCTATATAAAACCCTAAATTGCAAATAGATTGAACAGCGGAACTGAGCTGTTTGCTATGATGTACACTGACCACTAGGGGGCGCACAAGGAACATGGTGGGTATCTGCCAAGCCAGGATGGTGGAGCAGGTGAGAGCAGGCCAGACCAAGGCAGGGTGCTGGTCGCTGTAATCAGGGAGAGCTTCTGGTGGTTACTGAAAATTCTTTGCTCTGGCAATCCCTCCTGGCACTTGTTCCCCTCGCCTGGCACTTGTTCCCTCTGCCTGTGCAAGCCTCAATCACTTGGCACCAGCCCTAATCACTAGGAGCCATCAGTGGGTGCCAGCAGCAGCTGCTAGTCCCAATCGCCCCTCAGGGATTCTCCACCTCCCCCTGCTCCTGAGGAGCAATCAGGGCTGGCAACCAATGCCGGCCTGTCAGTGGGTGCGAGTGGGGCTGGCACAGTTGGCGCATGGGAGCAGTGGCAGCAGGAGTGGCGCATGGGAGCAGTACCAGCAGACGGGACCTGTAGCCATGGTGGGAGGGGTTGGGTGGGGATGCAAAGGATGGGCCAAGACCCACCCCTGTGCCCACTGCAGCCTCGCCCACAGTTCCTTTCGAGGTGCTCTTCAATCAAATATTTGCTCGGCTAATTTCCTCACATCCTTCAAGTCTTAACTTCAATTTCCCTTTCTCTACAAAGCTTATCCTGAGCATCTTATTTAATACTGCAATTGTGCGATTTTTTAAAAAGAATTTACTTGCCTCCCCCATTTATTTATTGATTTTAGACACAGGAAAGACGGCTAGAGAGAAACATCAATTTGTTGTTCCACTTATTGGCTGATTCTTATATGTGCTCCGACCAGGGATTGAACCCACAACCTTAGCATACTGGGACAATGCTCTACCCAGCCAGGCTGTATGTAACCCATGCTTTCCACCACCACTACCCTGACTTCATAGCACCTGGCAACATCTAACCCAATTTTTTGCTTAATTACCATGTTTACTGTCTATTCTTTAAAGTTAGAACATTAGCAAAAGTGCAGAAATCTTTGTTGATTTTGTTCACCAAATGCCCAGAGCAGTGACTGGGAGATAGTGGGAGCTTCATAAATATTTACTGCTCATGCATGAACAGGAAGTGCCCAGGGAGCCTAGCCCAAGGGGCGAGTGTACCTTATCGATGTAGAAGTCGACCTCGGAGGCTGACTGGAACTCGCCGTCCAGGGCAGAGATGCCGCTGGTCCACACCAGGTTCTTCATTTTGTGCTTGAAGACCAGCAGCTGGATGCGGAACTCCTGCTCGGTGAGGTCGAGGAAGCCGGCCAGCTTGGCCACGGGCATGGTGGTGTAGAGCTTGAGGAAGCTCCGGATGGTTGAGAGCTGGGCCTGCTGCTGCACTTCATCCGAAAACACCTTCAGCTGCTGCAAGAAGGGTTCCTTGTGGTAGTTGGGGTGCACGTTGTCATAGTTGGGAACGACAGGAGACAGGAACTTGGGGCAGGAATAGCTGAAAAGCTCCTCGTAGACCTGTGGGTCACCCTTCTGCATGCGGAGCATCTTATCGCCGTATTTCTCCCGCAGCTGGAGGTGAATGCTCTCGTCGATACGCATAGGGTACATGGTGAGGGCGATGGCCAGCAGCGCGTGCATCTGCTCGTTCTGCTTATTGATCTGGGGGGCGGGTGAGATTAGAGTAGGGTCAAAAGAAATGGACTTTCTGAGTCCCCACCGATCTCCCCAGCACACTTCACAGATCCTTGATCTCCCCCTGGTCTTGCACCACTCAGTTAACTTTCCCAATGTCTTCCCAAGCCGCCTTCTAGCTCTTCTCAATTCCAGCCTACTTTCGGGTCCTCCTTAGCTGTCTCCTGGATTCTTTCCTGGTAACGCTCAGTCTCTCCAGTCTGCCACACTCATGGCTAGCAAGTCAAGCCTCCCGCTCCAGTTACGATCAATTCACCAGAAACCTTTGATGTAAATAAACACCCACATCCCAGAGAACACTCAGCAAATTGTTGCTGAGTAAATAAGTGTAGGCCCTGATGGGAATCATCTGGGGCTAAAAGGCACGGTCCTTATCAAAGTGTTCATGACCTGAGTTAACAGACATAACAAAACCTCCTGGAGTAGGCCAGCCATAAAGAAATCACTGTGCTGAAAAAGTATACTAAAATAGCAAAAGTCTGGATGGCATTTACCAAAAACAGTCAGAAGCGCCCTTACCATCTCATACTTGTATGTCGTCCTCTGGAACATGCTCTTGGTCCTCTGGATGTAAAGGAGGATGTTGGCAAAGACCCGGATGGCATCCTGGTAGCGCCGCATCATCAGATATGCAAAACCAACGTAATAGTATGTGGTGACCTGGCACTCGGGCACACGGGAGTACATGCTCTGTGGAAAGAAATGGAAGAAGACCCTGAGGCCCAAAACCAACTCATCCCGGATGGGATCTGAAAGGTAATGGGCCTGCTGTCAGCTGGGTCCGAGGCTCTGAGCATTGTATATGCCAGCTCCACGTGGTTATGTGACCTGAGGCCTCCATTTTCTTAGCTGTAGCAAAGGGACAGGTCTCAGCTCTAAACACTCTACACCTCACGTGTGTACTCTTCCTTGCTTTTGTAAATAAGCCCCATAAAGGAACAGATAGAAGATAGACACATAAGTTAAGCCAAAAGGCATAGATTTTTATGTTGTTAGGCAAAACATTCGCAATTAATCATATTACTACTTACACCATCTTAGAACAAGTCTTTTGTTAAACTTGAATAGTAAATACCTGCCATTATCATTCTGTTTTGGAGACTGAATATTTTAAGTAAACACCAAGAGACACCACCTTGTCCAGGTTCCGATCTTCACTGCAGTGGTTTCCTGTTCTTTTCAACTGGCCTAGGGGTGTGGATTCTCTTTCACCTCCCTGTTTTGGCCCTAACAGATGCAGACAGGCCGAGGAAACCATTAATTACCTTCTTGTTCAGTTCGATGTTCTCCAGCACCTTGATGGCCTGGTAGTAATCCCCCAGCAGCGAGTGCAGCCGCAGAAGCCCCACCAGGCTGAAGTAGCCCAGCATCTTGTAGAGGGAGTGCCGTCCATACTCCCCGGCCACACTCTCGGGGTCACCTGAGAGAGACAGACACGATTGCTGCAGCAGAGAGAGGTAAGGAAGGCAGGCTTGAGCCTTGAATATCACTCAGTAAACCTCACTCACTGCCAGCCTCTATAGCTGCCTCCACAGGGAATAACTCTGCCTGCGAAGGAAGACCAGGAAAAGGCATGCCTGGCCGTACAGTTGGGTGGACGGTAGCAGTTCTGTTATTTTTTACTTTTTGGTCCCAACACTCCTGAAAATGTGAGGTTCCCCCTTTTAAGGAAGCTCACAAGGTCAAAGCTGTTTTCTTAACAGCATGAAGATGCTATTTGCCTTTAACACTGAGTTGAAATTTACACCAATGATGAAAAAATAATGCCAAGTACAACCACTGACAACTTGGCATGAACCAGGCAGTGGCACCAAACTGTACCTAGTCATTGCGTTGCCACCCACACACTTGCAGTAAGTAAGTAAGTAAGTAAATAAATAAATAAATAGCGGCTTTTCCACAAAACACCATTTTTACTTGGAAAAAAAAATGACAGGCACAAAAACTATGGACATTTAGATTTAGGCATTTAGCAGCCCATTTTCTCAAAAATGAATAAAGCCAGCCTGTTACACTTCAATGAAAGCAACTGACAGTGTTTGCTGCCAAAGAAAAATCTGAGTTTTAAAGCAAAAATTAGATTTTTATAAAACTTGCATCTTAAAAAAAAACACACCAAAAACTTCTATCTGCCACTATGAGCGGAACAACTTCCAAATAAAGGCTAATCTGATGAGGTTGACAGCAAAAATAAGTAATTTTTAAAAAATTGTATAACAAAAAAAATCTAACAAACTGTCAACATTTGGATAGTTTTACACCTCAATGAACCAATATTTTACAAAATCATGCATGTGTAAAAGACCCATTCAAACTGGAAAAACCAGTGACTTTTTTTTATCCTCATCTGAGGACATTTTTCCACTGATTTTTTTTAGATGGAATAAGGGAGAGGGAAAGAAGACTGATGTGAGAGAAACACATTAATTGGTTGCCTCCTGCACAGGCTGGACCGGGGAGGAGCCTGCAACCAAAGTTCATGCCCTTGACCAGAATTGAACTGGGACCCTTCGGTCCACAGGCTGATACTCTCTCCAGAGCCAAACTGGCTAGGGCAGTGGTTGGTAAACCAGAGCGTGAGCATGCAGCTCTTCCACATACAGTGCGATTGAAACTTTGAGGCCCATGCGCAGAAGTCGGTTTTCGGCTCCCAAAAGAAATTTCAATCATTGTACTGTTGATATTTGGCTCTGTTGACTAATGAGTTTGCCGACCACTGGGCTAGGGCAACGAGTGAATTTTAATGTACCAAAATAAAAGTTCACTGATAGTTTCAAATTCCCCACTGCAGCTAGGCTGTAAGACATTACTGCTTGTCAAGTTACACTGCGGTATCAAAGAACATCCGTACCCACCCGAAAAGGCTGTTAAAAACTTCTCCCTTGCCCTAACCGGTTTGGCTCAGTGGATAGAGCGATGGCCTGAGGACTGAAAGGTCCCAGTTCGATTCCAGTCAAGGGCATGTACTTTGGTTGCGGACACATCCCCAATAGGGGGTGTGCAGGGGGCAGCTGATCGATGTCTCTCTCTCATCGATGTTTCTAACTCTCTATCCCTCTCTTCCTCTCTGTAAAAAAATCAATAAAATATATTAAAATAAAAAAAGAGAGAGATTTCTCCCTTTCCCAATTAATTATCTTTGTGAGGCCATATTCCCCTCAACTTACTTAATCCAAAACAGCATATTGCAATAGATGAAGCCAGGAATAGAAATGAGAACCTTCTCTTCTAGAAGCCAGACATTGAAGAGATTTGTAAAAATGTCTCTTCTCAAAGAAAAAACAACAAACCAACTAAGAAACTTATGTAGATTAACCACAATCTTCTCACTCTTTATTAAGAGTGTAAAGTGGTCCTGACACCAAAAAGTTAGAAAGTGTGTCATCTTTTTTTTTTTTTTTTTAAGCTGCTTTATTTCCTTTCAAAATAATTTTCAGGCTATGAAGAGTTTTATTTAAGAATCTTTGATTTCCTTTTTACAACAACGTACAAGGCTGCTATTCGCAAGTGTGTAATCTTAACAAAGGCCCTGGAGAAACAGCAGGAATGCTTACAAATGCACAGCGCAGTGCTGGTTCAGTCTGCCAGCCAACTGCGGAGCCCAGCTCTGGCGCCCAGTTCCTATTCACAACCAGAGAGAACAACAGCCATCCCCAGGCGTGACTCCTCCACGCTTCCCGCGGCTCCTATTCATGCGGAACAGATGGCAAGCAGCACTCACCCCCGCTGGTGTACACCTCCAACTGCCGGTTGATGTTGGACTTGTCTACCAGGGAGTGAAGGACATTAAGGACACTGTGAACGTTCCAGATTTTGGGATTGGAACGAAGGAAGTCGATCTCCTCTTCTGACTTCTTGGCGGTCTTACAGCGGTACTGGCTGAACGACTGAAACTGTGGGGAAAGAAGGGAGATGCAGCAGCGGCTACAATCCAAGCTGACAGCCCGAGTGCACAAAGCGGGAGACGAGGCGATGCCAGGACTGTGGACTGGGGAAAGGTGAGGGGGAAAATACTACTACTCACGCTAAACCTCTCTGCACACTTTTTCTAAGCCATCTCCGTCTAGCTGTGAATTCTGTTCATTACTAAATGTTAGTTGTTCTACAGCTGAGTAAAAATCTCTAAGATTAGAAATAGTTTGTGGGGGGTGGGGGGAAATCACACACACACACACACACACACACACACACACACACAAAAGCACAACATTCATTTTGGAGTCAAACACAGCCTAAGGTTATTTAATATATCTGAGCTCCTCAGTGCTGGGAAGGGACGCGAGCCCTCCTGAGACTATTAACTGATCCCAGGATTTTCAGATCTGGCCAAGCCCCTCTATGAAGCTTTGAGAAAGCCTTCATCAGCATAAAGGCAAAGCTTACCGAGACCCCAGCACTTGGATTACCAGATGTGACACGGGACTTTAATCTCTTCACCATAAGAACAATGGGGTAGCCCTAGAAATTCTAACCCAGGAATTTGGACCTTGGCAGAGACCAGTAGCCTCTCACTCCAAGCAGACTGACCCAGTTGCCTCCGGGTGGCCCCCGTCTCAGGGCCTGCTGAGGGGGCCCCTGAACATGACTGCCTGGAAGTCCTAGAGGAGGTTTACTCTAGCCGACCAGATCTAATGGATAGGCCCCTGCCAAACCCGAACTTGGTATTGCTCACAGATGGCAGCAGCTTCTGAGATGAAGGAAAAAGACGAGCTGGATATGCAGTAGTATCAAACTTCGAGACAACTGAAGCACAGGCCCTGTCTGAAGGATGGTCAGCACAGAGAGCAGAACTCTGGGCCCACGCTAGAGCTTTGGAACTCAGTAAGGATAAGCGTGCCAACATCTACACTGATTCACGCTATGCCTTTGCTACCCTGCATATTCATGGGGCTATATACAAGGAAAGGGGGCTTCTGACGGCAGGAGGAAAAGGAATTAAAAAATCAAAATGAGATTTTAAAGTTACTAGAAGCAGCTGAAACCGGTTTGGCTCAGTGGATAGAGCGTCGGCCTGCGGACTGAAAGGTCCCAGGTTCGATTCCGGTCAAGGGCATGTACATTGGTTGAGGGCACATCCCTGGTGTGGAGTGTGCAGTAGGCAGCTGGTCGATGTCTCTCTCATTGGTGTTTCTAGCTCTCTATATTTCCCCCCTCCCTATCTCTCTGTGAAAAATCAATAAAACATATATTTTAATAAATAAATAAAAAATAAAGTTACTAGAAGCAGTTTGGGAGCCTAAGGAAATAGCTGTCATTCATTGCAAAGGTCACCAGAGAGGGAAAGACTCAGTGTCAGAAGGAAACCAGCGTGCTGACGACGCAGCAAAGCAGGCTGCCAAAGGACAAAAGGCACCGGCACAGATCGTGTTGGCCCCGGAATTACCTGAACCTCCAAAGTACACTCCACAGGAGGAGGAAAGGGCTCAGCAAGAAGGGGGCAAAAGAACAAAAGAAGGTTGTGGATACTCCCAGATCATAGGGTCTGTGTCCCAGGACAGCTAACACACAAGGTCCTCCAGCAGCATGAACTTACTCACTTAGGGAAGACTGCTCAAGAAGCTTTGTTAGGCAGATATTACTTAATTGCCTGTCTTCCTTCCTTGTGTGCCTGTCTCGCAGCGATGCCTCTCTGTGCACAGAATAATGCCAAACAGGGTCCTGTAGGATGGATAGGAGTTCAGCGCTGTGGGCAAGCTCCCTTTGAGGACTTAGAAGTAGACTTTACAGAAGTAGGGCCTAGCAGAGGAAATAAATATCTACTACCCCTTGTTCGTACCTTTTCAGGCTGCGTCGAGGCATATCTCACTCGCACTGAAAAGGCGGGAGAAGTCACTAAGGCATTACTGAAGGACATAATTCCGAGGTATGGAATGCCTCTGACCATAGGGTCTGATAATAGCCCAGCCTTTGTAGCAGAAATACTACAACAGGTAGCTAAGGCTTTAGGAATTAGATGGAACCTACATACAGCTTACAGGCCTCAGAGTTCAGTGAAGGTAGAGCACATGAACCGGACTCTAAAGCAGGCTATGGCTAAGCTATGCCAAGAGACAACCTTACCCTGGACAGATATCTTGCCTCTTGCACTCCTGCGGGCACGCTGTGCCCCGAGGGCCAGGGTAGGTTTCCCTCCATTTGAAATTCTATATGGTAGACCCCCTCCCTTAATTTGGCCAAGGGGAGATTTGGGGAAAATAGGAAGCTTAGAAATCCAGAAGCAACTACAAGGACTTGGAAAAACTGTCTTTGAGATCCACAGATTGGTTACTGACCAACTACCCATCTCTAGGAAAAGCTGTACATCCTTATAAACCTGGAGACCAGGTTTGGTTAAAAGACTAGAAAAAAGAACCCCTTAAGCCAATTTGGAAGGGACCCTAGCCAGTCATACTAACCACTCCGACAGCTCTCAAGGTTGCAGGCCGGAACAACTGGATTCACCACTCTCGGGTGAAAGCAGCCCACCAGCTGAGTAACATCCAGCCTGAGTGGAAGGTGGCCTCTGACCAGAAACACCCCCTGCGGATCACCTTCAAGGAAACAACAGACCTGGCTGATCAACCTGCTCCAAGGGATTCAGAAATGCCCTGCTGAATTTTTCCTTACACTAATATTTCATATTTTTTCTTAAATTGGAAATGCTCTGGTACCTCTGGATAATTATTGTTTTTTTTCTAATAATTCTCATTTTGTCTTTTTATGAAAGCCACCAGAACCCGAGGCTAGTCCTAGGAGGAGAGCTCTTCTGCCCTTGCTGGAACACAGGGGCACCTTAAAATTACTGCTTCCTGCACAGCAGAGGAACACCATGAAGCTAAGGCTAATTTTTCACTGTTACTGAACCTTCTTAATCTTAACCACTCACTGGCAGCTGCTACTCTCCAGAATCAAAGAGGACTAGACCTTCTCACAGCGGAAAAAGGGGGGCTGTGCCTATTTCTTGAGGAAGAATGCTGTTTTATGCTAACCAGTCTGGTATTATAAGGGATGGGGCCAAGAAACTAGCTGATCGAGCTTCAAAAATAAAACAGGAGTTATCTGAGACCTGGGCTGCAAAAGGGGGGGGAAGAATCTGGAAATGGCTCCTTCCATTGACAGGACAACTGTCAATGCTACTGATAGTCATAACCCTAAGACCATGTCTTCTAAATCTGTTAACTCGCTTTATCTCATCCCGTCTAGATGCCTTTAAACTTCAAATGGCCCTACAAGCCAGAAGAATTCCTTATAAACCTCTCCAAGAGGAAGAAATGGATGTTAACCCTTTAGACGGCGCCTCTTTCCAGCAGGAAGTAGTAAAAGAATTTCGACAACCCTGTTCACCATAACATCCCGTGGTCATTGTACCACAAGGCTGAAAAGCTTGGGGCGGGGGGGGGGGGGGGGGGGGGGGGGGGGCGGGGGGGATGAGAAGGAAACCCCTATTTGTAACAAACTGCTGTTTGGAATTTTCTGCTGTTTTTCTTAGATAAAATGTTGCTTTCTAGTCTGCTTTAGCCTGTTTGAAGAATGATGATAATAAACTTAGCTGTATGACCTTGTAGGCCGGAGACTAGTATGCCCATAATCTTAATGCCATGCCAGGTGTATTTTTTAATTGGATAGAACTGTATTGTTTTCAAGGCCAGCATTGAGATAACCATTAAATGCACATAGGGCTGGCTCTTTAATAAAAAGGGAAGTTCTCCTTATAGCTTTGCTTATAATTTGAAATCATTTACTCCAAGCCCATCCTGCGATGAATAAACTAAGTCTCTCCAAAAAAAAATAAAAAATAAATAATAATAATAATAATAAATCTGAGCTCCATAATGCAGTTAATCTGACCACCAGAATCAGGTGGTTTGTAACAGATTTCTATTCCTATGTGGCTTTGCATATGAATGATGATGTGGTGGAGAGGGGGTAGGTATCTGTACGTGTGTGTCATCCAATCTAAGTAATCTCTGTACCAAAGCCCAGTATAAGGCCCACATAGGGCACATGCCAGGGTTGTGGGTGAGATCCCCAGTAGGGGGCGTGCAGAAGGCAATCAATCATTGATTCTCTCTCATCATTGATGTTTTGTTTCAATCTCTCTTTCCCTTTTCCCTTCCTCTATGAAATGAATAAAAATATATTTTAAAAATAATAATATAAAAACATATCCTCTTAACAAAACAAAAAATAAAAAAACACACAACAGAGGAGTGCACCGCCGTGGGATATTTCAGTTCAGGCCATGATGGGCATATTTTTATACCACATACTTTTTTTTTTTAAGTGTTCTTTTTTTTTTTTTTTTTTTTTTAAATATATATCTTATTGAGTTTTTACAGATGGAAAAGAGAGGGATAGAGAGCTAGAAATATTGATCAGCTGCCTCCTGCACATCCCCTACTGGAGATGTGCCCACAACCAAGGTACATGCCCTTGGCCAGAATCGAACCCGGGAACTTTCAGTTCGCAGTCTGACGCTCTATCCACTGAGCCAAAAGGGTCTTGGCTACCACATACCTTTTTAATACAAGCGATGGCAGTAACAGTTACTCCTTGCTCAAATCAATTATTTAAAACAAGGCTAAGGGCTGACCAGATACCTGATAGATGAACTCATCAATGATATCCCAGAGCCACTGGTTGGGTAGTTCAAGGGGAGCAGGACCATCAGCATCTGCATGGAAGAACACAGAAAAGTCAGACTGGAAGCAAGGACTCTGCCCGCGTTATGGCTGCAGAGCACATTTCACAGTTTCTCTTAAAAAGACTCAGTCAGGCCCAGCCGGTGTGGCTTAGTTGTTTGGGCCTCATCCCGTGCACAGAAAGACTGCCAGTCTGACTCCCAGTCAGGACACATGCCCAAACTGTGGGCTCAATGCCCGGTAGGGGGTTGTGAAGGAAGCAGCAGATTGTTCTTTTACTTTTTTAACGTGTTTTTTTTTTTTTCCCCCCAAAGCTTTTGAGAGAGAAATATCAATGTGGGAGCCAAACATCCATTATCTTCCTCCCTGCAGGACTCCTACAGGGAACTGAGCCTGAAACCCGGCATCAGGCATCTGACCTGACCAGGAATTGAACTTGCAACCTTTCAGTGCACAGGATGGGCCCAACCAACTGAGCCATACTAGCCAGGGCTAAAATATCTTTAAAAATTTGTATATCATAAGGCATTATCCCCTCTCCACCTGCACATTAAATCCTGTTAAAAAGAGCTGGCGGTCAATACTAGGCCTCCTCATACCCTCCCTCGCTTGCCCAAACCCAGACTCACTAAGAATGTAGTTGAAGAGATTGCAGTAGTTATAGTAGGACTCAAACCTCTGTTCCAAGGAAGGTCCCCCCTGTAAAGAGAGCAGAGACATCAGCACATAGACCATTAATTTCAATGTGTTTCTAATGGTGTCCCATGACCGCTGAAAACAAATACAGGACAATTGCTTTCTCCTTCTTAATATGCAAAGGGCACTCCAGCAAGAGGAAAAACAAAAAGTGCTATGACCGTTCCAAGAGACACAGTATCAGACCATAACGGTCAGGTTGTTTTTATTACCTTTTTTTTTTTTTAAAGAAAGGAAGAGGGAGAGAGAAACATTGATACGAGAGAGCAAAGCATCCTTAGGCTGCCTCCTACATGCCCCTTACTGGGGATCAAGCCTGAAGCCCAGGCAGGTGCCAGACTGGGAACTGAACCAGTAATCTTTCAGTGCACAGGATGAGGCCCAATCAACCGAGCCACCCTAGCCAGGGCCACAATGATCAGGTTTTATGGCTACAATCTTAACCAAACATTAGGGAACAGGCATGCACATCCAGCAAAGCAGAGGAAGAAAGGTGTTTCAGCAAAAACAGTACTAATAAAGGCGAAAGTTAGTAAAACTGTGGGGCTTTAATGTAAGAAGAGATGATGCTACACCGGGCTAGGAATGAAGAGGTCTTTGAGATCTAAAGAAGAATCTAGAAGAAAAAAAAATATAGGCCAGGTGGTCAGCAAATCCACCATCACCTGTTTTAGTAAAGTCTTATTGGAACATAGCCATGATCACTTATTGTCTACAGCACAGTTGAATAAATTCGAGAGATCATTATGACCTTTAAAGTCTAAAATACTATCGGGGCCCTAGCCAGCTTGGCTCAGTGGATGGAGCATCAGCCCACAACCTGAAGGATCCCAGATGATTCGGTCAAGAGCATCTACCCTGGTTGCAGGATCAATTCCCTAGTTGGAGTGGAGTATAAGGCAACCAACTGAAGTGTCTCTCTTACATCAATGTTTCTGTCTCTCCCTCTCCCTTCCACTCTCTCTAAAAATCAGTCAAAAACTTACATTAGGATTAACAACAACAACAAAACTTAAGTGAGCAAGAGTGGAAACCAAAACTAGCTAAGCAACTACTCAGTAGTTCAGGTACCTATAATAAAAGGGTAATATGCTAATTAGACCGGACATCTTCCACACGTCCTTCCTGACAAAGCCAGGGCTGGAGGGAAGCCAGCCCGGGTCCCAGGTGCCTGCAGGTGGCCCAAGGGAAGCACTCTGGGTCCTGGGTGCCTACCAGCAGCCCAAGGAGGGAAGCAGCCCAGATCCCAGAGGGAAGCCAGTGTTCACAGCCAGAAGGAAGGCCTACTCTTGCACGAATTTTCGTGCATCGGGCCTCTAGTGAGATGATAATGCCTTGAACTAGGATAGCAGCAGTGGTAACAGAAGTAGTTGGTTTCAAGAAGTATGTTGAAGCCCTAACCAGTTTGGCTCAGTGGATAAGAGCGTCAACCTGCGGACCCAGGTTTGATTCTGGTCAAGGGCATAAACCTTGGTTGTAGGCACATCCGAAGTAGGGGGTGTGCAGGAGGTAGCTGACTGATGTTTCTCTCTCATTGATGTTTTTAACTCTCCCTTCTCTGTCCTCTCCCTTCCTCTATGTAAAAAAACAAAAAATACATTAAAAAAAAAAAGTATGTTGAAGGTACAGCTGAGTAAGATTTGCTTTAAGATTGAAGTCAAATAAGAGAAAAGTCAAGATTGATATAAATGCCCAGCCGGTGTGGCTCAGTGCTGAGCAATGACCTATGAAAAAGGTCAGGGTTCAATTCCCAGGTGGGGGAGGTGCCTGGGTTTTGGGCTTGATCCCTGGTAGGGGACATGCGGAGGCAGCTGATCAATGATCATCTCTCATCAGTGATGTTAAGTTTCTTTCTCTCTCCCTCTCCCTACCTCTCTGAAATCAATAAAATTTAGAAGGAAAAAAATGATACCAAGTAACTGAGTGCCTGGTGGTATCATTTATTGCAATAATGAACATGGGTTAAACAGGTTTAGAGAGAAAATAAGAGTTGAATTTGAAGCACGTTAAACTTAAGACTATTAGACAGCCAAGTGGAGCTGTTGAACAACAGAATAAAATCTGGATCTGGAGAGACTGGAGCCTAAGAGATTTTTAAGTCACTGGTACATATAAATACTGCAGATGTTTTGTTGTTGTTGTTGTCAATACTCACTCAAGGATATTTTTTCCATTGATCTTTAGAGATTGTGGAAGGGAGGGAGAGAAGGAGATGGGAAGATAGAAAGAGAGAAAAATAGAGGTGAGACACCCATCGATTGGCTGCCTCCTACACACATCCCAACTAGGGCCAAGGATTGAACCTGCAACCCAGGTATGTGCCCTTGACTGGCAATCAAACCTGTGACCACTGCATGGGCCAACACTCTAACCACTGAGCAACCAGCCAGGGCAATGCAGATTGTATTTTAAGAGGCTTCGGGCACTCTAAAATTTAGAAATTAGGAAGAAAACAATTAATCAAGTGCCCAAAGTTGAGGTAATGTGTTAAAAAGAACTCTGGTGTCACAATAAGACAGATCTGGTTTCGAGTCTGTCACTTAACTAGAAATTTGAGAAAAAGCATCCTCTCTGCACCTCAGTTTGCTATTTTGCAGGATCACTGTGGGGTTAGACACCTGTGGACATATTCCAAGAGCCCAGCACTGTGCCTGGCAAACGGTGACAGCTTTATTTATGTTTCAGAGAAAGGAGGCTCCGTGGCAATGCACTGAGGGGACAAAGGACATTCTAAGCAGAGGCAGCACAGGTGCTTGGAACACACTATTAGAGTGACAGCCTGGGAATGAGTGCCCAGCCAAGGAGAACTGGGGATGGAAAAATTAAAAAGGATGGACAGGCCATGCAGTGTTAATAGTTTGTCTGGAATAATACGAAGCTTTCTAGACTCAATTCTCCCACTGCCATTTCTTTTCTTTCTTTCTTTCTTTTTTTTTTTTTTTTTTTTTTTTTTAAATATATTTTATTGATTTTTTACAGAGAGGGAGAGCTAGAAACATCAATGAGGGAAACATTAACCAGCTGCCTCCTGCATACCCCCTACCGGGGATGTGCCCGCAACCAACGTACATGCCCCTAACCGGAATCGAACCTGGGACCTTTCAGTCCGCAGACCAACACTCTACCACCGAACCAAACCGGTTTCTGCTCCCACTGCCATTTCTTAAAACATGCTAACCACTCTTGGGCACTGAACCAATATAAACCAGTGACTATGCTCCAGGGACAAAATGGCAGAAAGCTAAAAAACCTGCCAGAAGCCCGGCTGGTGCAGCTCAGCAGTTGAGCATCGAGCCAGGAACCAAGGGACCACTGGTTCAATTCTCAGTCAGAGCATATGCCCAAGTTGCAAACTCGATACCCCGTGGGGGCATGCAGGAGGCAGTTAATCAATGATGTTCCTCTGTCATCAGGGATGTTTCTTTCTTCTTTCTTCTTCTTCTTTTAAAAATATATTTTAATTTTTTTAAATATATTTTAATTGTTTTACAGAGAGAAAGATAGAGGGATGGAGTGTTAGAAACATTGTTCAGCTGCCTCCTGCACACCCCCCACTAGGGATGTGCCCCCAACCAAGGTACATGCCCTTGACTGGAATCGAACCTGGGACCTCCAGTCCGCAGGCCGATGCTCTATCCACTGAACCAAACCAGTTAGGGCCATCATCATGGATGTTTCTATTGCTCTATCCCTCTTCCTTCCACTGTCTCTTAAAAAAAAACAACAAAAAAAAACTGCCAGCAACATTTAGATACTCACACTGACTTTAGCATATATGTGCCTGTAGTATAATTCTTTGTACAAAATCAGGAAGACAGCATCTGAAAGAGATGGCAAAGGAGTACTTTAGTAATGCACAAAACAACTAGGGAATTCTGTTAGTTTTAGCCCCTTCAGGGCAGTAAAGGGATACACGCAACTTCAGAGACTAAACAGCTAAACTCCAACACTTAACACCTAAAAATACATGCAACAAGAAAATTTGTTTCTCAAGGGAAAAAGGCTAGACATCAGGAAGTGAGCACAAAATAGACTATACAGATGTATTATAAAGCTGAAATTTATGTTACTAACCAATGTTACTCCAATAAATTTAACTAAAAAAGAAAATTAATTTCTGATTTACTCTTTCAACCTCATCAATTTAATTCAGGCCCATTTCTGTTCACAGTTTAGAGACGTTTGTCATACAGTTGTTTAAATAAACCAGCACTTAAGTAAATGATGACTCCATGAAAAGCAGTATGATGCTACCTATCAAAACTGCAAATACATGGGTATCACTGACTTAGCTGGAACTTGGCTAGCATCTGGGAACGTAGATTTCAGAAAGGTTCTGAAATCCACCACCCTAATAAGGGGCTCTCCCTGCGGTGCCTGAACTGTTCCAACAATATGGTTTATTCTAAACACTGGCTTTTCCTACTGGGAGTCTGGAATTTTGGGACGTTAGGCAGAGTGTGTGCCTCCATGACCAGCCCAGATAAAGTCCCTGGACTCCAAAGTTGCAATAAGCTTCTCTGACACACACTTCACTTGTCCTTCCAAGTCCTTGCTTGAGGAGTTGAGCCTGAGTGACTGACAGGAGGGACTGCTGGAACTTGTGCCTGGTTTCCTCTGGACTTCAGCGCATGCACCTTTCCCATTACTGACTTTGCTCTGAACCCTTTTGCTGAAAACCCTGGTAGCTTTGGGGACAACTACACACTGAGGACTGAGTCCTCCCAGCAAATCATCAAACTTGGAGGTGGTCTTAGGAATGCTGAAGATGCAGAATACTCTCCAAATATATAATACGTTTGTGTGAGGGTTAACAAAACAAAAAAGATAAAAGATCTTAATTTCATGTGTGAGAGATCTCTGTCCTCTTCATTTATTCAACCTTCATTCAACAAGTTACTTACCAAGGGGCTACTGTGTACCAAGCCCCAGGGAAATAAAATGGTGAGCAAAACAGACATAGATCTTCCTGAGCTTCCAATGACCCCAGCCACAGGGTCCTCGCCAGCAGGACAAAGAGCTCACACCTACCGTTGCCAACCTGTGGAGCAATGGCTTCAGCCTCAGGCCAAGGGGTATTCTTGAAGAACCTTTCTGTCAGCTTCGTCCAGCTGAAAACCAAGCAGAGCAATTCTAGAAATCGAGAACAAAAAGAACCCGAGAGGCAACTCTCACATTTTACAGACAAGAGCCTTTGGCTCTGAAGTGGGGAGATTTCCCAGAAATGAAGTCAGGGCCAGAGCCATCCTAGTCTACAACTTTCCTCAACCCAAATGGACCTCAGACAACCTTCCTTAATACAGTAAATACCCTCTTCTCTCAGCACCACCAAGCGCTTCAGGATCACCTCCTGCCTCCGCATCATGAATTCTAGGTGCTTGCTAATCCCTGATTTGAGAACTATTTTTCAGATTCTCCTCCTCGCTCCCTCAGCAATACTATTTCCATTTGGGAGTACTGTGCCTCCTCCTCCCTCTGTCCAAACACGGAAAAAATCAGTTCGTTATAAAATAAAAAATAAAAATAAAAACCAGTTTGTTGAAGTCTGGTGCCACAGCTGACCTAGACCATCCAACCCACACACTGCTGTCCAACATGCTTCACGGCCCCATGAGAGGGGGGTTCATTTTCCTCCTCTGGATTCCTTTGGCAGCTACTCCAATGTCCCTGACTCTCCTCCAGCCCCACCTCTCCCCTTTCTGCACTTAACACCCTCAAATCCCCCTTCAAAACACACAAAACAAATGTCTCCATGGCCCTGCAAGTCCTCTGCACTTACAAATTCGCCTTTCTCAACCCCCATTTCTCCCGTCCCACTGTTACCTGGCTCCTGCCTCCACCACGCCTCTGAAACTGACTTTGTTAAGGTTATCAAAGTACCTTCTAAGTACCACTGGTCGGCAAACTCATTAGTCAACAGAGTCAAATGTCAACAGTACAACGACTGAAATTTCTTTTAAGAGACAAATTTTTAAAACTTAAACTTCTTCTAGCACCACTTCTTCAAGAGACTCGCCCAGGCCGTGGTATTTTGTGGAAGAGCCACACTCAAGGGTCCAAAGAGCCGCAGTTTGCCGACCACTGTCCTACAGTACAGTACAGGCAGAGTATGTGGTTGGTATTATTCCCAACCACATACTGTCTGCCTGTACTATTCAGTACAGTGCCGTCAGCCCATACCTGTTCTCATAGATGTCCTGGATCTCGTACACTTTCTGGTCAATGACGTCACTGGAGACACGGCTTGCTTGTAGCTCATACACCTTCTGGTCGATCAAATCGGACACGGTTTTGTGGAAATACTGGATGAAGTTTTTGATCACTTCGGGGATCACCTGATAGGTCTGCTGTTCATACTGACGCTCATAAGCCAGATCCTGCTTTGGATCTCCTACGGGTTGGAGATAATAAATAAATATTTTTCAAAGTGCTTTCAAATCCACATATATAACAACAGGGCAAGACCATCATCCAAACTAAGCTCAATCTTATAAAACAGGATGCCATCCTTTCAATACTCAGATGCAATCCTCCCCAAAGCACTCCCAGTCCCATCATCCTATTGCTTCACAGCATTTACCACCAAAGTTACTTATTATCGCTTTCTCCCAGCAGAAGCTAAAGCCTACATAGGAAAGAACCTTGTGTCTTGTACGCAGATGTACCCGCAGGACCTAGAAGAGGTGTGTGCGTTGCAGGTGGGAAAGGAGAGTAAGTAGGTATTTAACATTACTTGAATGAATAAATTACTGCCATTGTTCACCTATATGATTTGGTACGAGGAACTAAACTCCTCTGTGCTCAGTTTTCTCCTCTGTAAAACGGAGACAGCACTAATATACACGCTGCACAGAACGGTTGTGAGGACTGAATGAAACCCTTCTCACAAAGTACCCAGAACAACGCAGGGCACTGACTAAGCCAAACCAAGAAACCTCAAAAACCTTCACAAAAGGTTTCCTTTGGGCTTGGTTTGAATCACTGTAATTTTGTTTACAAGATTTTCTCCTTTGGCAAACAATTTGAACAAAATCAGAGCCAGGACAGTAGTCCTTCCCTTCTAGGGTTCCAAGTGAACTATGAGAAAGGCTTGGTTTAGGCGGGCGGGAGGGGGGGGGGGGGCGGCAAGGGTAAGGTATGTACACATAGAATACCTTAATAAAAAAGATGGGGGGAAAATGCGTGGTTTAGCAGGCTCTACACCACCCTCCTGCTGAGAGGGAGCAACTGACTCCAACCTAGACATCAAAGAGCAGTTTTAAACAGGCTCCCCGTCAGCGCTGCTCCCACACATTAATAAAGGGGCCCATCCTTTAATAAATCAACCGAAAGACTTCTATACATGCATATAAGTACAACCAATGGGCATAAAACTCTGGGGAGGGAGGGGATGTGTGGGAGGGAGGGAGGGGGGGCAAAAAAAACAATAAAATATGTAAAAAATTAATTAATTAATTAATTAAAAGGGGGGGCCCCCATCCTTGTAAGCACCCAGCGAACCTTACCTGTGTGCATATCATAGTCGCCTGGGTAAGTATAGGGATCATAGGCGGCCTGTCAACGAGAAACACAGGAGCGGTCACCGAGGCGTGAACCCAACGTGCCCGTCCTGGGGCTGGTGTGTCAAGCAGGGTAGGAAGGGCACAGCGTTGGATGAACCGGTCCCTGCCTTCCAGAAATCCGCATGCTGCAAGGAGAGGCTACACACGCAATGACAACACAACGCCGCGGCGCTGTAAGGCAGAGCCAAGCTGGGGATCCGCAGGATTTGACGAGACTGAGCCCAAAATGTAAGAAGTGCTCGATTACAGACACACAGCGCCCACGGCCAGCTTCCGTCCCCGATCTAAGGAAAGAGAGGGCGCGGGAACCGAACCCGGAAAGGGGGCGGGCAGACGGGGCTGATAGGAGCCGGGAGGGTGGCCGCAGCGTGCGGGCGCGGGCCAGGCGGCGGGCAGGCCAGGTCGCGGCCCGCGGGGCTCCCCGAGTCCGCCGGGCACCGCCTCCCCGCGGGGCCCGCTCCCAGCTGGCCCAGCGCCCCTGGCGGAGCCCAGCGCCCGCTTAGGGCCACGTTACCTCAGACTCGTAATCATCGGCGGGGTAAGACATGACTGCGAGGCTCGCGAGCGCCGCGGGAGAGAGCGGAAGGAATGTCCTGCGCCTGCGCTGCGAGACCGGAAGTCCAGCCCCGCCCGGGCCTGCCCGGAAGCCGGAAGCCCTGCCGGGACCGCAGACAGGCTCAAGCTGCCATGTTAGGAAGGTCGAATACGACAAACTTCAAATTACCTTTCTTCTTCAAATGGAGGCCTTCTGAGGAAAGTGACTCTGAGGTTCTTGCGTTCGTTGGGAAATAAGGACATAAAACATTTCGGCATAATGTACTATGGGCCGAGAAACCCAGAGTAATGCCACACAAAAGATGGCTGGCAGCTTCAGTCGGGCCGATTTCTCGCGAGAAGGGAAATGCGGCTACGAGAGGGCTTGACGTTGGATTTAGGTATACACGGTTTGCCTGCGGTGACAAATGTCTCCCAACGTTCCGGCCTCAAAGGACTAAACTTCCTGGGGGTATAGGGGAGAGTTGTTCCTACATAGTGAGAGGGCATTGAGGAGAGGCGCCTCTCGGTGGTGGACGTTCAGGTTGGAGCAGGCACAGAGGAGGCCAGCTCTGGTGGGAGGTCCTGGAGGAGCCCTGGGCCCCACGCACGTGCTCAGGCTGTGGGCGGTGTCGGGATCCTCCCCCCCCCCCCCCCGCCCGGGTCCCTGGAGCTAGGGGCGGGGTTATAGAGCAACCGAAACCGGCTTGTGGGTCTGCCCGTCCACCACACGTAGTGGGAATCTGGATTCCAGCCCTTGCACTCCCGCTGATTTGCTGTGTATCAGGAGCATGGCTCACCTTCCCGGAGCCCCAGCCTCCCGCATCCTCTTGACACAAAGCTAGGCCTCCTAGCTTTTCCCAGCGCGGCACACCCCGTCTCAGGGCTTTTGTATATATATCATTTTTATTGATTTAAGAGAGGAAAGGAGAAGGAGAGATAGATCAATGATGAGTGAGCATCATTGTGGGCGGCCTACTTGCGCACTTCACACTGCGGATGGAGCCCACAACTTCGGCCTGTGCCCTGACTTGGAATCGAACCTTGACCTCCTGGTTCATAGGTCCACGCTCAACCTTGGGAGTTTTGTACTCACAGTTACCTGGTCTAGATTCTAGAGTGAGGTCCTCCCAGATAGCCGCACGGCTGGCTCCACCCCCTTTAATTGTTTGCTCTGATATCAGCGACTCAGCGCGTCCTATTTAGAGCTAGAGGGCTTCTCACAGTCCAGGAGCCCTCGGGGGATGTCTACTGACAAGCCGGCAGGCTGACGTCCTGAGCAGCGGAGAGGCTGCTGCCACTGCCGCTGCACTTGCCAGCCATGAGCCCGACTTCTGTGTGAGAGCACTGACCACCAGAGGGCAGCTCCTCCACTGGGCGTCTGCCCCCTGGTGGTCAGTGCATGTCATAGCGACCAATCATTCTGCATATTAGCCTTTTATTATGTAGGTAGGATTGTAGCACCATGTCCCAACTCCCTGCGCCAGGGTTTTGTTTTCCGTTCCCTCTTTGCACTGTCACCAAAAGATGGTACCATCATGGAACAAAAGCCCAAGCTTTAGGGTTTCCCCAGTTCCCCGGGACTCTGCCGTGGCTCAAGGAGGGTTCCCAGCAATTTGCTCCCGTGTTTACAATGTTTTTGTAAAATTTGCAAAAGGGCTGAACCCTGTTTGGCTCAGTGGATAGAGCCTCGGTCTGCGGACTAAAAGGTCCCAGGTTCGATTCCAGTCAAGGGGGGTATGCAGGAGACAGCTGGTCCATGTTTCTCTCAAACCTGGGACCTTTCAGTCCGCAGACCGACGCTCTATCCACTGAGCCAAACCAGTTTCAGCTAACATGAGTGTTTAAAATGATAACTTCCTACCTCTCCCCTTTACTAATTTAGAGGAGAGTAAAGGCTCTGAGGAGACCTTCCTCATTGGCTACACTTTCTCCCTTTCCTTTGTTGATTCGTCCTCATCTTTCTAATCACTAAACAGTAGACCGCCCCTTCATTCTGGGGTTGGTCTCTTCTTGATCGGTTACCTTCACTCCTCGGTGGCTTATCCAGTCCACTGGTTTAAAGATCACCCATGTGCTGTTGACTCCCCACATAACTCCATCCTGGACCTACCCCTGGCGTGGACTCATAGCCCAAGTAAGTATCTGGAAGTCTAACTGGCACCTCAAACTTAACATGTCCAAACGGAGCTTCTGATTTTCTGCCCCAACCTTGTTCCTCCCACAGTTCCTCCATCCGAGTTAAGGGCAACTTCATTCTTTTAGTTGCTCAGGCCGCAGCCTGCAGAACCATCCTTGACTTGACTCTCTTATACTTGATGCATTTTGTCGGCTCTATCTTCAAAATCTTCCCAGGCTCAATTCTCACCACCGGTGTCGCTATCCTTATCCCAGCCTCCATCTTCTCACTTGTATTGTAACAGCTACCTCACTCTCCTGCTTCCAGTTTTCAATCCGCATTTTGCAGAATTGCTTTGAGTGGAAACAGGCCATTGCGTGGAGTTTGCTCAGAAATGCAACTTTGATCTGAAAACAGCTGGAACTCCATTACAGGCGAGGACATTTCTGAAAACAGGGCGATTTTGCAAGGCCCCCTTGCTAATGGAAACACAGTTCTTCAAATCTTCAAAGGGGAGGAAACTTCCAACAGACAGAGCAAACGCTCTTGGAATGTTACCTGGGGGAGTTGCTGAGAGAATTTAGCGGCTAAAAAACTGCCCTGATTCTCTTCATCTCTTGCCTGGGATTTGAGGCAGGAAGCTCTCGGACTCAGAGAAGCCATTAGTTATATTTTACTGCCGGCCTGGGCTCTTCGGCTGGGTTCATTTCAAGCTTCACTTCCCAGGAACCTCGTATTTGTAGTTCCCTCACTGTCCTGTTTGTCTCCCTCTCCTGAGCATGGTCTATCTCACAAGCCCTCTCTCCCCTCCTTTCCTGTAATAGCATGTGGGCTCTGGGAGAGCAGAAGCTCGATTTTTTTTTTTTTAAATATATTGAATTGATTTTTTACAGAGAGGAAGGGAGAGGGATAGAGAGTTAGAAACATCGATGGGAGAGAAACATCGATCAGCTGCCTCCTGCACACCCCCCACTGGGGATGTGCCTGTAAACAAGGTACATGCCCTTGCTCGGAATAGAACCTGGGTCCTTTCAGTCCGCAGGCTGATGCTCCATTAACTGAGCCAAATTGGTTTAGGCAGAAGCTCAGTTTTTATAAATCAGAACTAGAAGCATCCTTAAGGATCTTCTGGTATAGGAGGCCACTAGAGAGGAGAAAAACAGTGAAGTAGCAAGCTTTTTCCTGACCACGTTAGTTGTATCCCTTTTTTCTTTTCTTTGTTTAATCCTCAACCAAGGATATGCTCACTGATTTGAGAGAGAAAGGAAGGCGGGCAGGAGAGAAACATGCTCCCGACTGGGAATCGAACCCTCAACCTTATGGTGCCCAAGACAACACTCCAACCGACCAAGTAACCTAGCCAGGGAGGTTGTATCCCTTCTTTCACCATTGACATGGAAGAATATTGTTCGTGCCCACAAATAAATATTCAATTACTTTTCTGTAGCCTAAAATAACAGTTCTCAAATCGCTAAAAATACAGCTGTCATGTTCTTGATTAGGGTGGTTGTTACATGAATATATATATATATATATATATATATATATATTTGTCAAAAATCATCAGCCTAGCCCGGCTGGTGTGGCCCAGTGGTTGAGCATTGACCTATAAACCAAAAAGTCGCTGGTTTGATTCCCCATCATGGCACATGCCTGGACTGTGGACTAGAGCCTCAGTAGGGAGTGTGGAGGAGACAACCAATTGGTGTTTCTCATCGATGTTTCTATCTCTTTCCCTTCCTCTCTGAAATAAATAAAAATATGGTGTGTTTTTTTTAAAAAGAAACTCTCCAGCATATGAAAAAGTCACATAATCACCACATCATATTTTCAGATACTAGGCAATTTCCCTACACACATTTTCATTATTCCATGTTTCATAAAGACAAGAAATATATTAATTTCCTTTTCACTCTACAGAGGAAAAACAAGAGCCCAAGTAGGACAAAAAGGGGCAGCTGCCTTTAGGCCTCCGTGGGGAGGTAACAGAGAGCAGTGGGGACTGCAGCAAACCAGAACACCATTCTCATCCGCAGGGGAAAGTCACTGTGCAGCTCTAACCAACTGCTGTCCTGTGGGAGAGCTGGTCCTACATGGCCATACTTTCTCATTTTAAAGAGAATCTGGAAATCAAAAATGTTATGTGAAAGCTCTCATTTTTTAAAAAAATATATATTTTATTGATTTTGTACAGAGGGGAAGGGAGAGAGGTGGGTAGTTAGAAACATCGATGAGAGAGAGTCATCGATCAGCTGCCTCTTGCATACCCCCTACTGGGGATATGCCCGCAACCAATGTACATGCCCTTGACCGGAATCGAACCCGGGACCTTTCAGTCCCCAAGCCGACGCTCTATCCACTGAGCCAAACCGGTCTCGGCGAAAGCTCTCATTTTTTATATGTTGGCAACCAGTTCAAATTACTCTAAAATACTGTAAAGGCCAACAGGATGATGGAAAGAATGAAAAGAAAGCCAACCAGCCAGACTAGGAGGGATGAATAATAGTTATTTCAGGGTACATTCAGCAAGCATGAGGTTCAAATACCCAGATGCCACTTATACTCTTTGGTTTAAGCAAGTTTCCAGCAGGCTCTTCATCCTATCTAATAAAAGAGTAATATGCAAATCATCCATCACTCCGTCACAAATATGGCAATGCCCGTAACCACAAGATGATGGTGCCCAGTCCTCTCAGCCCTGCCAGAGTCCCCCCATCCCGGGGGGCAGAGGGAGGACAGCCTCTGAGAGTGGGCAGTGTGAGCGGCCTGGCAGAATTCTTGCTTCGTTGCTGAGGTGACAGGGCAATCTTTCTACCCCAGTCAAGGGCCTCTGGCCCTTGACTGGGGTGCAGATGGGCCTCTGGGCCACAGAGAGCCTCTGGGCAGTGGGCATGGAGCAGCCAGGCCCCGCAGAGAGCTACTGGTGCATGGATTCGTGCGCAGAGCTACTACCGTGTTTCCCCGAAAATAAGACATTCTCCAAAAATAAGACCTAGCGGCGTGGAAAGATAAGACATCCCCTGAAAATAAGACCTAGCGCCAACTTTGGGAGAAAAAATTAATATAAGACACTGTCTTATTTTCGGGGAAACAGGGTAGTTTTTTGTTTGTTTGTTTTTAAAGGTAGTATGATGGAGAGGACTTTTCAAGGTTCAAATCCCAGTTCTTCAACATTCTAGCCTTGTTCCCTTGGGCAATTCATAAATCTCAGGACCTTAATTTACTGATTTGCAAGTGGGTCTAATAATATCTGCCTTCTCGTGCCCTAGGGAGGGAGAACTAAATGGTATAATATAATAAAGCACTTGGTAAGTGGTACATGTTCAATGGCTATTTCTTTCCTTTGTTTTCCTCTAGCCACAAGTGGAGTTGGCACATGTCCTTATCAGTCAGGGGGCAGAGGAGTTCAAAGAACATCTTCCTTTATATGTACAGTGGTGAGCTCACAATGGTGCTGAGAACACTGTACATTTCACCGGGCTGAATCAGAGGAAAGAATGTTTGCTGGACACAGCCCCAGTCCCAAGGAAGCTGGACGTCGATGAACAATTCCTTTCTCTGGTTTGAGCTCCTCACCTATAAACTAGGGATGGTCCTCTTTGCCCACCTTACAGAAAGGCTTGTGGGTTTGTTGAATGAACTTGAGAAGACTCTGGAGGCTTTGGCTAGAAATGAAGACAAATATTTATTCGAGGATCTTGGAATATACAAACTGGAAACAGACCTAGGCAAAAACCCAGCAGTGTTCCAGAGAAGAAAGACAAGTTCTTACAATAAAAAGTACATTCTTGAGAATTAGCCGCCCTGCCTTCTTAGCCCTGGGATTGGTCCAGGAGATGTCAGAAAGTCTGGATACCTGAGTCCTGGGGAAGGGGGTAATCAGACCTCCATAAGACAGCAGTCAGAGGGAGGAGGCTCTGTCACCCTGGCAACTGGGGGAGCCTCGGAGCTCCAGTCTAGTGTCTGTGAAGCAATGATCATAATGGCTGCCTCTCCGGGCGGGCACTGAGGACTTCCAGCCATCCAGAACCCAGGTTTATCTCTGAGGAATCCCCTCTCCTACACTCAGGCGGGGCTTCTCGCAAGGGTGCCCGGGGTTTTGCTAGCTGTTCTATGGAGGTCTGGTGTATGTCCAGATGTATGATCAGGCATTAACACAGGACTGGAAAGTTAAAAGAATAAGTTACCCGGCTAGTTAGAACAAGAACAGTCTTTCCTCACGCCTAAAGCTTCATAATGTTAATAATTTTAGCAGCTTGGTTAAAGTGACTCCATTTTCTATATCCCTTATCTTCACTCTTTCCTCAGGCGTGAAAACTCTTACAAAACAACGCACCGAGTTGCACTGTTGCTAAACTCATCACCTGTTTGCAGAATATTTTCCTCTTCCCAGCTCTGACTTCTCCCATAGGACTGGATGTCAGCGGGAATGGAGTCTGATCCTGTGTCCAGAACAGTCACCTGACTCAGGGACCGGTTCTCGGACTGAAGCGTCGTTCCGGTGTAAACAAGTTGAATTAAAATTCTTTGTAAATCAATGATCACCACTGGGGTTACTGAGAGAATCCAGAATAAGGAATTTATCGCATTTAGAAACCATCGCTCCTTGGTTCGTGGTGTTAGGCCAACATTTATTTATTTATTTATTTTTAAACCTTCTTTTAAATTAAATTATTATCTGTGTACATATTTTAACATTGCCCCCCGTCCCATATATACCCTCCCTCCCCAGAGTTTTGTGTCCACTGGTTGTACTTATATGCATGTATACAAGTCCTTCGGTTGATCTCTTATCTCCCCCAGATTTCCCTACTCTCCCCGCTGTAATTTTACAATCTGCTTGTTGCTTTACTGTCTTTATACCTGACTTTTGATTTGTCAGTTTATAATGTTCTTTAATATCCATAAATGAGTGAGGCCATGTGGTATTTCTCTTTCATTGACTGTAGGCCAACATTTTAACCTACCTTCGTTTTCCTACTTACCCTGCGCTATTGTGGAAAATTCTTTTTTTTTTTTCTTCTACGTCCATTGATTTAAAAGAGATACGTATTTACTTCTCCCTAAAGTTTGGCTTCTTGACTTTCCTTTGCGATTGGCTGCAGATCATCTTAATATGATTGGTTAAAGCATCTGCCCGTTATCTTCCCGTGTTGCGATGGAGGAAATGGAAAAAAAAAAATAGTGTTTTAAATCTATCTTATTGGCTTTTGTGTAGCGACGTAGGGCTGGAACGTGGGTCCTTCCAAACTATGATTGGCTTTCCTGTCCGTCAGTCACACTGCCGGAAGCCAATTCTATTGCCCGGCTGGAGGGCGGGGCTTAGGCTGGGAGGGTTTCCATTGGTTCGGAGCGCTCCGCGACGCGAGCCGTGCCGCTCGGTTGCCGTGGTTGCGAGGCTTCGGGAGAGGGAAGTGGTCGGTCGGTCAGTCCGGAAAGAGGCTCCGCAGCCGGGCCCGCGCGGAGCTGTTGCCATGGCAGCCGCCGCCGGGGACGCGGACGAGGAGCCGCGCTCGGGCCGCTCCAGCTCGGAGGGCGAGTGCGCGGTGGCGCCGGAGCCGCTGACGGGCCCCGAGGGCCTCTTCTCCTTCGCCGACTTCGGGTCCGCGCTGGGCGGCGGCGCGGGCCTCCCGAGCCGGGCGTCCGGCGGGGCCCAGTCTCCGCTGCGCTACCTGCACGTCCTGTGGCAGCAGGACCCGGAGCCCCGCGACGAGCTGCTCTGCAAGATCCCCGCCGGCCGGCTGCGGCGCGCCGCCAGGCCCCACCGCCGCCTCGGGCCCCTGGGCAAGGAGGTGCACGGTGAGAGCGCGGGGGCGCCGGGGGCACGGGGGGCGGGCCTCCCCGGGAACAGGCCCCGACCTCGCCCCGGCCCTGCCAGTCTGGAGGCCTCCCGGTCCCCTCCCCTCCCCGCCCCGGCGTCCGATCTAAGCCCAGAGTGACACCTGGGTCTCGTACACCGGTAACTGCTATGGACTATGAATGTAAAGAGGGAAAAAAAAAACCTTCCGCTCAGAACCAGTTCCCCCCCCCCCCCCAGGCTCTTCACACTGGGTAATTCCGGAATAGAAACGTTCCACCGCTCCGGGTGCTTATTGGTAGGCAATAACAGGGGGCCACCGCTGAATACTTTTACTTTTACCAGTTCGAGTGGGGAGGCCAGAACCTGTAGCCAAATCCTACCAACTTGTTTTAATGTGCAGACCGCGATTGGACGCCTCAGCTTCATTCTGCCTAAAGCAAACTATAGGACCTTTCAGCCTTAGTTTTCTCATCTGTAAAATGGGTATGATACTTGCTTTACAGGGGTTTTGGGGAGAGTTAAGCGAGGCAATGCATGTATAGATGTCACTCTGCTTTTGTTGTGCACCCAACACTGTTGTGATCATTTATGATCCTCACAGTAAGTTCTCATTGAGATCCAGACACCGATTCCGTTTTATGGGAGAGGAAGCTGGCTCAGAGGAAGTGCCTTCCCACAAGACACATAGCCAGAAACTGGTATCAGACCCCGGGTCTGCCAGACTCGAACTTCTGCGCTGATGTGTCTGCGGTATTTGACCATTTTTCTGGTGACAAAGGCATTGCTTTCAACTAGCCTCTAATATGGAAGTAGTGTCGTAGGAGAAATCACCAAATTTAAGTACGGCATTTGGGAATGGCTTGTTTTAAAGGAGGATATAAGATTATCTGTGTCATCTGTCCACAGAGAGCTTCCATGGAAACATCCCATTTTGTCTTTGCAATAACTCACGGCTGTCAGGACAGAGCTCAGCCTTGTTTTGCCCGGGATAGACCTGTGCTAGGGTAGCTAACCTGCTAAGGCGCCCAGCTGCTCCAGTGCTGCACAGTGTGGCTTTGGCACTAGGTGTGCCCCGGCCTCCTTGTTCCCGGGGTAGCCTCATGTATCCTGGCTCCTCTCTGTCTCGTTAGCTGCTACTGTAGCTGCGGGGTGGGTAGCTAGGAAGCTGTGCGCTTTCTGCTTCATTGTGGCTGCTGCTGATGGTTGGTGTCTTACTGGTACCCTCTTCCTCTCTCACAGCTCTGAAGAGGCTGAGGGACTCGGCCAATGCCAACGATGTGGAGACAGGTGAGTGTGCAAAGCGGATCCAGCTCCGTGGGCCGGTTAGGGAAGCCAGGGCTTGAATTCACCCCGTCCGACAGCTCACCCTGTGACCCTGCAGTTACTGTTTAGCTGCAGCCACTTTACAGAAGATTTGTCTGGCGTAGGTGCTCGCCCTCTCCCTGCGTCCCCGTCACCGTGAACTTCCTGATGTCTTAGCGTTTATCGCCCCGTGGGCTCCTTGGTGGTGGGGACACATCTGCTTCGGTATCCCTGACCCCCAGCAGGTTAGGAACTTTGGGGAGCAGACAGTGGGTGTTAGCTGCCAGGAGAGCCACCATCTGCACAGAGCAGCACCTTCAGCTGCTCGCCGAGGCTTTGCGGCAGTTGGGTCAGTGGTTCTCACACTTGCTTTTTGGCAGAACATCTGGGAGGCATAGGAAGCTCCTAGCAGGACACCACTCCGGTTTTCCTGTCATTGCTCTTTAGCGTTCACCAGCTGATAGGGCAGTAGAAATATCAAAGGTTCAAGGGCAAATTAGAGGAAAAAAGTTAATTTTATCCCCTGATTTATTCCTTCCTGTGAATCAGGGGAAGTGGTCCCTTCGTTCCTACCGCTGCTGTAACAAATTACCGCAAACACAGTGGTCTGAATCAACACAAATGTGTTTTCCTACAGTTCCGTGGGTCAGAGGCCAACACAGGTCCCCGGGCTGAATCCAGGTGTCTGCAGGGTGGGTTTCCTCCCAGAGGCTCTGGGGGAGTCTGTTCCTGCCTTTCCCAGCTGCAGGGCTCAGCAGCAGTGGACTGAGTGCTCGCACTGCCGCCTCTGTGGATCTCACCGCAGGAAAGGGTCTCCGATTTCAAGGACTCAGGATAAAATTGGGCCTGAGTAATCCGGGATAATGTTCCCAGCTCAGGGCCCCTAACCTTAATCTCGTCTGCAAAGTCCCTTTGTGGTGTGGAAAGTGACATCCAGAAACCCTGGGGACTCGGGCGTGGCATGTTTGGGAGCGGATCCTTGTCTGCCTCGTGTGGACATCGTTCTGTTGTGGTGGGATGCTGTGGTCACAGATACGATGTGAGCATAGGTCATGGCCAAGGGCAGAAAAGCCCACGTCCAGCAGGTGCGGGGGGGAGGCCATTTACCTCGGGAGGGAGCCGGGGTGCTGCACTGCGGCCTGGGAATGGCCCTGGTCCCTGGCAGAGCAGAGGGAGCGGGCCTGGAGACTGGAGCGCTTTTCAACTCTCTTCACTTTGGTCTCAATTTAATATCTTTGGAATATTTAGGCAATAACCTGGATAGCTTTTCAAGGATAAATGACAAGCTTTCTTTTAAATATCTCTAGTGTATGACCAAAGAATATTTTAATTATGCTTCCCTCCCACAGAAAGTCTAGTTCATCTTTTTTTTTTTTTTCCGAAACTACAAGAGAAAGTTTATCTAGAAAGTCACAGGTAGGAAAAGTGAGCAGTGGAAGAATGGGCTCAGGAAACACGCCTGCGGGAGGTGTCCTGGGAGGGAGCGCGCACCACGTCTACTTCATCTGGATCCGGTGTGTGTGTGGTGCTTTTATTATTTTGATAGAAAGGATGTAATTCAGTGCCTCTAACACACCATCTTCACATCTAAATGGCTCTCAGATTTACCAGCCTCTTGCAGGACTCTGATGGTGAAACTGGCTATAGGATTAACATTTTTCTTTCTTTCTCTGCACATTTACTATTATTTTTAATAAATATTTTAAATATATTTTATTGATTTTTTACAGAGAAGAAGAGAGAGGGACAGAGAGTCAGAAACATCAGTGAGAGAGAATCATCTATCAGCTGCCTCTTGCACACCCCCCACTGGGGATGTGCCCACAACCAAGGTACATGCCCTTGACCAGAATCAAACCTGGGATCTTTCAGTCTGCAGGCCGAAGCTCTATCCACTGAGCCAAACCGGTTTAGGCTTAAAATATATTTTAATTGATTTTTTACAGAGAGGAAGAGAGAGGGATAGAGAGTTAGAAACTTTTTTACAGCAAAAGAAACCATCAACAAAACAACAAGAAAGCCCACTGTATGGGAGAACATATTTGCAAATGTTATCAGTGATAAAGGTTTAATCTCCAACATCTATAGACAACTTATACAACTAAATAAAAGGAAAATGAACGATCCAATTAAAAAATGGGCAATGGACCTAAATAGAATATTTTCATTTTTAAAAAAATATATTTTATTGATTTTTCACAGAGAGAAAGAGAGAGGGATAGAGAGCTAGAAACATCGATGAGAGAGAATCATCAATCAGCTGCCTCTTGCACACCCCCTACTGGGGATGTGCCTGCAACCAAGGTACATGCCCTTGACTGGAATCGAACCAGGGACCTTTCGTCCGCAGGCCGACGCTCTATCCACTGAGCCAAACCGGTCCCGGCTAAATAGAATATTTTCAAAAGAAGACAGAAGGAAGGCCAAGAGGCACATGAAAACATGCTCAAAGTCACTAATTATCCGAGAGATGCAAATCAAAACAACAATGCGGTACCATCTCACATCTGTCAGAATGGCCAACATTAACAAATCAACAAACGACAAGTGTTGACAAGGTTGCGGAGAAAAAGGAACCCTCATGCACTGCTGGTGGAATGCAGACTGGTGCGACCACTGTGGAGAGCAGTATGGAGTTTCCTCAAAAAACTGAAAATGGAACTCCCATTTGACCCAGTAATCCCACTCCTAGGAATATATCCCAAGAAACTAGAAACACCAATCAGAAAGGATATGTGCACCCCTATGTTCATAGCAGCACAATCTACAATAGCTAGAATTTGGAAACAGCCTAGGTGCCCATCAGCAGAGGATTGGATCAAAAAAACATGAAAAATGTTAATCCTATAGCCAGTTTCACCATCAGAGTCCTGCAAGAGGCTGGTACATCTACACAATGGGATACTATGCTGCCATAAAAAAGAAGGAATTCTCATCATTTGCAGCAACCTGGATAGAATTAGAGAACATCATGCTGAGTGAAATAAGCCAGTCAATGAAAGAGAAATACCACATGACCTCACTCATTTATGGATATTAACATTATAAACTGATGAACCAAAAGTCAGATATAAAGACAGTAAAGCAACAAGCAGACTGTCAAATTACAGCGGGGAGGTTAGGGATATCGGGGAGATAATAAATCAACCGAAGGACTTGTGTACATGCATATAAGTACGACCAATAGACACAAAACTCTGGGGAGGGAGGGTATGTATGGGAGAGGAGGCAATGTTAAAATATATACACAGATAATTAAAAAAAAAATTTCTAAGAAGAGGGGTAAAAAAAAAGAAACATCAATGAGAGAGAAACATTGATCAGCTGTCTCCTGCACACCCCCTACCGGGGATGTGCCTGTAACCAAGGTACGTGCCCTTGACTGGAATCGAACCTGGGACCCTTTAGTCCACAGGCTGACGCTCTATCCACTGAGCCAAACCAGTTAGGGCGGTATTTCATTTCTAAGATAATTTCCCAGGTATGGGATTATTACATCAAAGAGTATGCCTGTTTTGATGTCTTTTGATAGATGTTGCTAAAATGCTTTCCAAAAACTATAGCTGCACCAATCACAAAAATAGGACTGGATACCTTAGGTTTCTGTCTCTATAATATGGCTCTCTTTCGGTGATTGCACTGATGAACACTAAAATAGCCCGAAGCTCTTTTGTCTCCTCCACTCCCTAAACCCTTTCCTTCATCCACTTATTCACTCAGCCAGCAACATTCATTGAACAAGCTAAGTAATATTAAGATAAACCAAACCAGCCAGGACTGGTTTGGCTCAGTGGATAGAGCATCGGCCTGCAGACTGAAAGGTCCCAGGTTTGATTCCGGTCAAGGGCATGTACCTTGGTTGCGGGCACATCCCCAGTAGGGGGTGTGCAAGAGGCAGCTGATCGATGATTCTCTCATCGATGTTTCTGGCTCTCTGTCCCTCTCAATTCCTCTCTGTGTAAAATCAATAAAATATATTTTTAAAAAAAGATAAACCAAACCAAACCCCTACAACATATTTGGAGAAGACTATTTAAGCAATACCATTTCTAAGATAAAACCCCCCAAAAATGAAGTTATGTGTTCAGTTGGAGAGGTGTTAGTTCTGGAGGCAGAAAAGCCTGGGTTATATCCCAGCGTGGCCTCCTGAACACGGGTGCTCTGTGCTGAGTCTCCTGGTCTGTAAAATGGACGGGATACCTTGCTGGGGGGGCGAGGGGTGTGGCAGGCAGATACCTGGCCCCAGGCTTTGAGCAGCAATTACTCTAAAATAGCAGGAGAATGTTCGAGCAGCAGAATGAACGGCATGAGAAGCAGGACGGGGACTGGCTAAGTCAGCTGAGGAGACGGGAAGATTCATGGCGGAAGAGATATCTGGGCCTTGTCGGGAAGGACTCGGTCCCTGAGAGGTCTGCTGAGGCAGATGAAAATGCTGCCCTAAAATGATGTCTGGCAGCAATTTCCACATTTTTGCTGGAATGCACATCTAATAGCTAATGCCTCCATTTTAAAATGGCTCCATACTTTTGGAGGAAGGAATGTCACGTCCATTATCTCATCACAGCAGCTCGGCGCTGGCAGGGCAGAGATTGCTCCCATTTGGTGGTGAATCAGAGCCCACAGCAGCCTTCTCACTCCCAGCCCAGCTCTTCCCATTGCCCGGGCCATCGGCAGTGTCTTCCTCTCTTCTAGCTTAGCTTAGCCTGGAGTTTAGTCTGTGCGGCTCCAGAACCTCTCTGAAGGCTGCCTCCCGGAGCAAAGTGAGCCTCGAGCAGCAGCTGGGGCAGCCGTGCCAGCTGGAGTCATGTGCATCTAAATTCAGGTAGTGGCACGGGACTGGGGTTTCTGTGACTAGAATTCCTGACTCTGGGCCAGGATCCTTCTACGATGTCCTCTCCCTAGACAAGTAGGTTGAGCACCCAGAGTCTGCCCTCCGTGGTACCCTCAGGAGAACAAGTCCCGTGAGGGTAGTCCCCGTGGGGCACGCTCTCCATGCATGATCAGTGCCTTACTGAGAGGGCCCTGAGCATCTTTTAACACTCTCACTCCCCCTCTCCCCTGTCTTGTGGTCCCAGTGCAGCAGCTGCTGGAAGATGGGGCAGATCCCTGTTCAGCGGATGACAAGGGCCGCACAGCTCTGCACTTCGCCTCCTGCAACGGCAATGACCAGATTGGTGAGTCCCGGACGGGGAGGAGTGAGCGGGTGGAAATACCAGTAGCCTCTCTCCGGGGTGCTGGGGAAGACCCGTCTGCACCGCCGGGCGGTGCCCGCTCCTCTACGAGCCTGGGGACTGGCCCTGTGACCAGAGAAGGGGTTCAGCTGGGGAAAGACTGAGATTGCCTCCGAGGTTGGGGCCAGTCCTTCAAGACATCAGGCCCCATTCCCTCAGAGCCCAGACCAGCAGTGGGACAGCCCTTTTAGTTAGGAGTCTTTTTCTGGGTGTGGTGTAAGGTATGAACCGAACTCTCTGTATGTCTACACTGGTGTAACCACCACCCAGGTTAAGATTTGAGCAGGCACATCACTAAAGATACTGAAATCTTCAAAAATCATAAAAACCATATTAATCACTAGGGAAATGAAAATTGAAAGCATGGCTTCCGGTCAAGATGACAACGTAGGTAAATGCAAACCACATCAAAAACACAAATTACAGAACAACCGTCATTTAGAACCTCCCAGAATCTAGATGAACAGAAGTCCTACAACTAAGGACACGAAGAGGCCACACACAGACACAGACAGCAGGGCGGTGATTACAAGAAGGAAAGTGGGGGCTAGGAGAGGGAAGGGGGTGATAAATGGTGGTGGAAGACTTGCCTTGCGGTGGAGAACACACAATACAACATACAGATGATGTATTAGAGAATTGTACTCATGAAACCTATATGATTTTATTAAACATTGTTACCCCAATAAATTCAATTAAAAAAAAAAAAAACCCTCCCCCCAATCCTAGTCCTGTACCACTGCAGAGAGCAGGAGGCCTCCCGGAATTCTCAGTTCCTGGCCCTCGGCGTCCGGCACATGAACTCTGAGTGAGCGAATGAATGAAACAGCAAAGGGCCATGTTAGTTTCCGTACCCACTCTGCGGCTAGGTGAGGGGTGGGGTTAGGGCCGGTCCAGGGGAGCCTCTGACAGCTCCTCTGGGTTTTCCCATTTCCAGTGCAGCTGCTCCTGGACCATGGGGCCGATCCCAACCAGCGAGATGGGCTGGGGAACACGCCGCTGCACCTGGGTAAGTGCCTGCAGCGCTGCCAGGACCCCTTCTCTGTGGCCCAGACAGGCTCCTGTGACGAAGAGCCTGGGTCTGCAGGATCTCCTGTCATCTAGGCCAGTCATTAGTCAACAGAACCAAATATCAAAAGATTGAAATTTCTTTTGAGGGCCAAATTTTTTAAACTTCTTCTAACAGCCACTTCTTCAAAATAGACTCGCCCAGGCTGTGGCATTTGTGGAAGAGCCACACTCAAGGGGCCAAAGAGCTGCATGTGGCTCGCGAGCCGCAGTTTGCCGTCCATGGATCTAGGGAGAGCCTTCGCTCCCAGTGTGGGCGCCATGGACTTCCCGGTCAGTCACTAGCTGGCTGTGCCCTGAGCGGAGCTGACTGAGGCGCCTGAACTGGCTCAGCAGCCGCTCTGCTAGGGAGTGAGACCTGCCGGGTGGCTGACTCCCTCCATGGCTAACAGTGCGGCCGGTACAGCTCCCAGCCGGCACAGGAGGGAGCAGGCTTGATTGCTGAGTCCCCCCGAGTTGCTGCTTTGGTGACGCCATCCAGGAGGCCTGGCCTGGCTAGGCTAGGCGCACTCGGAGACAGCCCCGCTCCCCCCCAGGCATGGGGCCCAGCCCTGGTGGCCTGCACTCACATCCCTGTTCTTCCTCAGCCGCCTGCACCAACCACGTGCCTGTCATCACCACGCTGCTGCGAGGAGGTACGTGGCACCTTCCCTTCTCCCTCCTCTCTCACCCCCTCACCCCGGGTGCTCACCGCGGCCTGCTCCCACAGGGGCCCGTGTGGATGCCCTGGACAGAGCTGGCCGCACGCCCCTGCACCTGGCCAAGTCAAAGCTGAGCATCCTTCAGGAAGGCCACTCCCAGTGCCTGGAAGCCGTGCGGCTGGAGGTGAAGCAGGTGAGTGCCCCTCTCGTGCTGAGCCACGGCACCAGCCAGCACTGGACAGGCGCTGCCCTCACCACAGACTCCCCCTCCAGCGCCATGGCTCCCGGGCCACTTCACTCTGACCCCTCCCGTACCTGCTCCGGTGCCTCTAGCCGGGACCCCAGCCCAGCCCGCCCTCTCGTTCAGATCATCCAGATGCTGAGGGAGTACCTGGAGCGCCTGGGGCGGCACGAGCAGCGGGAGCGGCTGGACGACCTGTGCACCCGCCTCCAGATGACGAGCACCAGAGAGCAGGTGAGCGTGGCCGCAGGGCCAGGCCCGGTCTGGCAGGAACCACAGGGCCAGTCCACCTGTCCTGAGCAGCCAGACCCTCAGCGCAGAAAGAGGCCGTGGCTGTGGGTTAGGAAGGTAGCCCGCTGTGACCTCAAGCCTCTGCCCACTTCCTTCGAAGTTGCTGGGCGCCCTTCTCTGGGTCTGAGACCATCTGTGGGGGCCCTGCTCTGGGTCTGAGACCACCTACTGGGGGCCCTTCTCTGGGTCTGAGACCACCTGCGGTCGAGGACTGACCCTTGGGCAGCTGTCCACAGTCACAGTGAAGCCAGCACATGCCTTGGGAGGAGAGACAGCGCTGCCCTCCAGGCCTGTGGTGTTGGGAAGAAGACCTGGGGGCCTGGCACCTAGGCTGGTCATCCCGTGACAGAGCCTCCCTTTCGTCCCGCAGGTGGATGAGGTGACCGACCTCCTGGCCAGCTTCACCTCCCTCAGCTTGCAGATGCAGAGCATGGAGAAGAGGTAGCAAGAGGGGCTCTGTACCCTCCGCCCCGCCCCTGCCCGCCTGCCCCGTTACAAAGGAAAGCCTGCGCCTGGGACTGGGAGCTGCACTTGTCTGCAAGGCCGTCGTCCTCACCCCGGATGCCCTGGGCCAGAGATGCTCTCACCAGCCTCAGAGCCTCTCCCAGCCATGGCCTCCGTCCTCCCTGAGCTGGACCGCAGCCCCAGCTTCTTCCTCTGGCCCCGGGCATACAGCCACACCTCAGCTCTGGCCGGAAGCGCGGGCCTAGCAGGGCTCTCCCACTCCGTGGTCTCTGGTCCCCTCAGCGGGCCCAGCCCTCCCTGTCCCTTCCCGGTTCTGGGCGGCAGGGTGTGGCTCCAGGCAGGTGCCCTCAGGCTCATGGAGCTTCTGGGATGGCCCCGCGCCTCTCACCAGCGTTAGATTTAGACTTGGCACCCAGCTGTCAAGGACACATTGCTGTGAGCTCTCTGGGCGGAAGGAGAGGTTGGTAAGCCTAGACCCTAGAAATACAGGTTAGGAAGGGCCTGCTAAACCCAGAGCAGAAAAGCCCAACCCTTTTCTCCCGTCCATGACGCGCCAGGAGAGCACGGCAGCCTGGTTGGAGGCCGAACAGTGGCCCCAAGGTGCCCGGGTTCTCTTTCGGGGCCCGGTGACCTCTGATGGCACAAAGACTTGGCGATGTCACGAGTTAGGATCTTCAGACAAGGCGGTTGCCCTGATTGGCCAGGGAGCCTGAGGTGGTCACAGGGACCGTCTGAGAGGGAAGCAGACCAGAGAGGAAGTGGGGGGTACGGTGACGGAGCAAGAAGCTGTCCCTGCAAGGAAGGGGTCTCACGCCAAGGAGTGCAGGCAGCCTCCGGAAGCCAGAGAAGGCAAGGGAACGGGTCCTCCCCTCGGAAGGAACCAGCCCTGCCGACACTTTGACGTTAGCCCAGTCAGACTCAGAATTCTGACCATCCGAACTGTAAGAATAAATGTGTGTTGTTTAAGACACTGAGTCTGCGGTAATTTGTTGCAGGAAACTAATATACTAGACAAGGCTCAGAACTCCCTGGAAGGAGGGACCCACGCCCCGCCCCCTCCCCCCGCAGGAGCACAGGCCCTTGTTTGGGACCAAGGGGCGGCCCTGCCTAGCCGCCCTGCTGTCTAACAGCAGCGCGAGGCAGGCCGCCGGGTCCTCATCAGGCCCACTGGCTCTGCCCCGCTTCCCCTCCCAGCACAGCGGGCTCTGGCCACTTTTCAGGGGAGGGGAGTGTGTTCCCAAATCCCAGATCTGATCAACTCCTGGCACGCAGGCTCCCAGGCCCTGAGGAAAAGGGTTTCTGTAGGTACGAGCAACCAGCCCGGCTGCCTCTCGGCCCCTGTGGGGGAAGCCGAGAGCTCCACCAGGCGGGCAAGTTGAGGAGGGGAAGTGTGGCCTCAGGAGGGGGGAGAGGGACAGAGGATGCAGTGAGACGGGGCTGCTGTGAGGGGCTGCCTGCCGCCGCAGGGCAGTGAGGGGAGCTGTGGAGTGAGGAGGAGGGGCAGGCTTTCTCCCTCTGTCCGTGTTGTCAGCTCCCCACGCAGGCACCAGGGCCTCGGTGAGCTTCCCTTCCCACAGGCGCTCTGTGGGCCTGAGCCCGGACGGCCTCCCGTGGCCAGCGCCCCCGCGGTGGGCTGGGCAGGGAAGAGTCCGTGGCAGCGGAGGCCAGGCAGGAGGGAGGACTTCACACAGGGCTACTCCTCTTGGGATCTGCTTCTCCAGGCCTTGCCCCACCTCACCACCCTGGAGAGAGCTGAGCAAGATCTCTCAACTTCGGATCCAAGGTGCTCAATTAACGGGCCCTTCGGGAGGTGCGAACTCCCTGATACAATGCAAGATGTGGGAGTGCACGTGTGTTTCTGATAAAGGGTCCATAGCTTTCATTATCAGCATGATCCACACTCGGAAGGGGTAGGGAATGCGTTTGTGAATCCTCATCCGAGGATTTTTTTTTTTAGAGAGAGTGGAAGGGGGAGAGACAATATTGACCTGAGAGACACATGGATTGGTTGCCTCCTGCACACACTCCAATCTGGGCTAGTGATCAAGCCTGCAACCCCAGTACGTGCCCTTGATCTGAATCAAGCCCGCAGTCCTCAGGCCAACGTTCTAACCACCAAGCCACTGGCTAGGGCAAGGTTAGGGACTTGGGGAGCAGATGGGTGAGGGGCCTGTCAAGGTCATCTGGGGTACTGGCTGGCCCTCTGGGCCCGTTAACGCCTAGGGCAGGCTGCTTTGTACCGGCAGCGCTAGGAGGAGGCGGGCACGCTGAGACCGAGTCTGCCCTGAGATGACTGTGTCTCCAGGACAGCCGGGCATAGAGAGGCCCTGGCTCACTCCCAAGCCCTTGGCTGAACCAAACCATCCCCACCTGGAAATGGACATCCTCCATCCTGGTGGTGCCCCACCATCCACCCCTTGCCCTGCAGCCAGGTAGCCACAAGAGCAGGCCACTGGGGCAAGCGAAGGGGTCATCGTCCGCTCCCTCCCTGGCCACGCAGACAGCGAACAAAGGGCTTGACAGGTGAAGGTGGCTTATAGGCCAGACGGAGGCAGCCAGACGATCTGCCTCGCCCCGTCTCCAGCCAGGATTTATCCTGCACCCCCACACCTGTTAGAGCCAGCCAGTTCCTGTCCGCCCCCGACACTGAAGTGAGTCAGAAAACACAGAGGGCCCTGAGCTGGCTGGGCTGGCGGGGGCGGGAGGGAGAACTCCGCAGAGGTTGCCCGCACAGGAGTGTTCTGTTACCAGCTGTTCCAGGAGTTACTGAGTCTGTGGGGGAGGTGGGTGGGGAGGGGGAGGCAGGCAGGAAGAAGAAATCCATCGTTGATTTCACCTTCTGGGAGGGTCCTTTGCTTTATACCTCACATTTGTTCATATTAGGAACTAGAGGCCCAATGCATGAAATTTGTGCACTTTGGGGGGGCCCTCAGCCCGGCCTGTGCCCTCTCACAGTCTGGGAGTCCTCGGGGGATGTCCAACTGATGGCTTAGGCCTGCTGCCGGCGTCAGTTGGACATCCTAGCGCTGCCACCAACGCGGGAGGAGGCTCCCGCCACCACTGCTGGCCTCACCAGTCCTGAGCCCAGCTTCTGGCTGAGTGGCACTCCCCCTGTGGGAGCACACTGACTACCAGGGGGCAGCTCCTGCATTGAGTGTCTGCCCCCTGGTGGTCAGTGCACGTCATAGTGTGCAGTTGAGGGGTCTTAGCATATCAGAAGCATGTTTCTCTTTGATTGGTTGAATGGGCGACTGGACACAGCATATTAGGCTTTTATGATATAGGAGGATACTGAGCACTTGCGGTGCACTGGGCACTGTTCAAGGTGGGAACACAGAGTCTGCCTGACCTGGCTCCTGCCAATGATGGGAAGTGCTGGGAGCAGAATATTCACGGCTTCTCACAACCACCTGTGAGGAACTGGCCTTGCGGGGAAGCAGGTTTGTCAGGGGACCCAACCCTAGCCGGGCTGGGACCTAGTTTCCTTCAGTTCCCTGGAGGCCTGGACCTGAAGCCTTCTCTGAAGCAATGTCCTAAAGCCGAGCTCCTACTGTGTGCAGGCCAGCCCTTCATACAAGCCCTCTGATTTAGTGTTCGCAGTAAAATGTGAGTAGCCAACATTCTTGCTCCCACTATTTACAGATGCAGAAAACTGAGGCTCAGAGGAAGGATTTGCTTGAGGTCAGACAGCCAGTATGTGGGGCCCAGCCTGGTCTAGCGTGATCTCTGCCAAGGTTCCCACAGGGCCAGCATGTGCAGTGCCCCTGGAGCCAGGCTGCAGGAATCCATAGGCCTTACGGAGCGAGTGTGTCTCCGTGAGCAGCCGCAGGTACAGGGGGTCAGACTTTTCCTCACTTAGCACAGGTACAGTGTGCCTGGTGAACAGGGCATGTCCCTGGTCACTGGGAGAGCACAGAGGGCAGCCTGAGGCGATGGGGCTGAGCTCAGTCTGCAGTCATCCTTGCTGGCCTCTGGAAGCTGCTTCCCGGGTGGTCGGAGGGCTGGCTTGGGACCAAGCAGGGGACTGGCTGGTCATGGAGGGAGGTGGGACCAAGCCACAGAAGTCCTGAGGTCTGAAGGTAACGGACCAGGTGAGGCAGGCTGTCACTCCATCCGGAGTCAGATGTGTCCTCACCCAGCAGGCACCAGGAGCTCTGGAAAAAGCCTCTCGGAGAAAGTCCCTCCCTCCCGGCCCCCAGGGCTGCCTGCTCCCCAGACTCTTCAGATGCTGAGCCCATGTCAGAGTGAGGAGGCCAGGAGGCTGGACCGATGCCTGGTCACCCCGGCAAACACCCTGCTCCCCACAAGCTGTGGGGCCCAAAGGGCATTCCAGCCCCAACACCTGGTGCTGGCTCACCAGCTGACACCCAGGCCTAGTGCCTGCAGGGAGAGGTGGCAGCTCCCGCTACAGATGAGGAAACGGGCTCAGGGAAGCAAAATTATCCAGCCCAGACCAGGGACCGGAGCGTTCTCTCCTCTCTATGACCGGCCTGGCCGCCTGGTGACTCCCCCCTCCGGGAGCCGGGGGGGGGTGGTGGTGTATGTGCTGTGGACGTGCTTGCCAGTCAACACACCCAGCGGTCAGAGGCGGCTGAGTCACACCTCCTCAGCTGGAGACCAGGATCTGCCTGGGGGGGCCCTTGAAACCTCACGAATGGCTGGCAGCGTGCCTCCAATGGGGCCCACTCAGGCAGAGAGCCCGGTGCTGCCAGCCACTGCGCCTCAGCGAGGTCAGGGCCAGGGGGTGCAGGAGCCAGGATTCCAACCCCACAGAGGAGGGCTTCAAGTCCGCCCTGACCCCTCCTCTATGCCACCTCTCTGGTCCACCCAATGCCCAGCGCCACCGCCATCCAGAGCACCCAGGCACTCCGAGCTGGCACAGTGCCGCTCACCCCTTCCTCGCCACCCTCCCTCCTGCTTCCGTCTCACACCTCCACAGAGCCTGGGCCACTGAAACAACATCGCTCCGAGCAGATCCCTCAATAAATCAGGCCTGTCCTCACCCCAGACACCATCCAGCCTGCACAGCCTGGCCCTCTGGCCTCGGGCCATCTCGGGTCCAGCTGGCAGCTTGCAAACGAGTCCTGCATCAGGGCTGAGAAACTGATGTTCGTTAATAGGAAACCTTGGTACTTAATTGGTATTGATGTCCCCCCCACACACACACCTCAGAGTTGATAGATGATGCTGTGCCTGCTGGCGTCAGGCAGGGAGAGGGCTGATTAACACAGCTGTGCCAGGGCCCTCATCTCGCCCATCCTCCCCAGGACTGCGTTTTAGCCCCCACTCTGGTTGCTATACAGGGGAGGGGTGGGGGGGGCTGACCTTATTTGCACATCCCAGTTCCTCTCTCTTCCTCAACCAACTCCTTCCTGCCTCTTCCCTGAAAACCATGGAACTGAAATCAGACAGACGGAGCTGAAGGCCCAGTTGTTTCTGGCCAGCTCTGTGATCTTAGGTAGTTACATAATCTCTCTGAGCTCCAGTGTTTCCCTCTTCAAGCTCTAAAGCAGATGAGACACAGGTTCTAGAACAAGCACAAGGACTGAAAGGTAGCAGGGCGTCCAGCACCGGTGCCCTGTGGACACCCGTCATCATGCTCACGTTCCCTCTCCTCCTCCCCGTCCGCCCTAATAATTCCCACTGCAGGACCTGGCTGCACAGCAGCTCCTCCAGGAAGTCTTCTATGCTCTCCATGCTGGCTCGGGCCCTCCTCTGGACTCCCACTCTCCGGTACCTCCACCTTTCGTTCCTGCAAAGAACCTGCCCGACTAAGCGCTCATACACGAATGTTACAGGCCCCTCCCTAAGAGGTTTGCACAAACAGGAAGGAGGAAGGGATGCAGAGTATAATCTCCCTCCAACTAACGGGTTCCTTCGCAGGCCCCTCGCTGCCCCAGGCCCGGGCTGAGACCTGGCAGGGGGCTCCGGTCAGGTGGCTTCTCCCGGGCTCTGGGACAGCAGCCAGGGCTCCCTCAGCCTCTCCTCCAGCCCCTGCTGCCTGCCCCGGGCCCTGAGGCCTCACAGCGCTCTCCTAGCCAAAGCTCAGTAACTTCTCACTGAACATCGTCCATAGGTTCCGTGACTTGAAGCAAAATGACATCTCGCAAAACCAGTTTTATTACAGGCTAATAGATATCAACTAGCGTGAAGTTCCCATGGCATCTCCTCAATGTTATAACTCGACAACATTGAACAAAATGACGTTATCCAGGCACCTGCTGTAGTAAGGCCATCTGCTCTTCCAAGCATCTCATTAGCCCCCTGACGCAGACCCGGCGTCTCTGGGGCCAGGCCCAAGGCCAGCGGCAGTCCATCCATCTTCCTGCCAAACCCACAGCGAACATCGATTCCCAGCCCCGGGCCGGGCCCTGGGCGGCAGCTTTCCTGGCCACGGGCTCCCAGAGCAGCCTCTGGGTAGCCAGCCTCACACTGTGACCCTGGGGCTCTCTGACCTCATGTCCGAAGGGGTCCCGCCCCTCCTGGAACCCGCAATGGTAACACCACCCGCCTGGTGAAAGCTCCTGTGCTCCAGCGGGCCTGGGAGCCCTCGGGGTCTCACTGCACCCCCTCCCGGCCGCCCTGGACCCCACCTGCCTGGCTTCAGTGGCAGGAGCCCACTTATTGCTCCTGCCTGCACCCTGCCTTGGCACAGGCTGTTGCTCCACCTTCAGGCCCTCCCCACCTTTTCCCAGAAAAGTGCATGTTGATTGCTACCTTCTCTGGACTCCTGCCGGTTCAGACCAGGAAGGCCGGAGTGGCCTCTGCCGGTTCAGACTGCCTGCTCTCTCACAGCCCCTCCCACGTGCTGTCCTCTCTTCTTTTGTTTTTTGTCTCCTGGAAGGGAGAGACCAGGTCAAACTCATGCCACCTGTGTCTTCCCCCAAAGGCCTAGCTCATGGCAGGCACTCCTGTGTTTGGGGGCTAAAGGAGGGACAGATCGTGTCTTTCTTTCCCTGGCATCTCTGACCTCGTGTATCAAATATCTGCTGTGTGCCACTCTGGGCCAGGCTGCACTGCCCTCCATTAACCAGGGCCTCTGGCTTCTTTATTCGGCTCCAGGGGCCAAAGAGACCTTCAGAAGGAGGAGGCCCTGCCCTGGCCGGTGGCTCAGTTAGTTGAAGCTTTGTCTCACACCAAAAAGGGCACATAACCAGGTTAGGGGTTCCATCCCAGTGGGGGCATGTACGGGAGGCAACCAATAGATGTTTCTATCCCACATCAATGTTTCTCTCTCACTCTCTCTCCCCCTCCCTGCCTTCCTCTCTTTAAATATCAATTTAAATTTTTTAAATTTTTTTTTTTAATGTAGGAGGCCTCAAAATCCAGCCAGAGGCCTGGCTGCCTGAGAGTTGAGGAGAGACCAGGCCGCTGCGGAGGGTTTCCACGGAGCAACCCCTCCCCGGGGCCTGGGGCCTCATGGAGGTTCAGACTGGGAAGCTGTGGCTCTCTGGCTGGGAGAGCTTGTCTCCTGCCCGTCCCAGATGGAGGCCGTCTCAGTCGGTAGCCTGTCCGTGCCTCAGAGGTGACTGTGAGGAGCGGCAGCCCAGCGGGGAGGTTCGTCCCTCCCTTTACTGTGCAGGCACTCACCGTCACCAAGCATCGGGCTCTGTCGGATGCGCTGATGTTTTCCCGATGCTGCCGGGTGCTGGGAGAGCCAGCCCCAGGACCAGGCCTGGATACCAACTCTGCCCAGATTTGCTACTTGTCTCCAGTCAAGCTGCCTCACCTTCTCGAGCCTCAGCTTTGGCTTCTGAGGATGGAGGCACTATTCCTTGCCTGCTCGGGCTGGAGGTGTGAGGCCGCAGGGAGACCTGGGGCGTTTGGTGCTGCCCTCCAGGGCACCCTCCGCTGCTGCTACGGCCTGCGGCAGGGTGGAAACCTCGGCAGAGACATGGGAGGAGGAGCACTGGACCTAGGTCAGGCCCCGGGGCCGGGCCATTGAAGCAGCTGCTCCCCCAGCTGGGTCCCTGCCTCCCTAGGAGGGGTGACTGCCACTCTGACCCCTGGGCCTGTGGCAGATGGCAGGTGGCAGGCAGTGACCAGGCCCAACAGCTGCCTGTGGTCAGGGAGGGGCCCTCCCAGGTGCCCCGCAGCCAGAAGGTGTGCTGGGGAGGCACGGAGACCGCAAGGTCTCAAGCCCCAGCCCAAGCTGGAGCTGATCAAGCTTATTGGGGAGCGGTGAGGGAGGGAGGGAAGTGGTCGGCTCTGCAACCACTGAAACTGATTGATGGGTTAATGCGGAGGTTTCCATCGCCACAGGCTGTGCTGGGAAAGGGGAGGGGCCACAGGGCAGCCAGGGCTTCCGGGAGGCCAGCTGGGACCCCAGTGTGGCAGTGTCTCCTGAGCCAGGAGCACCGCCTGGCTAAGGCAGGAGCATGGGGTTTGGGTCAGGCGTGGGTCTAGGACCTGAAGCCCATGAGGCCAGAGGATCTGAAGGGCACTCTCCTAAGGAAGGGGACTGCGAGCCGGAGGTTAGGGTGTGGGGAGCTGTGGGGTGGGGAAGAGGGCTGATCCAGAACCAAAAAGAACAAAATAAACACACCTTGGAAACCATGGAAACTGAGAGCAGAGGCCTGGGAGGCGGAGGAGGGGCGGCTCTCTGGAGAATTACACCAGCCTCTGTAGAGCAACAGCTATGTGGCCTGAGGCAAACCACTAGGTCCCTCGGACTGTTGATTTCTTCAGCTGTAAAATGGACACATTATAATGACCCCGCAAAGCTGTTTTGATAATTAGGTTGGAGAATGTAGCTCCACAGAAGAGACATAGGAAGTGCTTACTAAGTACTTGCCACGTTGGCTACTAGTATTAACCAGAACGGGGCGTGGAGGGGAAGGGGCTTGGTGAAGGTGGTGGGGGAGGCAGGGTGTAGGAGCTGCTGATGCAGGGACGGAGCGGGCCTGCTCTCCTGCCCGACAGTCTGGGGGCTGCCCGTCTGGGGGTGCTCTAAGCTGTATCCATTCATTTCACCACCCAGGGGTGTCCCCTGGGCTGGAACCCCAGCTCAGCCACTCTCCTGGGCTCTGGCTTTGCCGCATCCCCTCCCCTGGCAGCGCCTGGCCCCGGGGGAGGGGATGACAGACACAGGACACCAGCGGAGTGCGGCGGACACGGTTTATTTCGCTCCTGCGGGAGTCAGGGCGGGGCCAGCCTCCTCCCGGGGCTCCCCGTCCCAGCCGCCGCCCGGAGGCCTGGCGTCCCCGGGGCAGGGGCAGCCGGCAGGGCCCGGGGACACGGGCCGGACGCGGCGGCGGGCGCGGCGGGAGCGCGGGGGACGGCGCGCCCCGGGCCACAGGCGGCGGAGGCGCGCGCGGAAGTGGCGGGAGGCGAGCGCGTAGACCAGCGGGTTGAGGCAGGAGTTGGCGTAGGCCAGGCAGTGCGAGGCCAGGCGGCAGGCGTAGGTGGCCGGGCTGAAGGCGAAGCGGCCGAACCAGAAGCACAGGATGAGCGCGTGGTGCGGGCCCCAGCACAGCGCGAACAGCGCCGCCACCGCCAGCATGGCGCGCCCCGCGCGGCCCGCCGCCCTGCGCCGCGCCCCCGCCGCCGCCGCCGCCGCGCCCGCCGGGCCCACGGCCGCCCGCAGGCAGCGCAGCGCGCGCGCGTACGCCAGGCTCACCACGGCCACGGGCAGCAGGTAGCCGGCCGCGAAGGTGGCCACGTCCAGGGCGCGGCGGCGCGCGTCCTCCCAGGCGGGCACGCAGAGCTCGCCGGCGCCGTAGCGCACCGTGCCGTAGTAGCTGAGGTAGGGCGCCGCCAGCAGCGCCGCCAGCAGCCACACCAGCCCCACCGCGGCGCGCGCGTGGCGCGGGGTGCGCAGGGCCCGCGAGCGCAGCGGGTGCCGCACGGCCAGGTACCTGCGGGGGGCGGGGGGCGCGGGTCAGCCGCGTCCGCGCCCCCTCCTGCGCCCCCACCGCGGAAATGGAGCCTGGGGGTTGGTGGAGCAGGGTGTCACCACTCCACCTGCCTCGCGGGTGGTGGTGATTAAGGGAGTTCACGGGCCCAGCGCTTAGAGAAGTGCCTGGAGGTACGGAGTAAAATGACTTGGCCAAGGTCACCAGCTAGACACTGAGCCTGGATTTGACCCCAAGTTTCAAGCCGTGAAGGCAGCTATGAATGATGTCAACCGGGCCAGGCATGGGTGGTAATACCTATCTGAGTTCGTTCGTGTATCCCTTTCCCCATTCATTTCACTCACAGGGCCCCTAGCATGTGCCAGACCTGGTGAGGGCACTTGAGACAGAGACCTTTAGGGGAAGCTCCTAACGGAGTTGGGGAAGGCAGGATGGTCCCCGCAAGCCCGCCCTGCAGGTGCCCAGAGGCTGGAAGGTGGTGGCCAGAGCTGCTCCTTTCCTCTCTCCCATCTCCCTTTTGGGTCCCCGGTTCTCTCTGTCCTGAGGTCAGTGAGTGTCTTCCCGCCCCAGCCCGGTCCCAGGCACACCTGTCCACGGAGACGGCGGCCAGCGTGAAGCTGCTGGCATACATGGTGAGGTAGATGAGCAGGTGCACAGCCTTGCAGACGAGGGCCCCGAAGAGCCAGGCGTCCAGCGTGTAGATGGCGGCCTGGAAAGGCACGCAGCACAGGATGAAGCAGAGGTCAGCCACGGCCAGGTTGAGGATGAACAGGTCCGTAGTGCTGCCCGGCTCCTGCCACACACCGGGGCCGGGCTGCAGCAGCACGGCCAGCACCAGCCCGTTGCCCACCGTGCCCAGCAGGAAGATGAGGGCAAAGACCACGGGCACTGCCACAGCCCCCACGCTCCCTGGGCTGTCTAGCGAACTGTTCTGGGCATCAGCCATCTCTCCAGCAGATGACCACCTGGGGAGAGAAGCTGGACTTCTCAGGCGGGGCTCCCAGCCCTGGTCACAGGGTCTGGTTTCCTCAGCCTGGGCCTGGCTAGATCTCCTGGGCTAGAAGCTCTGAGGGGTGGGGGAGTGGGGGGTGGGGGGGCAGAGACCTATGGTGCAAGTGCCTGGCAGTTACATTGGTGTCAGGTGGGTTTGTCAGCTTCCTGGAGAACACCCCCCTAGTGCTAAGTGTGAAGGGCTGACTGGGGAGGTGATGGAGACCTCCAACCAATGGTGCAGGTAGGCACAGGCAGAGAGGGGGGGACATGGAGGGTGAGTAGAGGGGCACCCCATCCTCGGGAGCAGGTATATTTCCTTCTCAATGGGGCATCTGAAGCTCAGGGGAGACTCTTGGACACGGGTCAAGGCCAGCAAAACCTGGGGGAGTCCAGTTTGGTGAGAGCCCCACAGCAGCACAGCTGGGAACACCAAATATAGATCCCACCCCCCTAGCCCCCCCTGCACATGAGAAAGTCTAGGCTCAGAGCAGACACACGGGAAGCTTAGGATCACACTCTGAGCGGCAGATGTGGGGCTGCTGCCATCCTGGTACTGACTCCCGGGCTGGAGCGCTCCTGAGAGCCTGTCTGTAACCGGTGCGGCTGAGAAAACCTGTGTGCGTGCATGTGCACGTGCACGTGCGTTTGTGCAAGCTGTGTCCTCCCTCACCCTACCCCACCCCACATTGGCTCCTACCTGCGGATTCCCCCTGAAGCCTGGGACCCCTAGGTGGGTGGGACAAATTTAGGGCAAGGGGAACAGGCAGGGGGAGGTAAGAAAACAGATGTGCAGTACCCCCCCACCCCCCAACCAGCATGCACCAGACCCTCCCAGTGCAGGATGGGCAACTCCTACCTGGGCACTAGGCTCCCGCTCGATCCTGGGTGAACCTGCTCCTGGCTCCGTGGCCACCACTCGGTGCCTCTCTCAGATGGAGAGCTGCCTCTCACGTGTCCCTCTTCTCCTTTAAGGCCCCTCCTCTGCTGAGCGGGACTTGGGCAGTCCCTCCAGAGTGCCCAGTGGCCACCCCCTCCTCAGCCCGGGACTTCCCCCAGGTGCATGCTCTTCTGCCAGGCTCTCCTCTGCCTCTGCTTTGCTTCCTTTGGGCAGTGAGTAACCCATTGATCTTGCTCTCTGAGAATTGCTTTGTAGTTAACCCCTCTGTGCCCAGGGCCCTGCCTGAGGATTCCACTCCCCATCCTCCCCTCTCCCTGCTCCAACCCAAGTTCAGAAAGGATTCCTAGTCTTGAATGGGGTGTCGTAGGCTGGGAAAGCAGAATGATTGCCTTTTCTGCATTCTTCAGGTGAGGCCCCTCCCCAGACCCCGAGAACCTGGAGACCTATCAGCGCGCGGCCCAGGGGTTGAGTCTGGCTGGACACGAGAGTGTGTACCAGCCTGAGGAGTCTGGCTCAGCCAGAGGGCAATGGGGAACTAGGAAGAAGTTCTAGAGCAGGGATATAACCTGCCACTTTATTTTGTAATTAGCTTATCAAGGCTGCGGTGAAAAGGATGCACAGATTGGCAGTGATCTAACAAGTGACCTGTTAGAGGCCCTTTTTTTTTTTTTTTTTAAACATTATTTTATTGATTTTTTACAGAGAGGAAAGGGGAAGGATAGAGTTAGAAACATCGATTCAGCTGCCTCTTGCACACCCCCTTCTGAGAATGTGCCCGCAACCAAGGTACTGTGCCTTTGACCCGAATCGAACCTGGGACCCTTCAGTCCCCAGGGTGACGCTCTATCCACTGAGCCAAACCAATCAGGGCTGTTAGAGGCCTCTTCACATGCAACAGCCAAACAGGTTAAAGGTCTTGGAGAATGGCTGGCTTAGTCAAGGGGTTCTGGCCTGACCTCTCAGAGGAGTGGACCACATGGCCAAAGGGATACAGGCCGGCACCTAGGGGTGCGGTGCCGACCACAGGGAGTGAAGAGGTGGTAGGGACTGCATGGTCTTTCTAGAAGCTGGGCGGATGGAACGAACGTCCAGGGGGAAGTCTGGAAGAGTGGAAGTAGTATGAGGGGTGCTGACCAAGCTAAGCCTTGCATCAAGGCCAGAGGAGCTAGGCCCGGGGTTTCTGCGAGCGCTCAGCAGTGCTGCTCTAAAGCCTGAAGGCTCTCACCAGGTGCAGAGCATCCTCGGTTGTTTGGAAGCAGAGAACCCCTAAACGGAAGGTTTTAAGACTCAGATCTAGACTCCAAATCTGAATCAGAGCTAGCAGGCTGAATTAAGGCATTGCCGTGGGCTCTTATGAGCACTGAGAGGCAGGCTGCAGGATCCTAGACAGTGTGTGGGTTTTAGAATCACAACCACCCTTTATGAATCGAAAGGAATGCACCAATCGGCTCCCAGAAGCCCAGGCTCACTAATGTAGCATGCCTGCACCTGGGGAGCCCCGAGATCCCTGACATACTGTCCTACCTCCCCTTGGGGGCTCCCAGCCCACAAGGCCACTCCTTACCCTTACCTGGGCTCTGGCAAACGAGGGCACTCCCAGCAGCGGTGAAGCTGAGCAGCTTTGGCGGTAGACGCAGAGGGAGGATGGAGGGGATCGTAGAAAGCCTGGCCTTGGGGCAGGCAGGCAGGCATGTCCTCATGCCCAGCACCAGCGTGCCTCTAGCACCCTCCTCCCTCCGCTCCGACTTCTGTTCCCCGCGGCCACAGCTTGAACCCGTGCCTACTGCAGAGGATGTGGGTTGTGTGCCCCGGGAGCGGTCCTCTGAGCCCCCAGCCCTGCAGTAACAAGTGCCACTGACCCATGACCGGCCCTCAAGCCTCTTACGAGTGTCCAGTATGTGCCAAGCCCAACTGCATGCAACCAGAGCTGCTGCTCCTCAGGGTGCTTCCTATGGCCCCTTCCGGACGGCCGTGGACCAGGCCACCACATACTGGCCAGCTGCACGGTGCACGGTGCGCTAGTGGCCAGGCCCAGGATGTCCCAGCTGCTTGTGTTGTCCATTGGGGGAAGCTAGCCAACAGCTAGTGGGCCTGAGCCGGGCGCTCTGGCTCTGCTGGGTAGGGCGCACCCACGGTGACAATGATCGTGGCTGTCAGGTATGTATCGTGCCACCGGCAAAGACTTTACATATCAAGCTACAGGCTATGCACCCTTGCTGCTGTAGCAGTGCATGTGGCACCGGGTGCCTTCCCCTGGTGGTAGCAGCCCCTCCCCCTGGCTGCATCCCCCCCGCACCCTGGGCCCCTCGACCCCAGCTTCAGGCTCTTCCGATCACAGGTTAGGACTCCAGAACCCCAGTGTTAAGATCCTGCAGGGTTGGGCTGGAGCTCAACCAGATAGTCCACCCCATGATTTCCAAGGAAAGGGGAGGCTGGGATGCAGGGCATCACAGACCTTGTCCTAGTTCCCTGTTAATAAGGCCTCATCAGCCTTCCTGCTCTACCAGCAAACTGCGCAAGAGCTTCCCAAGGCTAATCACCGAGGGCCAGCCCCCGCCCGCACCAGTGCCCATAAGGCTGAGTGGGGAGGGCGAGGGGAGAGACTGTGTGTGTGTTGGGGGGGACGGGGGTACCATCTCCAATAGGGACGCAGAGAGGCGTGGCGGACAAAGGTGGATGGGGCCTTCACAGCAGCCAATCACCTCCTGGCCTTGCCCGCGGAGCAGCCCGGAGTCCAAGGCCCGGAGTCTGGAGGGGCGGGGCCATAGCGGCGGGAGCCTTAGCTCGAGGCGCCCCCTGGCGGCTGATCCTCAGGCCATTAGGCCTTGAGATGAGGGAGCAAGAAGGCCGGCATTAACATAAATCCAGGCTTCGTGCTGGCAGGGGTGTGTGGGGATGGGCACACACAGAGAATGGGACCTAGAGTGGCTGGAACACAGGGTTCCAGGCCCAGGGGCCTCTCCAGGAGTGACCCATATTCTTTCCTTTGGGGCTTGAATCCTCAGCCTCTCGCACAAACATGGGATGGGGTCCATCCTTCTATTCTGGCAGCTGTAAGTGGTCCTTTGGTTGGGGAGGAGTATAGGATGCACCAAGGCTGGACTCCGGAGGCTGCAGAGCAGGGGCGACCCCTGCTGTATTAGTCCAGCCGCCTGGGTCTCCTCTTAATGTGGGGAGGTGTTCAGCTTGGAGGTCTGCTTCCAGGAGCCTGCCCAGAGCCCAGTCCTGCCTGCTTCTTCGCTGCTTGGAGGGAATAAAGCAGACCAACGCGTCACAGCCAATTTCCACGTTTGTTTCGCACTCAGGGCCACAAGCACAAGCCTTGCCCCAGGCCTCGGACAGGGCTCGGAGCCTCTGGCCTGGGCTGCTGGCCAGAGGCCCCTTTGTCGCTGGGGGGGCGGGGTGGGCTCAGGGCAGCGCGCTGTGCCGCCGCTGTGGGGGGCGGGCTCAGGGCAGCGCGCCATGCCGCCGCCCCACCGCCACGAAGGCCTCCACGCAGCGGTCGATGTCCTCCTCGCTGTGCACTGCAGAGATCTGCACCCGGATCCGGGCCTTGCCCTTGGGGACCACTGGGTAGCTGAACCCGATGACAAAGATGCCTGCGAAGGTGGAGAGAGCCAACCTGGGGCTCACGGGAGCCTGCAGGCTTTGGGGCATGACACACAGCTCCTACTTCCTAAGGATCGCAGAGCAAGGGGGGAGCCCATGGTCTCTTCGACATGGATTGCTTCGTGGCTGGGTTTCCACATTTGGACAGCTGGTCAAAAAGGGGGGTAGGGTGGGGACAATGGGAAGTATCACAGTCTAAGGGTTCGTTCCTCCCTCTTTTCTCTCAGGACCCACAGCCAGTCCTTTTGTCTGGTCTCCTCACCTTTCTTTAGCATGTCGTCCGCCATGCCAGAGGCCAGCCGGGCATCACCCAGCATCACCGGGCAGATGGGGTGATTGACTCCCGAGATGGTGAAGCCAGCAGCCTTCATCTTACTGCGGAACCTGTGGGCACAAGCGGGGTGTCACAGGCCCACTGGGGGCTAGGGATCATTCACACCCACTCCTGATGGGCACAGATCTGCGCCTAAGTCTGCAGAGACCACAAGACAGAGGTGCAGTCAGAAAGTCAAATGGGAAGCCAGGCAGAGGAAGAAACAGACCAGAAAGAGGTTGAAAGACAGAATTACATAAGATGGGCAGCTGCGTCCCAGTGAAACGGGCGGGAGATGTGGTGTGAGCAGAGGTGGCACCTGTAGGCAGGGCTGGCCAGCACACAAGGCAGGCCTCAGCAGCTCCCACCCAGCCTTTCCCGCCCCCGCCAGGGACTGCACCGCTCGGTCTTGGCTGCCATAGACTGGACAATGGAGTTGTCTTCCATGAGCATGTCCAAGGCCTTGGAGGCACAGCCGACGACAGCAGGCGGCAGGCTGTTGGAGAAGAGGTAGGGCCGGGCCCGCTGCCGGAGCAGGGACACCAGGGGCCCAGGCCCCGTCGTGTAGCCCCCTGAGAAACAAGGGCAGAGGTGGGGGTAGCCGAGAGGATAGTCCATGCTGCCCTCTGTCCGCAGTCCCAGCTGTCCCCTCCTCTAGGGCCCTGCATGTGGACAAGGGGACCCCAGGGGCACAACCCATAGGCACCTGATGCTCCGCCCAGCGCCTTCCCCAGTGTGGAGTTGATGATGGTGACCTGGTCCTTCACGCCCAGCAGCTCATCCGTGCCCCTGCAAGGAAAGCTGCCACTGCCCCCACTGGCCGCCTGAGCCCTCAGCCATCACGGGGGAGCTGGAGGCTGGCCTCCTGGTTTCCCTCCCACCCTCAGGAGCCCGACCCAAGGCCTCAGGGGCCACATGCTCCCACCGTCCTGTGGCCCCCAGGAAGCCAGTGGCATGGCATTCGTCCACAAAGACCAGGGCGTCATATCGAGATGCGAGGCCGCAGATCTCCTGCAGGGGTGCAATGTCGCCGTCCATGGAGAAGGCCCCGTCAGTGGCCACCAGGCGTAGTCGGTGCTTCTGCAGGGTGAGGCGGGGACAGGTGGCTGGTGTCATGAGCTGGGTGAAACCACCCACCTTCTGAGCTACTTGGGGCTCAAAGAGCTCACTCTGCCCAGTGCCCAGCACAGAGGTGGGCACATAAGCACTGTATATTGGGACTGGAACATCTCCCTCATCCGTCCTCTCTGAGCCGCACCCATCCCTTCTAGGGCAGTTGGAGCACACAGCCCCGAGAGTGAGAATGCCCTGTGTCGCCTTCAGAGGGCAGCGTGAGGTGGGGCAGTCCTTCCCATAAGTCCATCGCACCACCATGCCTAAGAGCCTGCCACTCTAAGGTACCCGAGGTGGCATGGCGCAGTGGAAAAGAGCTCTGGGTCTGAGGGACGTGGGTTCCAATCCGGCTGTTTCCAGTGTGCGGGCTGTCTGTGAGTGTGGACCTGGGCTTGCCGCACCTGAGCCTCCTTCAGCTTGGCCTCCAGGTCGGCCATGTCCAGGTGGCGGTAGCGGAACTTGTGGGCCTTGCAAAGACGAATGCCGTCGATGATGGAGGCGTGGTTCAGCTCATCAGACAGGACTGCGTCCTCCGCGGTCAGCAGGGCCTGGAAGGAGGCAGGGGGGTAGACCATCACCCAGCCTCCTGGTGTTCTCCCTCTCCTGACTCCCCCGAGTCCACATTCCACTGCCAACCACGGCATTTCTTTGGGCAGGGGCATTTCTAGGGAGCCCTCTGCCTCTCTCTGGGGCCCCTGCCACCCCCAGCCTTCCAGCTGATGTAGGTTATCCCCCAGATACCCTGAAAGTTCGCCTCCTTGCAAGCCTCCGGATCCTTTCTGGAGCACCTACTGGCCTAACCTGACCTCCCTAAGAAATGACCACTGGAGCCTCTACCCATGGCACTGGCACCCTGCCAGGGTCTCCTGACTGCCCACTCCTTCTACAGCCTAGCAAGCCTCACCAACTCCCACCCATGGCCCCGACATACCTCAAAGAGGCCGGCATTGGCATCAAAACAGCTGGGATAAAGAATGGCATCCTCGCGCTGGTGGAAGTGGGCTATCTTTTTTTCTAGATCCTTGTGGATGCTCTGAAGAAAGCGAGTGAGACAGGGGTTAATGCCTGCAGGGGCACATGGCACAAGTCCTGGGGACAGAAGGTCATAAACACACTCAGCCTAGAAGGCTCCCTTCTTGCTTCACAAGCGTTCCTCAGAGCCCACAGGAATCCGGCAGATGGTTCTCACTGAGGAGTTAGGGACTTGCTCGGGGTCCCTTCCTGGTCGGCTCTTCTTTTTGTAATGAGGGCTGGACAGTGAAACTATGGGTACTGATGGCAAAAAAAGATGTGTCTTGCTAATATCAAGCAGAGTGTCTTTTTTGGTTGCTTTATGGCAGTGTTTCCCAAACTTCTCTCATGATGAGAATCACTTGGTGGAGTTGTTAAAATACAGATTCCTGAATCCCAACTAAGAAGTACTAAACTAGAATTTTTGGGAACATATAGGTAAAATTGTATACTTAACTAGTAAGTATAATTGTATAATTAACTAGTAAGTATACAATTATACAATTTGGGAACATATAGGTAAAATTGTATACTTACCAGTTAAGTATACTTACTAGTTAACTAGTAAGTATACAATTTTACCTATATGTTCCCAAAAATTCTAGTTTAGCACTTTTTAGTTGGAATTTGTAGTTTAACAACTCCACCAGGTGATTCTCATCATGAGAGAAGCTTGGGAAACACCACTTTATGGAAAAGAAGAGAATTACATAAGTAACTCTAAGCTCATTTGGATCTTGAAATCTTAGATTTGAAAACTGCCCAGTCTGGGTGAGGATTTTGAGCACGGACTCCTGAGCCAGGCCACCTGGGTTCAAATCCTACCATGAAGGCCTGTGTGCCCTTCAGTAAGACTCTGGGCCTCAGTGTCCTCTTTAACAGGGACGACAACACTGATCACTGAGGATAGTTCTGAGCATTAACGTAATGTTCTTAAAACAGTACCTAACACATAGTAAGCACAGTAAGTTTCATGTTTACATGTTTATTTTGAAACACTACAAAATAAAATAATAACCAACATTCACTGAGCACTGCTGTGTGTCAAGCACTGTTCTAAGCATTTTTAAGTGTATTAACTCTTTAATTTGTAAAGACCTACTAAGTACTATTATCCCCATTTTATCAATAAAAGGATTGAGACACAGAGAGGTTAAGTCACTTGCCCAGAGTAACACAGTCAATAAAAGGTGGTGCTGGGCCCTGGCCAGGTGGTTCAATCAGTTGGAGTGTCGTCCCATACACGAAAAAGTTTTGTGTTCGATTCCCGGTCCCAGCACATACCTAGGTTGCGGGTTCAGTTCCCTATTGGGGTGTGTGTGGGAGGCAACGAACGATGTTTCTTTCTCACATCCAAGTCTCTCCCTCCCTCCCTTCCTCTCTCTCTAAAATCAGTAAACACATCCTCAGGTGAGGATCAAAGGAAAAAAAGGTGGTGCTGGGAATTGGGCTTTACCGAATTGCTCCAGAGCCCTCTACCTCAATCCCTGCCTTCTGTTCTTCCTTCCCTGGGGGACAGGTGGGCTCTGTTCGGCAGGTGGGAAAACATGCTGGAGGAGGTGGTTTCTTGCCCAAGGCTTCACAGTAGACAGAAGCCTGAACCCAGTCTTTCCAGTGAACAGCTCTGGGGCCCACAGCCCTGGGAGGGAATAAGCTGAGCTGGCTAAACCAGTCCTGCCGACTGTGGGAAGCAGACAGCTGGGGTCAGTGCCCAATGCTGGGGACAAGGCCCCCCTCTACCCGCCCGCCCCCTTCCCGCATCAGCCGCTGTATACCTGGGTCCCACAGATGAAGCGGACAGAACTAAGGCCAGCTCCAAACTCCTTCAGGGTCTGCAAGCCTGCCTGGATCACCTCGGGGTGGCTGCTCAGGCCCAGGTAGTTGTTGGCACAGAAGTTAAGGATTTCTGAAGGGGGGGACAGAGAACAAACAGCAGCTCAAGGTCCTAAGGAAAGGCCTTGAAAGGTGTCAGTGCTGGGCCCCGGGGGCCCAGGCAGTACATGAGTCTGGATTCACCCTGGAGGAGGCAACAACTACACAGTGTGATCCATTCTGGGGCAGAGGCCAGGAGGGGGAGCTGGGGGCCCCTAGGAGGCACTGAATCCACCAGCTACAGGAGAGGAAGGGTCAGGAATGGGTCTGAGTGGCATCTTGAAAAATGAGAAATTTAAATTCTGGCTCTGAATCACATTCCGCCCAGGAGGAACTCCTTCTGTCCCTGAGGACACCACAACCCCTCATCTGAGTCTTGGTTACTCATGGGTAAATGAACAGGGTTTGGTCAGATGCTCACTGTGGTTCTCAAACTTCACAGCTGACTTTGCTGCCTGATACAGAATTACAGGTCAGAAAGGGGTGCCTCTGAGACCTGGACCTTGAATTATACCCGAGGAGGAAAAGGAGGCTTGAAGGTTCCCTCAGCCGGGGAGAGGCAAAAAGGATGAGCATCTGGGGTCTCCTAATTTCCCATCTTTTGACCTGCTCCAAGCTTCCTTGGGGGAGGGGAGAGGGAGGGAGGAAAGGATTTCCTGGGACCGCCATTTTACAAATGAGAGCAACACCGCCAAGGATTCCATGCCTACTTCCAGAGGGCAGCCTTTCTAACCAGTACCACTTGGGACCTGGCACGGAGAGAGACCGGGTGGCCCAACTCCTGGTGTGACTCCTGCAGCAGCTCATGCGCCCCTTGCTCGCCAGGCCAGGAAGTTGGCCTCTCCGGCCCATTAGCGGGCCTTCCAGCTGCACTGCACCAGGGAACCCAGCTCTGCCGGCGGCTCGCTGGGGGCTTTGGGGCAGCTCCCTCCTGGGCTTTTTCAGTGTAAAGCGGAGAAGTTTACAGAAGTCACGTGCAGCTCAGGCTCCAGCAAGGCCGGGTTTCTCGTTTCACCTTCCCATCACCCTTCCTCAAGCAGCTGGGGACCCAGGTGGCAGGTCTCTTTTTTCTCACAGTCTTCCAGGGCCTCCTCTGCCCTCCGAGCCAAACAAGTGCTCAAGGGCAAATCGCCTCCCTCCGTGGAAACGGTTTAGCCAGATCAAACACTGAGTGTGATAGCTGGAAAAGGGACCCGCGGCTACGAGCGCAGGACCTCCAGCGCAGGCCTCGCAACGGCCCTTTCAACAGCCGCCCACGTCCAACTCCTGGGAGGGGAGTTACCTCCGGGGACGCCGGAGACGCGGATGCGGGGCCCCTGACGCGACGTGATGACCCGCTCGCTCTTCCAGGTGCCGGCCCCGCGGATGCCGTCCAGCTCCCCCTCCAGGATGCCACGCAGCTGGCTCAGCGCGGAGAGCGCGCGGCGGCCGGGGGCCCGGGAGAGCGCGGCGCCGAGCGCCGACACGGCCCACATCGCGCCGCTTCGCCTGCCCGCGAGCGCGCCGCCGGAGCCCAGCAACCGCGGCCGCGTCACGTGGCGGGGGCCGGACCCGGGTAGCCAATCGGAGCGAGGAGAGCGCCCTCGAGGGGCGGGAGGGCGGGCCCAGGGGCGGTGGGCGGGGCCAGCGCGGTGCGCGGAGCGGACTCTCCGAGTTGAGACGCGGGCGGTTGGTGAAGGGGGCGGCCACGCGGCGGGCCCAGCCCCGGACCCCGTCCCGCTGCCCGCCCGCACGCCCAGCCCCGGGAGGACCGCTCTGGACTCCCGTTTTTGGGAGCTCTTGGGACCCTCCCTCCGTCCTCAGGTGCGAAGGCCCCCCATTTCCCGCAGGACTCCCCCGCCCAGTGCTCCGCCTTCTCCAGTGTCAGAAGTGAGGAAAACACCGCCCAGGTTTTGTCCTTTTCCAAATTTTTATTTTAAAGTTTCAAAATTACAAAGACAGCAATTCTTCCCGGCACAAATAACACTTGTAGGTTTTTGTGTGTTTTTTTTTTTTACAAAAGGTGGGGGGGGGTGAGGAATAGGACGCGAACTGCGCCTTTTCCCATTTTGAGAGACTGTACAGGTTTTTTCTCCCGCTCCCGGTGGACCTAAGCGCTAGCCTAAGGAGGTATGTACACATTTACACACAGACACGGACTAGCTTGTGAACTACTTAGCGATTCAAAGTCACTGCGGTATGTCTTACTGTCCACTCCCCGCCCCCGCCCCCCACTACCTAGAAAAGACTCGGAAACGACGAGGTCGGACGTGTTTGTGTGGCGCTGGCAGGGCTGGAGACGCACCAGACCGCCAAGCCACCTCTGGTACAGGAGGAACCAAAACACCGGGGAACACAATCCAATTGTGTGGAAAAACCCAGGTTTCGACAGGGCACACTGAGGCACTTGGCTGACTGACTCCCCACCCTTAGCCCAAAGTTTCCATCCCACAACAGGCGGCTTTCCGAAGCCACAAAGACCCCCCTCCCTCCCGCCCCCAATGGCTAGTTTCCAGCTGAGAGAAGCCACAGCTTCTCAGACCAGCTGTCACCCCCGCTCCCCGCCCCCCGGACAATAGGAAGCCCCGGACAGACTCACACAAGTGAGAGGGAAACGGGACTTGGACCCCCATCCCCACCCCCACCGCTCCCCCGGAGGTGGAAGTCTGCCGGAGAGGGCTCATCCCACCTCCCTAGCCCGGTGTCCAGCGGCGGCCGCCCCTCTGCTCCCCAACAAGGTCCTGAAACTCACAAGGGCCGCTCAACTTCAAAGAAAACTCACTTTGTCTCAAAGATATTCCTACAAATCTTACCGTTCCTGGGCTCCCTCTCAACTAGCCAAAACACACCCCCCCCCACCCAATCCTCCATTTACCTTCATAGCGAACAAGCCATCCACCTAAACAAAACACACAAACCCTCCCCAAACCCTAAGTAGATTACTAACAAATTAACAGAACAAAACGTAAGTACATTCTCATCATTACAGAGATGAGATAGTTTTTTTGCTGTCCTTGCACGACTGGTTAAGGAAAAAAGAACTATTCCCTAATGTCTAAGGAATCCGAATTCTGTCTCACATAAAGTCAGAATATAGAAAGGGGCGAGGGGTGCAGGTGAGGCGTTAAGAGAGAAGGAAGGAGAAAAGTATTTACAGGAAATAGGAGGCAGGCAGGCAGGAGTGTCCAACAAGAAAAGCCTCATTGTCACTTCTTCTTGCCGGCCCGCTTGGCACTGGACTTGGCTTTGGGCTTCACCGGCTTGGCCTTCTTGGGCTTGGATGCCTTGACCGGCTTGGCTTTGACAGTCTTGGGCTTTTTGGCTTTCTTGGGCGTGGCGGCCGCCTTCTTCTTGGCCTTCTTGACCGGGGTGGCTTTGGGCTTCTTGCTGGGGGCCTTGGCGGCCGCCTTCTTGGGCTTGGCCGTCTTCTTTGGCGTGGCCACCTTCTTGACCTCCTTCTTGGTCTTCTTGAAGGCCACCGACCGCTTGGGCTCGTCGCTCCTGGCCAGGCGGAAGGAGCCCGAGGCGCCCACGCCTTTGGTCTGCTTGAGGACCCCGGTGGTCACCAGGCGCTTGATGGACAACTTGATCTGCGAGTCGGCGTTCTCGCCCACCTTGTAGTGGCTCTTGATGTACTTCTGGATGGACTGGCGCGAGGAGCCGGCGCGGTTCTTCTCCGCCTGGATGGCGGCCACGATCATGTCCGAGTACTTGGGGTGGTCCGTGGACTTCTTGGAGGCCTTGGCCCGCTTGGGCTTGGCCGCGGGGGCCGACGTGGAGTTCTCGGTCATGGTGGGCCGCCCGGTCCCGCCGCTGGAGAAGGCGCCTTCAAAAGGGCCGGCCCCCGTCGGAGGCCGAGGGGAGCTTCACGAGCGGCTGCTTTCGCACCCGGGTCCTCTGGGACCGGGCTCGGGCGCAGGCAGAGCTCGCTGCGCCGGTTCTGCGTGGCTCGGCCCCGCCAGCCGCTCGGTCGCTCGGTCGGTCTGTCTGTCTGTCCCTGCGCGCGCGGCGGCTGCGGCTCTGGTCCTGCCACCGCCTCCGCTGCCTCTCTTTTCCCAGCTCCGCGTCTGGCGCTCGGGCGGCGCATCCGGGTATTTAGCGGCGGCGGGCGGACCGCGGTGAGGACAGGGCTGCTGGCTGCCTGCTCCGGGCCCGGAATGGCGCTGCGCCGCCGCCATCTGTGTTTCTTCCGCCGAGCAAATCCGACCTTTCCCCTCGCCCCGGGCCTCCCCGCTCCCCGCCGCCGCCCGGGGTCGCTGCCCGGCTCCCTGGGCTCCCCCGCCAGGCGGCTCGCCGGCCTGGCCGCCGCCCCCCGAGCCCGCGAGGCGCCCCAAACGGCGCCGAGGACCGCTGCTGCGCCGGCACATTTCCCCTTTGCGGGGGGCTGGCTCTGCGGAGCCGGGGAGCCCCGGTGCGGGAAACCCCCCGGAGCAAAGCCCCCACCCTGGGGCTCCCGGGGACCCCGCTCCCGGCCCGCTGCGGGCTCCCGCAGCCCGGCGGTGTGGCCGGAAAGCGACCCCAACTAACACACGCGGCCCCGAGCCGGGCGACTCCCAGCCGGGCCGAGCCGGGACAGGGGGGAGGGGTCGCTCCCCCGGGGTCCGGTCACCTCTCGGGGGTCATCCCGCGACCGGGCCCCCCGCGCCTCTACCCCATCTCTGCCCATGGGGCCCCTGAGCAAACTTTCTCTGGAAGAGTTGGAAGGGCACTTTCAAACTTTGTCCCTTCCCCCTCCTCCATCGGATCTCCCCCAGCGGGCCCCCTGACCCCTGCGGTGGGGGTTCTCTCCGGAGGCCGAACCCCCAGGGCTGCCAGGGCCCCCCGAGACAGTGAGGAGGGGTCCTCCGAGTCGCCTGCACCCCTCCAAGGCCCCCCACACTTCCCATAGATCTTAACCGGGAATTCATTTATATGCCTCGCTCAGCCTGGTTTTGGGGTGTCCGAGGCAGAGCCCGCTGCCCCCACCCCGGGGCCCAGCCTGGGGGTGCAGCCCCCCTCCCAAGGACCCTCCAGGGCGGGGGGGTCTGGGGCGGAAGGACCAGGACCCCCGGGCTGCCCCGCAGGCTCTAAGCAGAGTCGGTCCTGGGGGCGCCTGCAGGGACCAGGCGCTGCGAGCTGCGGGGCGCGGGGAAGGGGGCGAGGAGGGGGTCGGCCCCTGGTCCTCACTTCCCCTCGGAAAGTGTGCGGTCGCTCGGGGAGCCGGGGCCGGGACCACCGCCATTTTGCTGGGAGGATGCAGTGTCTTTGTTAAAATGCACACATCTCTCCCCGTCTCTGGCAGGTATGGGCGAGGCCAGGGAGGGGTGCCATCGGCCTCAGAGGGCCTGGAGGGGCTCTGGGGGGATGTGGGGGCTCAGAGGCCAGCAGAGGGGGCCTCAGGACGCCTGGGACGGAGCCCCTGGTTTGCGACGGACATGGGGCATCCCAGGGTCTAATTTCCCACTCAAAGGCAGGGTCCTGCTTGGCAGGGTCCTGGGTTGGGATCCTGGGATGCCCGGTGCCTGAGCCACCTCCCCGCATCAGACCTGCTGGCATTCCCTAAGCAGGGGCCCATCACTCTTCACCCCAACAATGCCCTGGGCGGGGGAGGGGGGTAGCTGGTCCCCGAAAAGAGCGGGTCTGCGCCCTGCCCGGGAGCTTTGACTGTGGCGCAGGGAGGGGGGAGGGATGGAGGGTTTAGGTGCGGGACGGGGTCTTAGCGAGGATGCGGGGAGGGGGAAAGGCTCGTGCAGGACTCGGAGGCCAGGGAAATTAGTGGGTTCCCCCCACACCAAGGGATGGATTAATCCAAATGATTGGGGGAGGGGGGAGGGGAGGAGGAGGCCAGAGACATTTTGAAGCCTGGTGATCTTGGTGGCACAGGTGGGGAGGGACATGACGAAGGCCAAGTTCTTATTTGGTGTCAGTGACCCCGAAGTTCCCTGACTTGAAAACACAGCGTTCTGGTGGGTTTGCTTTGGCTGTTTTCAAAGGCAGTTCTCCAGGCTCCCAAGATCTGGATGGGGAAACAGGTATCCAGATGAAGACACCCCCAGATGTTCCACCAACATCCTGCGCTTTCAGGGACGTGTCACCCTGCGCCCCCACATCCGCGCACCTCTTAGAACCAGCACCGATGGATCAATCCAGTGCCATCATGACGGAATAATTTTATTTTCACGGCGCACTACAATTTGCAAAGTGCTCTCCACCGTTATTTTGATCCTTTGCGCCTCCAGCCTGGGGAGGCAGGCAACGTGATCACTGCCCCTGTCACCCCTATTTTTCCGGGGCGGCGGAGGGACTCCTTCGGGTGGGCGGGTGGGGGGCGCGTTGTTAAGGTCAGCTCCCGGCGACCCCAGACTTGGATTTGATTTTGTAGCTGCCCCATCCCTATCCCTGCCCGTCCCAGAGACCTGCAAACTCTCCCCCCACCCGCCTCCCCGGAACCGGAGCCAGAAGGGGAGGGGAGGGTCGCCGGGACTTTCCACCGGCCGGCAGCCCACCTCCCCTGCTGGGGAGATTTGGGAGGAGGGGCGGGCTCCGCAGGGGTCGCGCAGAGTCCGAGGTCGAGGGAGGCCAGGTGAGGAGAGGCTGCTCCGGGTTAGCCTGGCCGCACTTGGCCTCTGCAGGGCCCCACCCGGCCCGGGGAGGGCTGCCCCCGGCAGACGGCGGAACTCCCTCCTCCCCTCCAACGCGAGCCCTTTAAGATCCCGGAGCCGTAGAGATGCGGGCAACTCCTCCTGGGAAATGTAGTCCCCGCGGGCGCCAGCCCCGCACTGCGCCCCCAGCCCGGACCGGGGAGCCGGGCACAGCCGCGCGCCCAGGGCGCGGGGCGAAGGTCAGACGCCCAGCCGGGCGGGTGCGGAGAAACCCCCGGCTTCCCTGCTGTTTGTTTGTTTGTTTGTTTGTTTGTTTTTGTTCAACCTGTTAAAAGGGGCTCCAGCTCGCTGTGGGCTGGTGTGAGGGTGAAATGAAATCCCGTATGGAAGAGCGGAGATCGCATTAGAGTGCCAGGAGTCATGCTTTCACTAATGTGCATGCGCCACGTTTACCGAGCCTTGACCCATCACATCTTCGTTTTTCAGGCAGGAGGTCTAGAATGGCTAAAGGACGTGCCCAAGGTGGGTGGGTGGGGGGCAGCGTGAAGGAGGTAACCCAGGAGGGTGACTGCAGACCGGCTCCCAAGGCAGTGACTTTCCCGCGGCCCGCTGTGGTCTCCTGTAAAGAGGGCACACGCTCTGGGGTTTGGGGCCCTAAGGAATTCACTGGACGTGTGTCAGGCGCTGGGATAGGTAGGACCTCTTAAAATTAGCCAGCCTCAAATAACCCTTACGCCAGAGACCTGTGTTGGGGTGACAGATTCTGTTCCCCTGCGGCTCCTAGGTTATAAGCCTGTGCAGCATGTGACGGGGCTGAAGCCTGCAGGCAATGTGACACAATGGTAAGTATTTCTGTAATACTTTACACATTCCTAGGGTGGGATGGCTGTCATACGTGTGGTCCTGTGATGACTGCAGTGTGGTTACACGACGCATGACGGTATTCAGGCTTCTCTTAAGAGTAGAGGAAATTTTGCCTCCCAGCGCCCAGATGGGATCAGAGAGTTGTGGCTGGCTGTCCTGGGGGCTCTGCCTGTTACCCGGAGGAGAGGGAAGAATAAATTACCTGCTGTATAGTCTGCTGCTGCTGCTCTAACCATTACCCCAAACTTGGTGGCTTAAAACAACACATGTTTGTTATCTTACAGTTCCAGGGGTCAGTAGTCCAAAATGGGTCTCCTTGGGCTGGAGGGAAAACCCATTTGCTGCTTTTTCCCAAGTCCAGGTGGCCTGCATTCCCTGGCTTGTGGACCCTTTCCATCACAAAAGCTGTCAATAACTGATTGTTTTTCCTGCTGCCATCTCTCTGGTTCTGACACTCCTACCTTCTTCCTCTTCCCTCACGTAAGGACCTTTGAGATTCCATTGGGCTACATGGATAATCCAAGGTCAATCAATTAACAGCCTTAATTCGCCCTTCTCATACGACATAATATCTCTCCAGGTTCCAGGGATCGGGACACAAACGTCTTTGGGGAGCCTTGATTCTACTTCCCACACGCAGCTACCCACATGCCTGCCTGCGTGGGCAGGGGCCGGGGAGATGAGCAGCATCCTTCTGCGCCTGCTGTGGCCCTCAGCTCGCATCCAGGGCTGATCCTGTTCGGAAAAACCCTGGCTGGGCAGAGAGCTGAGAGGCGGGCACTTTTCGGTCACCTGGCAGCAGTGTAGCTGGCAGGAAGGAGGGGAGACTGTAGGACCTCTGGCTGGGCTCTGTCAGATTCCTCATGTCCCTAAATGCCCATCACTTTTTTTTTTTTTTTTTCAGTCCTCACCCAAGGATATTTCTTCCAGTGGCCTTTAGAGAGAGAGTGGGAGGGAAGCAGTGGGGGGAGAGAAACACCCATGTGAGAGACACATTGACTGGTTGCCTCCTACATGTGCCCTGACCTCCTGCAACCGAGGTACATGCCCTTGGCCAGGAATCAAACCCGGGACCCTGAGGTCTGAGGGCCAGTGCTCTAACCACTGAGAAAAAGTGGCCAGGGCTGTCCACCACTGTTTAATTTAAAGAGTCTAGGACCCTTCAGTCCACAGTCCGACGCTCTATCCACTGAGCCAAACAGGTTTCGGCACACTGCAGAATTTTAAGCTCAAAATTTTAAGTTTCTTTTAAAAAATTAATCCAGCCCTAACCTGTTTGGCTCAGTGGATAGAGCGACAGCTTGCAGACTCAAGGGTCCCAGGTTCAATTCTGGTCAGGGGCGTGTACCTTGGCTGCGGGCACATCCTCAGTAGGAGGTGTGTAGGAGGCAGCTGATTGATGTTCCTAACTCTCTATCCCTCTCCCTTCCTCTCTGTAAGAAATCAATCAAATATATTTTTAAAAAATTAAAAAAATATAAAAAAATAAAAAATTAATCCAGTTATTTTAAGATAAAAATTTAGATGATAACCAATATCATTAAAGCTAGAGATGATGCAATGTACTTGTGATTCTAAAACTGACATGGAACCGACTGTGTTCCCATCACCCAAGTGCACACAACAAACACCACCAGCCCCTGAGATGCCTGCTCTGTGTCTCTCCCTGATCCAATCTCTCTGACCTTTACCCTCAAGTTATGTAAACAGTTCTCTTGTTTTTCTTTATGGTTTTCCCATATATGGACTTCTTCCCGGACACTGTACAGCTTCCTGTTGCCTGGCGTGGGAGCACATACCGATGGCCTCAGTGTGGGTGTTTCTCTGTGACCTGCTTCTTTCGCTCAGCGCTGTGTTGCTGAAGGTCATCACACTGGTGCTAGCAGCCAAGGCTCATTTGTTTTCACTGCTGTGGTCAGAGCACATGCTGCTTTGGTAGGGCCTACAGTTTCTACAAATTTGGGGGTCCTTTTAAAAAATATGTAAATTTTAATAAAATATTAGGTAAAAAACTGAATTTATATCTAGAAGGAGAAGAGAACTCACAGTTGTATATTTAAAAAACAAAAAACTAGTAAAGATCACAAGCATCACGAAATCCAGAAATATATTATTCTTATTAATGACTGTCTGATCCTCGTGACGAGGGTCCCTCACAGAGCCTTACAAGGGCTTGGGGGTTCCTCTGAGGGCCTTGAAAGGGGTTTGGGCAAGGGGAGGACCCTAAAACTTCAGTGAGCCCAACTTCACAGTGAACCTGTCCCAGAATGTGGTCCTGAAAGAGGACACAGTCTGTCTCTATTCCACTCGTGACAGGATGGCTCCCCAAGATGCCCCAATTCCCGGAGCCTGTGAATATGCTATGTCACCTGACAAGGAGGAATTACGGTAGCAGATGGGATCAAGGTTGCTGAGCTGGAGATAGGAGACTATCCTGGATTATCCAGGTGGTTCAACGTAATCACAAAAGTCCTTTTATTTTTATTTATTTAATTATTTATTTAAATATATTTTATTGATTTTTTTTACAGAGAGGAAGGGAGAGAGCTAGAGAGCTAGAAATGTCGATGAGAGAGAAACATCGACCAGCTGCCTCTTGTACACCCCCTACCGGGGATGTGCCCGCAACCAACGTACATGCCCTTGCCCGGAATCGAACCTGGGACCTTTCAGTCCACAGGCTGATGCTCTATCCAATGAGCCAAACCGGCTTCGGCACAGAAGTCCTTTTAAAAATATATATATTTTATTGATTTTTTTTTTACAGAGAGGAAGGGAGAGGGATAGAGAGTTAGAAACATCAACGAAAGAGAAACATCTGCCCTTGACCAGAATCGAACCTGGGACCTGTCAATCTGCAGGCTGACACTCTATCCACTGAACCAAACCGGTTAGGGCTCACAAGAGTCCTTAAATCGGGAAAGAGGGAGGGGAAGAATCAGACCCAGAGCGATGGCAGCAGGAGAGACCTGACCCACCATCTCTGGCTTGTAAGAGAGAAGGAATGCAAGTGGCCTCTGGAAATTGGAAAAGGCAAATAACGGACGTTCCCCCTGGAGCCTCCGAGGAAGCACACCCCTTCCAGCACCCTGCGTTAGCCCCGTGAGACCCATTTTGGCCTCCTGGCCTCCAGCACCATAAGGTAGTGAATCTGTGTTGTTGTAAGCCACCGCGTTTGGGACCATTTGTTACAGCAGCCAGAGGAAGCTCATACACTGCCACGTTGGTTGGTCGGACACTGGGGTGGTTTCCAGTTTCTTGCTCTCCAGTGTTGCTGTGAGTTTTCTGCTGGGCGGGTCCTGGTGCCAACAGGGAGGAGCTGCAGAAGGCGTGGCTCCCGCTTTACCAGGTCCTGCCTGTGCTTTTCACTAGCCACCCTGTGGGTGCTGGGTTAAGAAAGGGCAGGGTGAGGGTGGCAAGACCGGAAGGGGCCATCCCAGCTACGCAGATACTGAACAAAGGAGCGGGCAGCGGAGGGGGGAAGAAGGGCCAGTGTGAGGAATATTTAGGGGAACACGTCCACAGGACTTGCTGAGGGCTTCATGGCTGGGGGTTTCGGGAGGAACCAGAAAGACTCCCAAGTTCCTGGAGCAGAAGCAAGGAAGGGTGGGACCCCGAGGTGGTGATGGCTGGGTGCCTGGCTCCGGGACCTTGCCCGATGGGCCTTCTGCTCCCCTGCCCTTACCGCCGCTCTCCTGGTCCCTCCCCGCCTCCCGCTGAGGGAGCTGACCCTCCCTGACACCCTTCATGGCTGAGAATCAAATGATGGACAAACACACTCCGGGACAGAGGAATGAACAGCAGGTGACAGCTTTCACAGTTAAACGTTAACTAGTTTAACTGAACTGAACTTTAACTCACTCCTAAGATTTAAAGCAACAGAACACATCACGGAGACAAAGACGGGAGGTTTTGACCCTTAGCCATAGTTTAATCTCCAAATGTCTAGCTCAGTGGTCTGCAAACTCATTAGCCCACAGCCAAATATCAACAGTACAACGATTGAAATTTCTTCTGAGAGCCAAATTTTTTAAACTTAAACTTCTTCTAACGCCACTTCTTCAAAACAGACTCGCCCAGGCCGTGGTATTTTGTGGAAGAGCCACACTCAAAGGGCCAAAGAGCCGCATGTGACTCGCGAGCTGCAGTTTGCCGACCACAGGGCTAGGGGATGCTGAGGAAAGCAACCTACCGGAAATATGTGTGGAGGATCCCATTTTATAAAATAGGGGATCCAGGAGCTCCCTGCAGGGCACATAACAACAGCTCACATTCCCTGATGGTTACTGTGTGCCTGGCACGGTGCTGGTGTGGCAGGTGACCCAAGCTCAGAGCCGGAGGCTGGGCATTGTGGGGGACAGACGCCAGGAGTGGCTTGGGCTGGAGGTTTTGCCGGATCCGCCCTTGCTGGCATCATTCCCGCTTCAGGGAGCGAGGACCGAGCTGGGGGTGTGCAGGGAGGGCTGTCCCCGGAGGCCTGGCAGGAGGCCGGGCCCTGTGGCAGTGGGACCCGCCTCCTTTGACCAGGAAGCCCTGGGATCTCAGACTATTCTGGAAGAGACCTCCAGAGGGAGATGCTGGGCTTCGTACCGATGGCTTCATGAGCGCAGGAGAGACTGGTTAGGCACACACACTGAGCTGCTCCGCCAAGCCGGGCAAATGCCTGTGAGTGTGCGTGGGTCCACACCACGTCATTACTCACTGTTTCCTGTGAACGTGGAAGCGGGTCACGGCAGGCCTTTGTTTTTTATTTTATGCCCTAAAAGCAGTAATTTTCGACCGGGGTGCTGCAAGAACTTTTAAAACATGCAATACCTGACTAGTCAGGAGCACTGACCTCTCTTCCCTGGGATTGTCAAACAAAAACATGACAACAGCCAACACCACAGCTGTCCGGTATGAGTGAATGAAAATGATACCTTTTTTTTTTTTTTTTTGTCAGATCAGCAAAAAGTATACTATATTGTTTAGCGTGTCTCAGAATTTTAGTTATTAGTTTATGTGTGCCATGAGAGGAAAAGGGTTGAAAATCACTGCCCAAAAGCGTTTTAATTTTACATACTAGTATAATTTCATTACACACTAGTTTTAATTTATACACCAGTTTTAATTTTAAAAAAAATGTTTTGAGAGAGAGAGAGAGAAAAAAAATTAATTGTTTGCCTCCCATCTGCCCCTGGACAGGGGATTGAACCTGCAACCTTTTGGTATACGGATGACACTCCAACAAACAGAGCCACTCAGCCAGGGTTCTTCCTTTTGCAATAAAGAAAGAACCTTTATAATGTCAAAAACATACGTATGAGGAAAGGCAAAAAAATAAAAAACCAAAAAACCTTCAGAGTAAATATGATGAATGGGAACTATATATATATATATATGATGAAAGGAAAGGGAGAGAGAGATAGAATTATCAATGTTGAGAATATCATTGATCAGCTGCCTCCTGCACGGGGATTGAGCGCACAACCTGGGCATGTGTCCTCGGCTGGAATTGAACTCGGGACCCTTCAGTCCACAGGCCAATGCTCTATCCACTGAGCCAAGCCACCTAGAGCTGGACCTTGAATTAAAAAACACACACACACACATTATGGGCCAAAACTAGTTTGGCCCGGTGGATAGACGTCAGCCTGCAGACTGAAGGGTCCTGGGTTCGATTCCGGTCAAGGGCATCCTTGGTTGCAGGCACATCCCTGCAGAGGGAGGCTGGTCGATGTTTCTCTCTCATCAATGTTTCTAGCTCTCTATCCCTCTCTCTTCCTCTCTGTAAAAAATCAATAAAATATATATATTTTTTTAAAAAGACATTATGGAAACCATTGAGGACATTTGAATGCGGATTGTAAATGAGATAATATTGTGCCAGTGTTTCATTTCCTGAGGGTGCTCATGGGTCATGTGGGTGGATGTCCTTTTTAAAAAACATATATATTTTATTGATTTTAGAGAGGAAGGGAGAGGGAGAGAGGTAGGCATATCAATGAGAGAGAGAACCATTGATTGGCTGCCTCCTGCATGCTCCCCACTGGGGATTGAGCCCACAACCCAGGCATGAGCCCTTGGCTGGAATCAAACCTGGGACCCTTCAGTCCACAGACTGACACTCTATCCACTGAGCCAAACCAGCTAGGGCTGGACATCCTTTTAAGAGATGGATACTGGAGGATGGAGTGTCAGGCTGTCTGCAACACAACGTTCGGCAAAACATATGTGTCCAGACGGAGGGAGCTGACAGGTCTGTGTGTGTAGACATGGAGGACATGACACCGGAGAGAGAGCAAAGGTGGCAGAATGACAACATCGGAGAGCCCGGGCAGAGGACATGCGGGTGCTTGCTGTCCTGTATTCTTGCCGCTCGTCAGTAATTTTAAATGTTCAGAGTACGTTGGCGGAAAGGTATTCAAGGTCATTCTCAGCCCTGCACCTGAGAGGCAGGCTGCCAGCCGGTGAGGCTGACCTTGGCTCTGGCTCCGTCCTCAGAGCCCCACCTCAGCTTCGCCAGCCTGGAGCCCCTACAGGCTGTCCCCCCGCCTAGAGGCCCCCCGGCACATACCCCCCCCCCCAACCTGGTCCTACTCCAGCCCCTCAGCCCTGAGCCAGGCTTTCCCACTCAACCCCTCATCCCACATCGGCCCGGATGAGGCCAGACCCTCCCTGGTCCCAGACTCGGCTCTCACCCCGGGCTGTGCCAGGGAGGCCGAGGCCGGTGCTGGCCCTACCCTGGGGCCACTTTCTCCCCAGATGTGCCATCCATCACCCCGGACACTCAGAGTCTGTCTTTCCAGCCGTGGGCACCATGGGGCGGGCAGCTCCAACAGGAAGGTCAGGAGTCCAGAGATGGGGGCTCCCAGGAGAGGCCCTGGAGCACCCCCTCCTCATCGAGACCCCGATGAAGCCCAGGGCACATGGAGGGGTGTTCGTGTTTCTTTTTCCAAGAAGCAGTAACACCCAGCGTCGGCACAAGCTCATTTCCTAACCCCGGGACACGGACTCTGCTCTTGGAGCGGTCAGCTGAGCTTGACCTTGGGGCCCCTCACGTGAGCAGCAGCCCGCCTGCAGGGGGAGATGAGGAGGGTCCCCGGCAGGAAGACTAGGACATCCTGGGAGCCACACACAACATAAAACAAGACCGCAGGTTCCAGGGGAAGAGGGCAAAGTTCAGAGGTTGTGGCCCCTTCCCCCCCGAGAGACCTAACCCAGCGGCCCGCCGCTGAGGCCCCAGCAGCCCACTGCCTGGCTGCCAGGGCAGGGCCTTGCTTGGCCCCAGCGTTCGGGGATAAAGGACAGGTTTCTAGACTCACGGGATTCAGGAGAATCAGATGCAGCAGAGAGCGCTCACGGTGGTTAGCACTGTAAAGGAGAAGATATTGGAGTCACAATCTCTGGCGGCTGGAAAGGGCTGAGGCAACCACTGCAGTCTTTTTCTGCCCCGTGCCCCTCTCTCACCCGCACTCGCCGGTGCCTGACCAGTACCAGCAGCCAAATGGCCCCGGAGCAGAGGCTGCGGTGCCTGGGGCGGCGAGGAGGCCCACACACCAGGCCCGGCTGCTATCTGGCCAGGGCCATGCCCACCTGGGCCCAAACGCAGCTGGCATCACTGCCTGCAGGTGTGCTGGTTGGAAGCCAAGAGCGGCTCCCAGAGAGGAGTGGGCATAAACTCTGCGTCACCACCGCCGCTTCTGAAAGGTTTTGGTCCATTTATTTATTTATTTATTTATTATTTTTTAAAAATATACTTTATTGATTTTTTTACAGAGAGGAAGGGAGAGAGATAGAGTTAGGAACATCTATGAGGGAGAGTCATCGGTCAGCTGCCTCTTGCACGCCCCCCACTGGGAATATGCCCTCAACCAAGGTACATGCCCTTGATCAGAATTGAACCCTGGACCTTTCAGTCCCCAAGCCGACGCTCTATCCGTTGAGCTAAACCAGTCTCGGCGGTTTTGGTCCCTTTAAACCCAGCTTAGAAGGTAACGGAGGGGTGAGAAGCACCTAAGTCTGCTGTGTGCCCCAAAGTTGTTTGCTAACCCTTTCTGGGCCGTGAACTCTCTCCTATAGACTCAGGGTTTGGCTGGAGCTGGACCTCATCAGCCCACTAGAAGCCGACTAAGTCCAGCACCGTGCCAGGTCCAAGCTCCACAGACCATGGGGTCCAGGTTACATCCCAACCCACCCCTGGTGGGTATGAGACGCTTGGCAACTGGCCCTTCTGTGCCTCAATCCCTCTCTCCCCGCCCGCCACCGTGAACTGGGGTAATAATGACACCTACCTGGTAGAGTGTTGATGAAGACTGCACGTGCACATACGTACATAAATGCAGGTGCATGTGATATGGACATAATGCATATATGAGAGTCTGACACACAATCAGTGTAGCATTAGCTGCTGTCACCACTGTTGGTATTTCAGACTCCGGGACAGAAATGATGTGTTTGCCCACAATAAGGCAGCAGAAACTCACAAATGTGTGCAGCGTCTTTACTTCTGGCTCCGATGTGTGTCAGTGCAGGGCGGGAACCGTAGGCCTTCTCCCGCCGATCCGCAGCTCTGGCTGCGAGCTCCATATGGCTCCGCTCATTTTTTAAATTGTGGGAATCTCTTATTCCTGGCTTGTGTGAGGCCAAACATTTTTGTTGTTGTTGTTGTTTTTTTTTTTAAAATATATTTTATTGATTTTTCTTACAGAGAGGAAGGGAGAGGGATAGAGAGCTAGAAACGTCGATGAGAGAGAAACATCGACCAGCTGCCTCTTGCACACTCCCTACCGGGGATGTGCCCGCAACCAATGTACATGCCCCTGACCGGAATCGAACCTGGGACCTTTCAGTCCGCAGACCGACGCTCTGCCGCTGAGCCAAACTGGTTTCGGCAGGCCAAACGTTTTAAAACATAGAAGAGGCCCACTGGTAGGAGGCTAGCCTAAGCAAATAACCAGAAATTCACACAAGTATTTGTGTACAAGGTTGCTCACTGCAGCATTATTTTCAATCCCAGAAAACTTGTATGTGAGACAGAGCCCCAGCGGAGAACATCTTGGTCCTACGAAACCAGCACAAATGCTAGCGATGTTGGCGTGTGAAGCGGTGGGAAAGTTATTTTCCAACAAGATCGTTTTTAGCATCTTGAGGTTTTCAAGTAGCCTGTGTGTAGTGTGATCCCATGGAAAGTATATACGTTTCATATTAAAAGAAGTATATAGTAAGTATGCATGGCTATGTGTATATACAGGAGTACTAAAGTCTGACAGAGCAGTCAACAACTGAATGCTGGTTAAGCCTATCGATGATTCTTTTAAATATATTTTATTGATTTCAGAAAGAAAAGGAGAGGGAGATACCCTGTTTGCCCGAAAAAAAGACAGTGTCTTATATTAATTTTTGCTCCCAAATATGTGCTAGGTCTTATTTTCAGGGAATGTCTTATTTTTCCATGAAGAAGAATATGGTACACATTTATTGTTAAATGAAAATAAAGGAAATTTATTACCTGTATACGGTACAGTAGTACGGTAGTTGTCAACACAAACCAGACAAACTGTGAATCCTACATATCAAGAATTTACTCATTTATTCAATGACAATTATGTCATCATCTTCTGGAACATCATCATAACAAACCAATTCCTGAATTTCCTGGCGAATTTCTTATGACTCCATTTTTTTCAGAATCAATGGACCAAATCTCTCATGATTAGCCTGGGGGTGGCTTATTTTCGGGGGATGCCTTATATTTCACTCAGAAGGAAACCTGTAAGTAGGTCTTATTTTTGGAGGATGTCTTATTTTGGGGGAAACATGGTAGAGCTAGAAACATCAATGATGAGAATCAGTGATCAGCTTCCTCCTGCACGCCCCCTAGTGCCCTGACAGGGAATCAAACCATGGCCTCTTGGTTCATAGGTCCACTCTCAACCACGGAGACGCACTAGCTGGGCAGAGCTTTCTTTCTTTTTATTTATTTATTTATTTATTTATTTAAAAAAAAAACAAACTATTGATTTCAGAGAGGAAGGGAGAGGGAGATTGAGAAAGACACATCAATGATGAGAGAGAATCATTGATCGGCTGCCTCCTGCACGCCCCCTACTGGGGATGGAGCCTGTAACCTGGGCATGTGCCCTTGACTGGAATCAAACCCGGGATCCTGGAGTCTACAGGCCAACGCTCTATCCGCTGAGCAAAACTGGCCAGGGTGGGCCAGAGCTTCCTTAATAAAGAGCCGGCACAGGCTCTGTGCCTTCCTCACTTCATTCCTCCTCCCTGCGGGCTGGGAGGAAGATGTGTTGACTGGAACCAGGCAGCCACCTTGGACCATGAGTTGCTTTATGAATGGAGGCTGTGCTGATGGAGTCTAGGTCCCAGACGGGAAGATATCAGGAGTCTGGATCCCAGACACTGTTCTCTGGATAAGATAAACACATTTATTTAATCTGTTGCCATTGCCACTTACAGCCAAATATCTCCTAATTCCCTCACTGATGATCACGCTTCGCCAGAATCTGCTGCCAGAACAGATATGAGTGCTATGTTCATGAAACTCCAAGTCCAGAGGGGATGAAAGTGAGACAAACAGCCCCAAGGCAGCTCTGCTGGTGTTTTCAGCTTCACACAACAGGCAGCTGCTCATTCACGCTGTCAGTCAACTCCTGCCCGGAGCCAGGCCTCCTGCCTGACACCGGGCGCCCACCGTGCTGGGTGCAGGGGCACAGGGACACCGTGCTGGGTGCTGGGTGCAGGGGCACAGGGACACCATGCTGGGTGCTGGGTGCAGGGCACAGGGACACCGTGCTGGGTGCTGGGTGCAGGGGCACAGGGACACCGTGCTGGGTGCTGGGTGCAGGGGCACAGGGACACCGTGCTGGGTGCAGGGCACAGGGACACCATGCTGGGTGCTGGGTGCAGGGGCACAGGGACACCGTGCTGGGTGCTGCGTTCAGGGGCACAGGGACACCGTGCTGGGTGCTGGGTGCAGGGCACAGGGGCACAGGGACACCGTGCTGGGTGCTGGGTTCTGGGGCACAGGGACACCATGGCAGCTGCCTTCCAGGGCCCCCAGGCTGAGAACACACACTGGGAGCCCGGGGCCTTCTCTCTGCCCAGAGCAGCTGGCCTCTGGCCGGTGGCTCTAGCGTAACAGTGGGAAGGATCACACAGTTCCTCAGTGCTGCCCAGGAGCTGCCTGCCGGTGTAGCCAAGTGGTTGAGCATCTACCTACGAGCCAGGAGGTCACAGTTCGATTCGTTCAGTTCCCGGTCAGGGCACATGCCCAGGTTGTGGGCTTGATTCCCAGTAGGGGGCGTGCAGGAGGCAGCTGATCAATGATCCTCTCTCATCCTTGATGTTTCTGTTCCTCTCTCCCTCTCCCTTCCTCTCTGAAATCAATAAAAATATGTTTTTTTAAAAAAGAAACTGCCTCATGTAATTTTCACCACCTCCCGATGTGTTCTGCACTGTTATCCCGGGGGAACTGATGCGCAGAGAGGTTTAGTGGCTTGTCTGGGGTCACACAGGAGCCAGCGTCTATCCCAGACGCACTCCTAACCCCCAAGCGTCTCACCCTGTGTGCTCAACCCGCCTGCGCGCACCGAGGGCAGTGGTCGGCAAACTGCGGCTCGGGAGCCACATACAGCTCCCGAGCCGCAGTTTGCTGCTCTGTTGACTCATGAGTTTGCCGACCCCTGACCGAGGGCGTGTACAAGCCCGTGGGTGTGTGAGTCGGTGAGCTGGTGAAGGGCGGGCAGGCGTGTGTCTACAACTCTGTCTGTGTGTCCAGCCTGGCCTCCTGCCCCGGCGCCCTTCCTCCCCTCCCCGCCGGGCTCCCCGACTTATCTTTGAAGACTCAGCGGGATGTGGTCACCCGCTGGCAGCCTGCCCGGCTGGCTCATCGGTCTGCCCCGTGGTGGCTGTCCTGGGGGCGGGGGCAGAGGTGTGTCCCTTCACATCTGTGTCACCGGTGTCAGGAACAGGCCTGACCAGGACACTCACCGGGATGGCAGCAGCTGCCACTGCGGGCGGGAGCCGCACCTCCTGACCTCACTCTGCTCCCACTTATTAATCTTGGGGGTGGGGTGGGGAGGGGGAAGCCTCAGAGGGTGACTGGCCAGAGCCGGAGGGCGGCAGAACCAGGAAGTGAACCCCAAGCTCCAGCCCTGCTGTCTCCACACCCCGTTCCTTTTGAGGCTGGTTCAAAGTTTTACTCCTTTTGGAATAGAGGCCACACGCACCTGGGGAATAACTCAGACTGTGTGGGAGTATCACGTCAAAGTAAGCGTCCCTCCACCCGGCCCCCCAGCCGTCCGTCCCATCCCCTGTTGGAGGCAACTGCTGTTCCAGGTTCTTTTCTTTTCTTTGTAAAAAAAAATATATATATATATATATATTTGTATTGATTTCAGAGAAGGGAGAGGGAGAGAGAGAAAAACAACCTCCCGCACGCCCCCTAGTGGGGATCGAACCCAAAACCTGGGGATGTGCCCTTGACAGGAAACAAACCCGAGATCCTTCGGTCAGACGCTCTATCCACTGAGCCAAAACACCGAGGGCTGTTCCAGCTTCCTGCATGGCCAGGGCCCCCGTCCCTCTGTGCGTGTGTGTGTGTGTGTGTGTGTGTGTGTGTGTGTACGTGCATGTGTGTGTGTGCAAACCCTTCCAGAGAGGTTGGGCGCATACACACACACGCCCATCTGTACTCACCATATTCCTACTTTTGCGCCAATAGAGCCACATCCCACACCTGTTTCTGCACCTGCGCAGTTTACTCACAGCTCATCCTGGCGATCCCTCCGCCTCAGCGTAGCGATACCGTCCTCACTGCTTCAGTAGGTGCCTGGCACGGTGGTGCTGAATTTCCTTAAACACTCCTACTCCGGGGCTTCATGTGTGTGCTATTGTACAGTCATAGACTTTCTTCACTTTAAATATGTTTACGGAGACGGAGCCCGCAGCCTGGCCACGTGCCCTGCCGGGAATCGAACCAACGACCTCTTGGTGCATGGCTTGACACTCCACCACTGAACCACACAGACTGGGCTCGACACAGACTGGTTGGACGAGTGGCTCAGTGAGCGAATGAGTGAAGAGGGGAGAGAGCCTGAGTTGGGCCCTGGGTTGTGCGGGCCCCTGGGCGTAAGGCTGGAGCCCCCTGTAACTCTGTCCTCTGAGGATCTGCTGGGTCCCCAGGGCCACAGCTGCCATCCACCTGCAGGTCTCGCAGGGCCCTCGGCCCCTCCTCTCCACCAGTGAGGCCGGCTCTGGCGAAGCCTGTCCACCAGGCGTCACCTTCCAGAGATACCTTAGCTGAGGTCACCGGGCCAGTGGGCGGCCACCCCAGGCTCAGGCCGAGGTGACAATCAGGGCTGCTGCCCACCGGTGCTCCCCGGGGAGATGGGCCACAGGGGTGACCACTGGCCTCGGGGACCACGGCCTCAGGGAGCTGCAGGGAGCGTGGAGAGTGTGGCCGGCTGGGGGTAGGGCGGCCGGCGGGGGGGGTGTCGCCAGGAGTGAGGGAGTGGGGGTAGAGGCTGGGCAGGGAGCGCTGAGGCGCTTTGAGCAGACGGTGTGGTGTGGTTGGCACCCCCCGGAGGCACGGGGGTCTGGAATAAAGGACGGTGCAGGGTGCAGCCCGGGCAGCCCTGGCCAGGGGCCTCCTGGCTCCCTTAAGAGGAAGGTTTTGTCCTACTTTAGCAGGGAAACGGAGGCAGGAGTGTGGTGGTGGCTCATCTGAGCTAGCCCTGCGAGGTGCACCCCGACGTCCCCCCACACCGACAGCACGAGGGGGGCCCTCAATCCTGGTCTCAGGCCGTCTCCGCGGCGGGGAGCGGGGTCGGCTCAGGACCCAGTGGGACCCAGGACCTGGGCTCCGGCGGTGGCTGCTCTGAGCACCGCCCCCCGCACTGCACCGCGGTTCGCTCGCACCTCCCTCGCCGGCCGGTTCTGGGTCCACGGAGGCGCTGGAGGCGAACGCGTGCTGCGGTGTGCCCGCAGTGCGCGCTCAGCAAAGGCGGCATTTTTACCCCCAGGGCCCGCGGCCTGCGGACAGGGGTGCGGGCCCAGTCAGATGTGCCGAGATGTGCGTCACTCGATGATGGGCCTCGGCGGGTCATGCCCCCGCGCTGGGCCTCGGTTTCCCCCCTGTGAACAGGCACGGCGGCGGGTGCTTCAAAGGGTGAGTGTGAGCGTTAACAGGGAGGGCGTCTGCCAAGTCTGCTCAGGGCAGACGCGCCATCAAAGCGAGCTCCTCCCCCCGGGGCCTGAGAGCCCGCAGGCCCTCGTAAAGTCCGGGTGGGACGCTGGGATGACGGGGTTGACTCACGGTCACGGGCTGGCCTTTCATGTACTGGAAACCACCTTTAGCTCCCAGCCTCTCCGGCGGCTGCTGGGCTTCCCAGCTGGTTCACGGGGAAACCCAGCCCTTTGTCATTTGGCGCACGGGTGGGGCTGAAGCCGTGGCTGGGCGGTCATTTACTTCCTGTTACTAGGTCAGTTAGTCAATCAACAAACACTCGTCCCACTGAGACTCCCTGTGCTCTGTACTGGGCCCTGGGGAAACAGAAGTGAACCAGAACTGGTCTGGCGTCAGTGTGTGTGTGTGTGTGGGGTGACTGGGGGGGGAACGGAGCAGAGAACTATGTGGGGAAAACATGTCAAGTGGAGGGGCTGTGCAAGTCAGAACAGTCATCCAGTCCCATCTGGGGGGTCTGGGAGGGCTGCCTGGAGGCAGCAGGTGATGTCTGAGCTGAGTCCTGACCCCATCAGGCGAGGGGCAGGGGTGGGCAGGTGCCTGGAGGAGAGCAGTGAGGACAGGTGAGTTTTGGCTGGTGCCTCAGGAGCTGCAGGTGGCTTCGTGTGGGAGCCTGGAGTCCGGGAGCCCGAGGGGCAGGGAGAAGGGGCCGGGCAGGCTGAGGGGTTTATTCACCATGACTAACGGCAGGAGGGGGCAGGCAGGGCTTCACGAGGGAAATAACTGCCAGCTCTTGGTTTTATTTTATTTTATTTTTAAAAATGTACTTTTATTGATTTCAGAGAGGAAGGGAAAGGGAGAGAGAGACAGAATCATAAATGATGAGAGAGAATCATTGATTGGCTATCTCCTGCACGCGCACTCCTCACCCCCCACTGGGCATGTACCCAGGCATGTGCCCTTGACCAGAATCGAACCTGGGACCCTTCAGTCCGCAGGCCAATGCTCTGTGCACTGAACCAAACTGCCCAGGACCAGCTCTCGGTTCCAGCAAGTTCCCACTGGTGACGGGCAGATTGGATAGAAAGGGAAACACCAGAGGCTGGGGACCGAGGGGAGGCTGATCCAGGCCGCAGTTGTGGGCCCAGGAAGAGGCTGACTGAGGCCAAGGTCAAGGGTGCCAGGATAAGCAGCTGCATCCGAGGCAGGAAAGGGTAGCTGGCCAGGGCTTGGTGCGGAGGAGGAGGTGGGCCGGACCCAGAGGCCAGGCGGGATTCCTCCCAGGCTGCTCGGCGCCCGCCGCCAGCAGGGGGCGAGCTGGTGGGAGCCCCTCACAGGACACGCTGTGTGAGAGCGTTCATTGTACAAACTGACGGGTCTGGCTTTGTACCTGGAAGTGCTGCCCCCTATCCCCCAGAGAAAGAGTCTCAGGAAAAGTGACAGGTGGGTGGGACCTGCCACAGGGGAAGGAGGGGTCTGGATTCTCCCAGCCATGGCGCTGGGGTTTGGACCCAGTTTAACCAGATCTCCTACGGAGGGTGGGGGACCGCGGATCCAGCTAACCTCTGAGAAGGACAAAATCCTAGCTCCTGCACTCCGGCCTGTGCCAGGCATTCTGCTCCCCCAGTCCCACTTCATCGTCATAACTGCCCCATCACAACCACCACAGCCATAGCAGGAATTTTATTTATTTTTTAAAAATATATTTTTATTGTTTTTTTTACAGAGAGGAAGGGAGAGAGATAGAGAGCTAGAAACGTCGGTGGGAGAGAAACACCGACCAGCTGCCTCTTGCACACCCTCTACCGGGGATGTGCCCGCATCCCACGTACATGCCCTTGACTGGAATCGAACCTGGGACCCTTCAGTCCACAGACCGACGCTCTTCCACTGAGCCAAACCGGTTTTGGCAGCAGTAACTTTTGTGTATCACTCACCAGGTCCCAGGCACTCACTCTCCTCAGCAGTTGACCTCTGTTACCTCTTCTGTTCTGTTTGGCTAATCCTCATTCGAGGATATTTTCCGTTGATTTTTAGAGCAAGTGGAAAGGAGAGGGAGAGACACACAGAGAGAAACATCGATCTAAGAGAGACACATGGATTGGTTGTTTCCGCACGCACCCTCCCAGGGCGGGGATCGAGCCTGCAACGGGAGGTACGTGCCCTTGACCAGATTCGAACTCGGGACCCTTTAGTCTGAGGGTCGACGCTCTATCCACTGAGCCTAACCAACTAGGGTGAGCTCACTTTATTGGAAGGAGAGAGAGAGAGAGACAGAGACAGAGAGAGGGAGAGAGAGAGAGAGAGAGCGAGAGAGACATCAATGTAAGAGAAACAGGCATATGTGCGCTGACCAGGGATTGAACCCCCACCTTAGGGTGTATGAGACAACCCACTGAGCCACAATAGCCAGGGCTATTAGCTCTTTTTTCTTTTTCTTTTTTTCCCCCCCTAATATATTTTTATTGATTTCAGAGAGGAAGGGTGAGGACAGAGAGATAGGAACATCAATGATAAGAGAGAATCATTGATCGGCTGCCTCTTACACCACACAGGTGATTGAGCCTGCAAGCTGGGCCTGTGCCCTGACCAGGAATTGAACTGTGACCTCCTGGTTCACAGGTCAACATTCAACCACTGAGCTACGCTGACCAGGCTATTAGCTCACTTTCTATGTTCATAACACTTCTGCAAGTTATGCACTACTATCCCCATTTTACAGAAGAGGAGACTGAGGCACAGAGAAGCTGTATAACTTGCCCAAGTTTGCAGAGCTAGTACAAGGATACAGACAAAGAGCAGTCCTGAGCTCCTACTCCTTCCTCATCCTGCCCTCCTCCCCAGGTGAGGGAGGGGTGTCCAGGGTTAGAGCAGGGGCAGGGGTATAAACGGGGCATTTGTGGGGGAAAGGAGGATGGGGTCTGCATCCTTAGTGCTTCCTGAGGGTGAGCCGCTATGGGTGACATTGTCCCCTACCCCCCCAGAGGCACTGCAGGCCCCTGGGGCTGAGAGGGTGGGTGGTCGTGGAGCCCCTGGATGGGGTGGGGCTGGGAGACTGGAGCTCTGGGCCTTAGTAAAGGGGGGTGGCGTGACATCTGACTCAGCGGTGATGAGGAAGTGACAAAGCTCTGTCCCACCGGGCTCCCCAGCCTCTGTGGCCTGAGGAGGAGGAGAGGGGGCCAGAGAAGGGACCACCCTGCATCAGGCCCCGCTGGTGTCCCCGCCCTCAGGCTGATCTGTGACCCGGTCTTGACGAATGTGATGAAAGCGACCACACAGCACTCCCAAGGCTAAGTCATGAGGAGCCTGTCATTCCGGCTGGGCCTCTGGAAACTCTTTCTCTGGGAGGTCAACGACCGAGCGGGAAGTCACTGCAGACTCCCCGGGGGCTGCGTGCAGCGAGGAAGCCCGCCTGCCTCGTGCAGAGGCCGCACGGAGCGTCTCCAGGGTCCCTGTCATGTCACCCCAGCGGAGGCACCAGAGGAGGGAAGAAGCCACTTTGGACATTCAACCCGGCGAACCTTCCGGTGGCTCCAGCCCAGCCACGGAGCAACAGCCACTGCAAAGAGACGCCCCGAAAGCGGCCGGTCTGCGCAGTCACGGGCCTGCGTGACCACAGAAGCTGCTCTGGGCATCGAGGCTGTGGCAGCTGAAAGAGCTGGTAATTCAGTACCTACACAGCCTCTGAGGTCAACATGGTCCCGTCTCACAGGTGGGAATAACCTGCCAGAGCAGCGCTGTTGGTTGGAGCGTCATCCTGTGCCCTGAAGGGTTGCCAGTTCGATCCCCAATAGGACACATACCACCTGGGTTTCAGTTCCATCCCCGGTCAGTAACCAATTACTGTTTCTCTCACACAATTTCCGCCCCCCCCCCCCGTCCCCCCCTCATCCTCTCTCTAAGCATGCCCTTGGGTGAGGATTAAAAACAATACAAACAGCAGATGGGAAGCGAAGCCAGGTAGGGTGTAGCCGGTGAGGTAGGAGCCAGCTGGAGGCGGGCTGGGTTTGCACTCGGGCAGGTTTGTGTGACACCCCAGCCCACGCTTTCCACAGGACATGCCTGGCAGCCACGCCATGTGGTTTTGGCCAAAGTCCCTGGGTGACAGGTTGCTGGGGCTTTCCCGGGGCGGCTCACCTGGGCACCTGCTGGGACCTAGGATTTTTTTTGAGACATGATTCACAGTCAAATGCACACATTTTTAGCTGTGTTCACACCAATGTGACCACTACCCCGATCAAGGTATGGGATATTTCCCTCACTCTGAGAGTTCCTTTGTGCCCACTGCTAGTCAGGAGGCGGCCCCGGCCCAGCCCAGCGGTCCATGACCATCACCATAGTGACGGTGTTGCCTGTCCTTGAACTTCACACACATGGAATTGTACAGCATGTGCCCTTTGTGGCTGGCATCTCTCTCTCAGCATTATGCCTGAAGGTTTATCAAGATGTTGCGTGTAGCAGTAATTGTTTTCTCATTGCCATATAGTTTGTCTAAAGTATGAATATGACATCCTTCATTCATTCTGTTGATGGACATATTGTGCTCAGCTTTGGGCTGCTACGAATAAGGCTGATAGGAACATTACTGTCCTAGTCATTCTGCGGCCTCAGGCACATAGCTCTTGGGCGCATATGAGGGAATGGAAATCTAGGTCATAGGGGTGATGGGTATTTCTAAGGATCTGCCCAACCGTGGCCCACAGTGATGGCCCGAAGGGCACTGCCACCAGCAGCTCAGGACCCAGGTCCCACATCCTCACAGACACCGGAGATGATCAGGCCTTGAGTTTGAGCTATTCTCAAGTGGAGTGACATTTCAAAGTGGAGCACCTTTTCATATGCTGGCCTGATTTTTAAAATATATTTTATTGATTTTTTTACAGAGAGAAAGGGAGAGGGAGAGAGTTAGAAACATCGATGAGAGAGAATCCTCAATCAGCTGCCTCTTGTACACCTGCTACTGGGGATGTGCCCGCAACCAAGGTACATGCTCTTGACTAGAATCGAACCTGGGACCTTTCAGTCCACAGGCCTAGGCTCTATCCACTGAGCCGAACTGTTTTCTGCTGGCCTGATTTTTTTAGCTTACCCAGATGGCCCTGAGGAGGGTGGTGCCTCAGCCCAGGTGCACGCTGGGAAGCCGAGTTGGCTGTGGGAGTCATGGGGGCAGAGGATGGAATTGAGGGATGTCCAGGGCTGGTGGGAGGTAACAGAGCACAGGGAGGATGGGCGGGGATCTGGACTCAACTATCTGGATACTAAGCTGCCAGTGCTGACTCCATCTCAGAGCGGCTCTGGGATGCTCCTTATGTCGTGGTCAGGAAGCCCAGAGGCAGGGTGATCTGATGCTCAGGATCCTGATTCTTTCTGTTCAGCCACTATTAACACATTGATGAGGCAAGATGGTGGCAATATCAGGACTTCACCCAACTGTCCAAAGGCTGGGAGAGAGGTCTCCTTCCTTATGAACCCCCACCCCCATTTTTAAATCCTTATCGGAGGGTATGTTTAGTTTTGTTTTTTTTAACTTTTATTATTTGGTAACCTTCAGCCCAGGATATTTTTCCTTGATCTTTTAGGAAAGGGAGAGGGAAAGACAGAAATATTGATGTGAGAGAAACATCAATCGGCTGCCTCCTACATGCAGCCTGACCAGGGCAGGGGCTGGGGAGGAGCTGCAGCCAAGGTCCATGCCCTTAAGCGGAACTGAACCTGGGACGCTTTATCCACAGAACAATCAGCTAAGACGGGATGTGTTTTTTATTGATTTGAGAAAGAGAAGGGAGAGGAAAAACATTGATTGGTTGCCTCCTGTTCATGCCCTGACCAGAGATCAAACCTGTAACCTGGGCATGAGTCCTGACAGGGAATCGAACCCGAGACTCTTCAGTGCACAGACGACATTCCAACTGAGCCACACCAGCCACGGCTTTAGGACCCTTTTAAGAGCAAGGAAGACCTCCCAAATGACCCCCCTGCCCTCCACCTCTAACCAAGACTTCCTGCACCTCAGGGGCTGGAACTGCACCCCGTGCCCTCCTTACCCCCTGCTGGCAAGGGAACCGGGCCCGGTTCCCACCCCCATCAGGACGCCCCCTGTGGGTCTCTGCCTGAACACCAGGATGTTCACGGGCCTTTGCTGGTGCTGTCCCACTTGCCTCCTCCATTCCCACAGCCTCCTAGGACCCAACCCGACATGGCTATAGTGGGGCCAGGCCAGTTCCGTTCACCTCTACGCATGGCGCCCGGCCTGAGACCCCGAGGATTGATGGGAACAGCCCTGAGGGTGAAGCTGGCTCAAACTGTCCTATGTCTCCATCACCTTAGCCACAGCCCTGCCTGTTGGACAGCCGGCCTGGACCCGGGGCGACTCAGGGGGGGCTGTTCCAACCCACACGTGACCCTGATCAGCACATCCCGTCAGCCATGACGAGGCCTCCCACCAACTGTCCAGGGCTGAGCATGACCTCTGGGCACAGCCTCAGTGACAGGGCTAAAGGGTGCCCATTTGATGGCGGCTCAGGGAGGGGATATGACTTGCCGTGGTCAGTCAGGGGCAGCATCAGGTCCCGCTGGGCCCAGCGCCGCCCCAGGGCTTCCCGAGGTGCACGAGCCACTGGGACTGAGGCAGTGCAGACGCCGAGTCCATAGTGGGGTGGGACCTGGCCTCGGTGTTTCTAACCGGCTCCCTGGTGGGGTGCCGGTGCTGGTCTGCAGAGCATCGCCTGGAGGGGGAGCTAGACCCTCAGCTCCGCCCTCAGAAGCCCACAGGCCACCTGCAGGAGGGTGCCGCGCTGGGCGGAGGGGCGGGAACCAGCCATCAGGACACAGAGCTGCAGGAACACTTTATTAAGTTAAGAAGGCAGGAGGAAACGCCTTCACGGGCAGTTCCAGGTTCCACGCCCAGCACCCTGAGCGGGAGGTGGGGCCATGGAGACAGAGGCCGGCTCCCTCTGTCCGCCTGTCCCTCTGTCCAGAGGCCCAGGGTGCAGGATGCTCCAGGGCAGGAAGTAATTAGCAGGAGGTAGGGTGGGAGGAGGGTGGCTGGCTCCTTGCCTCTCCCACCAGGACAGGGCCATGGGCCCAGGAGCCAAAACAGGAGGCTGGAGACGGGGAGCCAGCGCTGGAGGCACAGGGCCACCAGGAATTGCTTTTTAAAAAGTACAACGTATTTGGGGGGGGGGAGGAAAACGTCTATATATAAAAATCTCTTCACATATAAAATCCTGAAGAAGGTGCAAGGTAAGAAGACCCAGTGCGAGGGGCACGCTCAGATACGCAGAGTGTGTGTGTGCGTGCACCTGTGCATGTGTGTGGTGTACATGTGCATGCCTGTGCATGTGTGTATGCCTTGTGGTGCCTGTGTCTATGCAGTGCCTGTGTGTGTGTGTGTGTGTGTGTGTGTGTGTATGTGCCTGAACAGTGTGTGTGTACCTGTGCAGGTGTGTCTGTGTGGTGTGTGTGTACCTGTGCGGTGTGCATGCCTGTGCAGAATGTGTGTGTGCCTGTGTGTGTGCATGTGTGTGACGGTTGTGAGTGCACGTGTAGTCCACAGAGGGTGGGGAGAAAGCTTGGCTTCTGACTTCCATCCAGCAGGGAAGGAGGGCAACTGGTCCCTTGGGCTGGGAGTCTGCGGCTGGGCCGAACCACAGGACCTGCAAGGTGAGAGTGGCGGTGAGGGCGGGGAACCCCGTGTGGTCCTGGCCCCAGCGCGGCTTAGGCAAGGATGGCAGCAAGTCTTCCCAACACCTCCTGGCCCCAAAGGCTGGGCCAGGTCTGCCCCCCAGGCTTCTCCGCACACAGCGGCCCACAGGTGCCTGCCCGCACTTGTCAGAAAGGGGGAGCTGCCCCCGCCAGTGAGGTCCGAGCGCAGAGCTCGGAGGAAGGAAGACTATTAGTGGCGTGTGCCCTGCTGCCAGGCCTGAGGGGGCAGGCCTGATCAGCTGTGGCGGTGGCAGCGTTAAGACGTGCCTGTCCCTGCCAGTAGGAAGGGAAGCGGGGGCCAGGAAAAGGAGGAGCCCTGGCGGGGGCACAGCCCTGAGCGTGCACCTCCGGTTGGGTCCCTGCCGGCGAGGCCCGCCCCTGGCACACCTCTACTCGGCCACGCTGTTGCGCATGGCCTCCTTCTCCTGCAGGGCAGCCATGGCGAGGCGCAGGTGCTCCTTCAGCTGCTCGATCTCCCGCTCCGACCGGGTCTTGATGTGGTTTAGCTCCACGTACACGTCCTGGTACTTTCCTGAGGTGAAGCGCTTGTCCTGGGGGTGGACAGGGGCTATAAGGGCACAGAGCCCTCCCTCCCTGGCCCTGCCCACTCGGCACCGTGCCCCTCCTGGCCACACAGAGCAGCCAGGCCTCTCAGCAGCCCCCAGGGCCTTCTCCCTCCAGAAGGCCCCCTGGCGGCCCGGCCTGGACAAACCTCTCCCAGCGCCACAGGTTTCAGCATCTGCAAACTGCTCAACGCGAGAGCTGAGGCTCAGGCAGGTGAAGCGTCTGCCCAAGAGCACACTGCAACCAGTGGCGGGGAGGAGCAGGGCAGTGTGGCCCAATACTCGGCCCCGTTCCATGAGTCTGACTCCTACACGCTCTCAGAGCCACTGACACACAGAGGATGTCAAACACACAGGGACATGGCACCAGGTAAGCCACACACGCACAGGCCTGGTCCTGCATCCCAGTACTCCCTCCTCTACTCCCCCTCCCCCTCCGGCAACATGGCTTGCTCCCTGAAATGCACGCTCTGCACAGGCAGGGATGTTGGCCTTTTTGCTCACAGGTGTCTCCCCAGCACCTAGCACCATGCCTGGCACATAGTAGGTGCTCAATAAATATTTGCTGAATAAAAAAAAGCAAGTGTGGCCTCGAGCAAGTCCCCTTTCTTAGCCTGCTTCTTTGTAAATGAGGATGACACCTCCGGGAGAGGCACGAGGAGTGCCTGGCACAGAGCAGGTGCTCACAGGATGGGGCATCCAGCTGTGTCCCCAGGTCCACCCTCCTCCCCGCTGACACCCTGCTTCAGCCAGGACCTACCTTCTGCATCATCTGGAGCTCGTCCCGGAGGCACTGCACCTCCTTCTTCAGGTACTGAAGTTCGTTCTCCTTCACTCGCAGCAGCACCTGGGGTCACAGGTGCACGCTAACCCAGGGCCAGAGGCCAGCGCTACCAGCCCCGGGCACTGCAGCCGGCCGTCTCCTTGCCTCAGGCCCCGAGAATGCAGCTCCCAACCTGCAGCTGAGACCCACTAGCCCTGGGGCACACTCCCCAGGAAGTCCTCTCACCATCCCACCATAGCACAGGCCCTCAGCTCGAGGGCAGAGAAGAGAAAGGAAGCCATGGTATGGCCCTCCTCTGGACCGGGAGGCTGGGACTCTGCAAACCACCTCATTACGCCCTCCCCAGACCCTGAGGGGCGGGGCTGCTGTCCGGAGTTCACTGAGGAGGACACAGTTCAGCCAGACGGCTAAAAGCTCAGACTCTGGAACCAGATTGCTGGGTTGGAATCCCAGTTCCCACACCAACTATCTGTGTGATCTTGGGCAAGGTACTTGACCTCCTTGTGTCTGTTTTCTTACCTGTAAAATGGGGGCAGTAACAGCATGTACCTCACAGGGCTGTTAGGAAGACTCGGTGAGTTAAGAACTTCGGCTTACAGAAGTTCCAGGCACAGAGTGAAACCGTATATAAATGTTTGTAAAATAAAATATCAGGGTGATCCTGAGATCACGCCCACATTTTCTCACTGCAGCTTCTCCCAGTAAGAAAGGTGCGTAGCCCCATTTTACAGATGAGCTTCTGGGAAAGGCGAGGCACATCACACAGCAGAGGTGGGATCTGGCTGCAGTAGGGCAGCGCACACGGCAGGTCCTCCCCAGGGTGCTGGCGTCTCCATGCTGGGGCCCAGCCCCAGGTGCCCTCCCCATGCCGAGGCCCCGAGGCCCAGCGGGGTGCGCCGGTGGGTACTTACCTCCAGCTCACAGGAGCTCCGCTCGTTGCGCCCGCAGCCGTTGCCAGTGCCCTGTGAGGCGACGAAGCCGCGCAGCCGGTCAATCTCCTCGGACAGGCGGGCATGCAGCTCCTGGGTGGGTGGGGGGGTGGTCAGCGCAGGGCTGCAGGGGCGCCCCTGTCCCCGCCCACCGGGCTGGGCCCACCTGGTTGTGGCGCAGCAGCTCCTGGCCCTCCTGCTGGCAGCAGCGCAGCGTGTGCTCGCGCTCCTCGGCCTGCAGCGTCAGGGTGCCGATCTCCAGGCACTTCTGCGAGTATTGCTCCGACAGCACCTGCAGCTCCCGCTTCAGCGCCTCCATGTCTGACCTGCCCAGGCCGGAGGAGGGAACAATGAGGATGTGGGCTCGCCTGCCCTCTGCCAAGCTCAGAGTCAAGTCATGGCGAACTCCATGCAGCTCCTGAGCTCCCACCCTCGTTCTGTTTCGCGCCCAGCTGGGGGGCTCTGACCGGTGACAGCCTCTCGGGCTGCAGGAGCTTCCTGTGAGGGTGGGCTGGAGGAGCCCATCTCTGCAGCCTCTGCAGCTCCAGAACTGCTCTGTGGCAGGACAGGGACTGGCCGAGGGTGACACTGCAGCCAGCTCTAGGGGGCAGTAACGAGGGGGCAGGAGTGCGGAGGTCGAGCCCAGCCTGGTAAGAAGGGTCCGAAGAACTGAAGCCTGAAGAGCTGTCTCTGTGGGTGGCATGGAGGTCTGACTAAGGCCCTGCTGCTTCTGTTCAGGTGCCACAATGATGACAGTGGGCATCTCAGTTGGGGGCAAACTGACGTATCCTTTGCCCAGGGACGTCAGCATAGGTCCCTGGACTCATAACCGCCCGTGTAGGCAGCTGGGGCCCAGGCTCAGGAGGCGGCCCAGCCCACAGACCCCAGGGCCCAAGTGCCATCTCACTGGTGCTGCTTCCGGAGGCCGTCTGGGCCCTGCTGGAGGCTCCGTGTCTTGTTCAGCTCCCGGCTCAGCTCCTCCTGGTAGGCCTTCTTCATGGCTTCGATGGCTGGAAACAGAACAGAAGTGAGGGGTCAGCAGCACCAACTTCACCTCCTCTGAGACACCACCTGTACCGTGGGCACAGGAGCAGGCAGGGCACACAAAGAGCCTGGGCCAGGCTGTGTCGTGAGCTACGTGGCTTTGGGTGAGTGCTCGGCCTTCCTGAGCCTGTCTAGCAGGAGAGGGTCACAATCTCTGTCTGATCGACCCTGCTGGGGAGACACCTGGTGTCTGAGCACTGGTACCTTCTGCTAGTGATGCTGGGGAGAACCCACAGTCCTGTCCCTGCACAGCCCAGAGGGTCCTTTAACAAGACCCACCTGTCCTGCCAAAACCGGTTTGGCTCAGTGGATAGAGCGTCGGCCTGTGGACTGAAGGGTCCCAGGTTTGATTCCGGTCAAGGGCATGTACCTTGGTTGCGGGCAAATCCCCAGGAGGGGATGTGCAGATGGCAGCTGGTCAATGTTCCTCTCTCATTGATATTTCTAACTCTCTATTCCTCTCCCTTCCTCTCTGTAAAAAAGTCAATAACATATATTTAAAAAAACAAAACAAAAAGATCCACCTGTCTTGCCCAGCTTAGTGGTCAAGAGTACAGGCTCAGTCGATAACACGTCTAGGTGACTTTGCTCAGGGGATTTAAATCCTCTGTGCCTCAGGCCCTAATCCGGAAAGTGGGGTTAGCAACAGCACCTCCCGTCAGGAGTTAGTGGGAGATGTGTGAAGTCAGGGTGCTCATCTCCAGGCACTTCTGTGAATACTGCTCCGACAGCACCTTTGCATTTCAAACAACTCGCAGCCCAGACATTAGCTTTTGGGTTATCTTTCAGGCTGTGAGCTCCCAAGGACTGAGTCTCTTTTCACACTTACATGGGGTTGCTTCAGGATTAAACAAGTCCTCAACACATCGTCTTATCTGAAATTCCAAAATCCAAAAGCTCTGAACGCTGGGAGTTTTTCATAACCCTTTTGGTAAAACAATCCCCGGCCTAAATGGACATGAGGCTATCTGAGGTCCCACTTAAGGGTGACCTTGAGAAATTTCACTGCAAACCACCCAGTGCTAGACTTCAGGGTGAAGCTCAGCTCCTGCTCAGACGCCTACAATAGGCACCAGGTTATCTTCCTAAAAGCAAAACACATGGCCCCAAGGTCTGGAATGAGGGGTAAGGGCTGGAGTGTGTGAAGCACTAAGCTCTAGGTGGTGTGATCGGTTCATCATTCCCATTATTCTAAAGCGCCCGGAGGTGCGTGAGATGCGCCAGGCACACAGCGGGTGTGAGCTGCTGGGGAGAGGGGGGGATCCCACACCTTGGCAGGCATTCCTGTCTGGCTTGGGAGAGCAGAGGGTGGGGTCAGAGCATGGCTTTGCAGGCAGTGTGCTCTGGGCTCCTCACCTGAGGCCGTGGCGGCCGTCTCCTCGGCCAGGAGCCACTCCTTCTCCTGCTGCAGCCTCTGCAGCTCCCGCTCGTGGTGCCGCTGCAGCTCCTCCATCACCTGCTGGTGGGAGGACTCCATCTCGGCCAGGCTGCGCTCCCAGGCCTCCTGCGGGCAGGGCAGGGGTCACGGGCTGCTCCCATTGCCCAGAACAATGTTCCTTCTCCAGCCTGAGGTAGGTGGGCCTACCCTGGTCCAGGCTTCCTCTGGACCCAGCACCACCTCTCTCCTCCATCAGCAGACCTCGGCCTGTCATTCTGCTTCACATCCCTCTGAGGCCCCTACCTGCCGGCTCAAGTCCCTGTTCCACGCCTGACCCTTGCAGCCTCATCCCTGCCCTTGACCCCACCAAGAAACCCCCTCGTTATAAAAAACAACTCAGTGTGCTCACACCCGAGCTTTAGCTCCTGCTCTTTCTACTGCCTGGAACGTTCTTTTCCATCTTTCTTTTCCTGGGGTTAACTCATTTCATTTGCAGCCCCGCTAAAAACCTTCTTAGCTCTGTCTCTGAAAACCTCTCTCCTGCCACCAAAGGCCTTGCATCTGCCAGATGTAAGTCCCCCGAAGACACAGGGCCCAGGCGGGGCCTGACGTGTGGCAGGTGCTGGGGAAGGGAGCTGAAATTGATGAAATCACAGAGCAGGGCCTTGTGGATCAGACTGGCCAGTATTTCTTTTTAATATACATATTTTTTACTGACTTCAGAAAGGGAGAGATAGAAACATCAATGATGAGAGAAAATCACTGATCAGCTGCTTCCTGCATGCTCCACACCGGGCATGTGACCGGAATCGAACCTAGGACCCTTCAGTTCACAGGCTGACACTCTATTCACTGAGCTAAACTGGCTAGGACAGACTGGCCAGCATTTAAAAGCCTGATAATACCACTGCTGGGAGAGTCGCTGTGATGGGGTTCATGGAGGGCAGTTTGATAGCGTCAATGCATTTTTAATGAACCTATTCCTTGACCTAGCGGGTCCACTTGTAAGAATGACCCCAGAGAAAGTCACGTGTACAAAGATCGGCAACAGACAAGAACTGGAAACCACCTAAATAAACAACCCTTCAATAAATCATGAGATCGAGCCTTACAAAGACTCTGGCGGCTGGTAGAAGGCACTGCGCACATGGACAGCTGGGGGAAGGATATGGAAAGTTAGGTGATAAAAGCCGGTTTCTGACAACGTACAACCCATGGAGCCGGACATCTGGGTACATGGACGCAAAATCACAGAAAAGGTAAGGAAGGATGCTAGCAGGCAGAGGACTGGGCCCCAAAGATGTCCGCGTCCCACTCTGGAACCTGTGACTATCACCTGTGCTGTGGCGGAGGGGAGCTGAGCTTGCTAGATGCCTTAAATAAGGAGACTCTCTCCTGGGTTACGGACTGGCAGGGATCAGGGTCCGTAGATGCAGAAGAGGCAGGAGAGCAGAGAGCGGGGTGGGGAGTGGCTGTGGAAGGAGGTAGAGTGATGTGAAGTGAGGACCTGACCCCTTTGCTCTCTTTAAAGATGAAGGAATGGCTGTGAGCCACGGAAGGTGGGCAGCCACCAGATGCTGGAAAAGGCGAGAAACCGGATCGCATCCAGAGCTCACAGGAAATGCAGTTCTGCGGGTGCCTGGCTTGTAGCCTGGCGAGACCCACGCTAGCCTTCTACCCTCCAAAACCGAGGCGGTACAGAAAACTACAGACGTGCTCTGATGGTGCTCTGGGCCACCCCTGCGGGGCACCGGAGAGCAGGCAGGGGAAGGAGAGTTCATGTGTTTATTTATAACCTTCTAATTTGTTTGAATTATTTATGAAAATGTAGCCCTATTTCTTATATAATTAAAAAATATTTAAGGCCTTGGCTGGGTGGCTCAGCTGGTTGGAGCGTCATTCTGTATATCAAAAAGGTTGCAGGTTCAATTCCAGGTCAGGGCGTGTACAGCAGGCAACCGATCAACCGGTTTCTTTCACATAGATGTTTTTCTGTCTCTCTCTTCCTCTCAAAGTAAAACCAATTTAAAAAACCATAGCCTCGGTGAGAATAAAAAAAAAAATTAAGATAACTGAAAAGGGAAGGTAAAGAGCTAGGGAAGAACCAAGGCACAAAGGGCCAGTTAAGAGGTTGTATTCTCGCCTGGCCAGTGTCGCTCAGTGGATTGATCGTTGTCCCATGCACCAAGAGGTCACGGGTTCGATTCCCCCTCAGGGCACATGCTTGATCTCCAGTAGGGGGCATGCAGAAGGCAACTGATTGATGTTTCTATCTCTCCCTCTCCCTAAAAATCACACACATATATTTTAAAGAAGAATTGTATTCTCCATGGCACAGGGCATCTCAGGTCGCCCCCACCTCTCCAGCAGCCACAGCCACACCTGGGAGGCCACTTTGGGGGAAGGGCTAGGGGTCCAGGTGCTCGCGGCAGTGAGCAGGGGTACTGTCTCTCTGGGACTCTGCGCATGCCCTCTGTAGGTCCCCCTAGTTAAGACAATAGACCTGCTTTGGAGTCCTAATCCTGGCTGTTCTGTGGAATGAACTTGAGCCTCTTCCCTCTCTGAGCCTCAGTCTCCTTATCTGTAAAACAGGCCTCATAAGACCAACTCCTGAGTGTCCCTAAGGTAAGCTAGCGCCCACCTAGAGATCACCCACCTGCAGAGATCAGAAAAATAGGGGGGGAGGGATCTGTTCTCAACGGCTCAGATCAGAAGGCAGAGCCAGAAGCTATTGGGGTCAGGAGGCTGGTGTCAGGGTGGGAGCCAGTCCAGGATGAGGGGCTCCTAGAAGGTCAGGGGCTGCGCTCTAAGGTGTCAGCTGCCACCTCTGATGTGGACCAACGTGGACTAAGAAATGCCCGTGATCCCCACTGCACTAGGATGGAAGGGTTCCCGGACCCCCAGCTGCTGCCCTGTGGTGACAAGCCCTACAGCTAAAAGAGGGGCACCACTCGGCCTGAGATACCAGGTTGGGGATCCCTCCCTGCTGTCACCTCTCCGGGGTCCACTGAACCTCCAGCCGCTTCCTCCAGGCCTGAGGGGGACACAGGTGGCTCAGCTCCTCTTCCCTGGCGCCCTTGGCCTCCTGAGCCACGGCTCCACTCCCGTCTTCTGCCTCCGGTTCCCCTTTATTCCCTTCTCAACACCCCTCAGTTCAGCCTGCCCACCTACCACCCCAACCTCGCATGACCAAGTGCCCACAGCCCTGGTCTGACTCCAGGTCAAAGGTCTAGCCTCCTCTCTGGGCCTCAGTTTCCCTATCTGTAAGCTGAGAAGTGCTTTTCGAATTTAATTTTGGCAACAGAAACCTTTTTCCAAAGGAAATCTAATGCAGGTTCGAATAGTAAAATGGACAAAGGCGGACCTGCTCTGCTTACCCACCCAGAAAAGCAGTCCCGGGAGACCACAGCTCCACAGAGCACAGCTTGTGGGGGTCCTGAGGTGACGCCAGCTCTCAGGCCACCCCTTCCTCTTGCCTCAAGGGAGCCTTTGACAACACTGGCTCCTGCCCTCTCCCCCTTCCACATATCAGGCGACCCCCAAGCTAGCCCTTCATGTGAAGCCCCAACTCCCTAGGCCCTGGTCTTCGTTCAGCTGAACCACACGCCCCAGATGGTCCCCATGCCTGGACAGCAACCCCAGCCTTAGGGGGCTCCCCTCTGCCTTCCTTCGACCCAGGCACCCAGTCCTAAACTGCCCCCCTTCTATACCCTCCTACATCCTGCTCACCCTGTCATCATCCCAGCTCCTGCCATGGCCTTGGCTCCTCCCACTCCACCACCACCCTCCCGGCATCACCCCAAACCTCCCCAGTGTGTGGGACAAGATCCAAACCCCTGGCTTGGCAGCGGAGGTCCCAGGAGAGGCACCCGCCAGCCTTCCACCACGGCCCACGCCCCTGCCCGCCCCAGAGCTCAGCTCCCGGCCCGCCCCAGGAGCTTCCCGAGAGCCCGCACAGCAACCTTCCGCCTGGAACTCCGGGAAGGTCCCTCTGCTCAGAGCCTGGGATCCCAGCATCCTTTTTTTCATCCTTTGCTTCAGGCAATGATGTGCTGACTAGAGGCAGCTGATTATCAAGTTTTAGGAATTTTGTGACACAGTGAAGCAGGCCATTATTAAATATTATATAAGCTTATAGTGAATTACATTCAAAACAATGCTGATACTCCAAACATCTCTTCTTAATGATCTCATTGCAGTTTATTATTATCTATGCTCCCGCGGTTACTTCTCTTCTGTGTCTGTGTGGAAATGCTCTATAATGGGTGTGACATATCTTCCCAACTCCGTGCTCAGGTCCTCAGCCAAGTGGGAGTATTTACACCATGGACATTGGTAAACATTACAATCAGGACTCGATTTATTTTTTGATAGTCTAGACTTACGCAAGGATGAGAAAATGCTAGTAATGCAGGTTAAATTTAAGTTTGCCATACCTATGACCATTACACTGTAAGTAGAACAAAAACCTGAGGGAACACTCCTAAGAAAATATTCTCAATAGAGAACTATTTCCCAACTCAACCAAAAAATTGCTCATGACATTGACCAAGTAAAGTTTCAATATGTTTCTCGTCTTACTCATCCACATAAATAAAAATGTCAACCAACATTCATGTTAGAATGACACTCGCTTGTCAGTTAGCTGTGGATACAAGCATTCGGAAAAACCAATGAAAGTATTATGAGAAAGATCAATTTGCTATATAGAAGTTACAATAAAAAGTGTTACTTATTTTTTATTTGTAAGTTGTATACTAAACATCTTTTGTATCAGTAATATAGATATACTAGAGGCCCGGTGTATGACAGTCATGCAGGGGGCGGGGGAGTGGGGGTCCATCAGCCTGGCCTGTGGGGAGCAAGCCTAAGCCAGCAGTGGGACATTTTCCCTCTCCCCCTCACTCCCCACCTCCCGCCGGGCCACCAGGGGTCTTTAACGTGCTGCAGAGGCAGGAGAGACTCTGCCACTGGCCACTGGCCACTGGCCACAGCCGCTGCTGCTGCCCTTGCTATGAGCCCAAGCAACACTCCCCATGTGGGAGCGCACTGACCACCAGGGGGCACCTCCTGTATTGAGCATCTGTCTCCTTCCTGGTGGTCAGTTCGCGTCATCATCGTGACCAATAGTTCCACTTCGGTTGATTTGCATATTAGCCTTTTATTATATAGGATAAACCGTATATAAGTGTGCATGTGTAAACACATAGATGTATTTTTTCTGGAAGGCTGGTTGTTCCCAGACGTGGCCAAAAGTCCCCAGGGCAGGGGCCGGCAAACTCATTAGCCAACAGATCCAAACATCAACAGTACGACGACTGAAATTTCTTTTGAGAGCCAAATTTTTTAAACTTAAACTTCTTCTAATGCCACTTCTTCAAAAGAGACTCCCCCGGGCCATGGTATTTTGTGGAAGAGCCACATTAAGGGGCCAAAGAGCCGCATGTGGCTCATGAGCCGCAGTTTGCCAACCACCGCCCCAGGGTAACAAAATCGGCCTCAGTTGAGAACTGCTGTCCTCAGCAGATCCATGTTTCCCTGGGGGCCATTGGGAACTCCCAAGTCCCAAAGACCATCTTGTAGGGCCTCGGCCTGGCAGGCATGGGCAGGAGTTCCCTGTTTAGGGAGCACCTCCCAGGGGCCTGCCCACTGGAGCTCCCCAGGGTGGTGAGGAAAGTGGTCCAAATGCAGTGTGTCACACGAGGGCTGTCAGTCGGACCTGGGCTTAAATCCCACCTCTGACAGCTGCAGGCCAGCTGACCTTGGGCAAGTCCCGTAACCTCTCACAGCCTGTCTATAAAACGGGCACAATGCGCATGTCCACCCGCTGGAGAGATTGAATGAGACAATGCTTGTCAAATGCCTCCCGTGTTCTGGTACACAGGAAGGGCTTCCAAAATATTAGCTCTTTTCTGAAAACATAGCAAACAGAAACTTGCCCCCGTCCCCCAGAAAGCAGCTCTTCAGCCTCACCTGCGAGATGTAGCCTGGGGGGACGTGACCATCCTCCTGGGGCCGGGGCGCGCCCTGAGGGGCCTCCCCCTTTAGACGCCACGCCTCCAGCTGGGCACGAAGAGACAGGACCTGTGAAGGGAGATGCGGTCAGTGGGGCCTGGAAGCAGAGGGAGGGCTGGCGGAGGCAGCGTGGAGCGGTGGATTCGAGACGTGGCCCTGGTGAGGATGTGTGGCCAGAGGACATTCCGGCTGTGTCCTGGATGGCAGGGCCAATGAGCCGGAAGAGCTCTGGCCCAGAGAAGACTACACAGGGCTGGGAACAGAACACTGTGGCCACAGACATGTACGTTATGTAGGTGGCAGGGGAAATGTCTTTGAGCCTCAGCTTCCCATCAGTAAAACTGTGATGAGATATGCCCCATGGGATCGTGAGACTGCTGTGAACATATGTGAGCCTGTTTGTAAAGAGGGCCAAGGGCGAGATACTCAATAAATGGCCTCTCCTTTTTCTTCTCTATTCCCTTCTGTGTGATGGTGGAGGACAGAACTAAGAGGCAAAAATAAAAAATTAAAATAAACAGCCCTGGCCTGTGTGGCTCATTTGGTTGGACATTGTCCTGTGCACCGAGGTTGCCAGCTTGATTACTGGCCAGGGCACAAGCCAGGTTGCAGGCTTGAGCCCCAGTGAAGGGTGTGCAGAAGGCAGCTGATTGATATTCTGCTTTCACATCGATGTTTCTCTCTCTCTCCCTTCCTCCCTTCCTCTCTCTCTCTCTAAAAATCAATAAAAATGCTTTTTAAAAACAATAAACACCTCAAGGCCTAGAAAAGAAGATTCCAGTTCACAGAGGAGTCTGAGGTGTCAGCCAGTGAATCAGGAGCGAGCGCCCATCACGGTAGGTTTGCATGAGAAATGCTATAGCATGGCTATAGGGATAGGAGGGGTGTTGGTGGGGAAAGGGGGGTCCCAGAGGCCAGCCATGATGTCTACCTCCTTCTCCAGTGCCTCATGGCTGTCACTAGGGGGCCCCCGGCGCTCCCCACGGCTTTGGTTGAGCAGGGCGGTGAGGGGCACCCGCTTGTTCTCCCGCAGGGGCAGCTTCTCCAGCTCCTGCCACTTCTTCTCGATCTCCTCGCTGAGCCGACTCTGCTGGTCTTCGGTCAGGGGGGCACCCAGGCCCCGGCGTGGGCCCTCGCCAGCAGGTGTCTCTGTGGTCTTGCTGTCCACGGCCTCAAACCATTTGCGTCGCTCCTCAGAGCGATGGGCCAGGTCCCGCTCCAACTCCTCCTGCTTGGCTGGGCGGTCAAGAGTGCGAGCCGGGGTGCGGGCCCGCTGAGGGGAGCCCTGAGACAGTGGGGAGAGCTCCACGTAGTCCAGGGATGGCCGCTGTCCATCTGCCTTCCGAGGAGTGGCCCGACTGATGACCTCAGAGCCCGCACGCTGCTCCCCCACCTTCAGGGGGCCCTTCTGGGTGCTGTAGCTGTGCAGCGTGTTCTCTTTATTGCAGTCCGAGAGCCTAGGGGGCCAGCAGAGCCACGTCAGGCAGGATCTTGCCCACTCAGTCCCCAAACAAGCACTCCTGGAGTGTCACCATGTGCCTGAGCCTGGGGAGGAACCCCAGCAGAGGAAGCAGCTGAACCCAGAGGTCAGAACTAGCGCTTCATCATTAACACACCCTGGGAGCTATCCCAACTCCACACTCACCAGCAGAGGGACCAGAATATCTGGCTCCCTCTGAGCTCAGTCACTCATCTGTAATATGGGACAATTCTTCTCACAGGAAGAATAAGAGGACTAGGTGAGCGAATGTGTGAAAGCAACCAGGAAGCCCATTAAGAATGGTGATCAGATCATTATTATTAAAAGTATGGTTTGAGATAAAATCCTGGGTTCAAAAGACTCACAGTGGAATAGGGGAGACGCCCATGGTCACTGCCGAGTGGGTGAACAGTGACCTCTGGTGCATAGGCACAAATTGTGGAGACTTAACAACTGTGGCAGTACTCTTCGTCTATAACACTCACCCCAAAACTACACTTCCCAGCATCCCTTGCAGCTATGTAGGGCCATGTACCTACATTCTGCCCAGTGGAAGTGAGAGGTGGCGCCCTTTAAAGGACTGGGTGTGCCCTGGCCTGGCTCCTGCTGGCACTGTAGGAGAATGTAAGCAGCTTCCTGAGTCAGAGGCAAAGCTATGAGTTGAGGGCCACGGAGCTGGTCTGGACTACACACCATTGGACCGCTCTGAAGAAATAAACCTTTCCCGCGTAAAATCAGTGTGTGGGGCCTCTGTTTCAGCAGCCAAGCCTGTGTACTAAGTAATAATCCAGCTGCACTGTGCTTCAGCTCACAAAGGGCTTCTAAGCATATTCTCGTGATAGTCTGACAAATGAAGTGTCTGAAACTCAGACAAGAAAGTGACTGGACTGCCAGGACCGCTTTGGCTCAGTGGATAGAGCCTCCGCCTGCGGACTGAAAGGTCCCGGGTTCGATTTCGGTCAAAGGCTTGTACCTTGGTTGCAGGCACATCCCCAGTAGGGGGTGTGCAAGAGGCAGCTGATTGATGATTCTCTCTCATTGATGTTTCTAACTCTCCATCCCTCTCTCTTCCTCTCTGTGAAGAATCAATAAAATATATTCAGGAAAAAAGAAAAAAAAGAAAGAAAAGGAAGTGACTGGACTGAGGTTAAACAGCCAGGCTGTTGCCAGACAGAGGGACTCACGCCTGACACCCCTCAATGTCATGTTTCCGTTCCTGCAGTCCAGCAGCCACAAGTTCTAGCCCCCCATGGGCGTCTGGGGTCTATACTGTGCGGGAGCTCTGCCACCAGGTAGCTGAGCCCTCCCTCTACTCTACCCACAGTGCCCTCCAGAGGGAGGGAGTTCCCCCCCAGACGGCCTAGCCATCCCTCCCCTTAACACAGGATGAGACACAGCCCACACAGCACAATCGGCCACCTAAAGGGGCCTCTGACTCACTGCCATCTTCTCAAAGAGCCTCTCCCACCTTTCAGGATGTGGGGGACACAGAGGGACAGCGGTCACAATCCAAATCCTCACCGTATTTTGGAGGACTGCCAAGAATGCGCACTGCCCTCAGCACATTTTGTTGCTAGAGAAACTGAGGCCGGAAGGCACAGCCCGAGGCTCCCAGGTGAGAGCCAGGACAGCACTCAGGGATACAGGGCAAGCGCTTTCTCAAAGCCCCGGACCAACCCAGCACATACTTGGTGACATCTGGGGCGGAGGTGGGACGCACAGTCTTCCTCAGAGCCTCGATCCAGTTCCTCCGGATGCCTGAGGTCATGGCCGACAAGGTATAGACAGCATCCTTGGTCTGCAAGTCCACCCCACAGGTAGGTTGCCACGTGGCCAGAACCACTGCTCCCTCCCCACTATGGACCCCAGGGAGGTAGCCCTTCCCTCCCAAGAGAGAGTCTGAGGTCTTGAGCCTGGAGTTGAGCAGAGGGAGCAATACTCCCCTTCACTAGCCCAGTCGTGGAAGAGTCCCAGGGGCTCCAAAGTCTCCCCAACATTTGAACGACCCTGCCAATGGTATCTGGGGTCTCCTCAGATATCCAGTAGAGCTGACTGGCTCTGACAGGGTCTCTGGGTAAATGAGTGACAGAGCCAGCCATGCTCCACTCTGGCTCCTGCTGGCACTGTAGGAGAATGTAAGCAGCTTCCTGAGTCATGCCACCCAGTCATGCCACACCCCAGATGCAGTCTCACGTGAATCTGGAAGCCGTAGTTGCGCTGTACTGCATACTCGGTGACGTCAGTGCAGGAACGCAGGTCAATCTCGCCATCCAGCTCATCTGCCTACAGCCAGAAGATGATGGTCCATATACGCCAGTGACCCCCCCAAGCCCACCAAGCCTCTTCCAGGGGCCCCCAGCGCCTGATGTCTCACCTCCTCAGCGGTGGAGTCCCTGTAATACTTGAGGCTTGAATCAGTCAGCACAAACCAATGCTTCTTCCACTGTGAAGGAGAGATGGTGGTAAGGGGTGCTAGTGTGGAATGGAAGAATATGCGTGTGCCACTTTGCTGGCACCCTGGGTGCTGCCAGGTCAACCATTCTGCTCAAGCACTCTCACCCACCCTGCTGAGGGGTAGGGGCAGGCAGAAAATCCACATTTGATGCCTGGCCCTCCGTCTCCTCTCTGAGCTGCAGGGGCAGCATCTATGAGATGGGTTGACTTCTCGTCCGAGCCACACCTTCCCTTCCTTCCGGGAGCCCTTGTCTGCTTTGTGAACACTTCCATTCCCATCCCCCACCAGATCGCTGAGGCGCCTACAAGCAAACCCCCCAGGGTAGACCAGGGAGGGACTATGACCTGTGGAAGGTCATCTGCCTAGCAAGCCAGAGACCAGAACTTCCGTTATTTTGCATATGCCCCCCTGGATCTCCTGTCGCCAGGGACTCCCAGAGAGCAGGACTGGACGGTGGCCCAGGGGGAGGCATCTGGTCATATTCTGTTTCTTGATCTAGGTGCCGGTTACATGTGTGTTCACTTGTGAGATGCATTATCTGAACATTTAGGATTTGGGCACCTTTCTGCGGCGCCTTTCTCTCTGCCCCAGCTGGGGTGAGGTTAGCAGAACACATCAGAAAGGAAAGGGGTGGGGGCCCCGGTACAGCCTGATATTAACGGTGCCACGCTTGGCCCTCTGGCTTCTGGCCATTTGCTGGAATGCTAGGTCAGGTCCACCCACTGCCAGGGTCAGTGCAGTCCCCAGCATCTCCTTGGACTCCCACACATCCCCAAGCCCTATCCACACTGTTTGCTATTTCAAGTACTTAGGGGTTTTTTTCCCCTTAAGAAGATGGTGCATTTTCAAGGATGTGCCGGAATGACATTTTCTACTTCTTTCCACACTGCCTCTCCTTAGGATTTAAGAGACAACTATTTTATCCCTTCCTAGCTGTGTGTCCTTAGTTAAGTATCTTTCTTTCTCTGAGCTTCAGTCTTCAGATTTGTAAAGTAGGGCTATTAAGAAGTCCCTAAGCCTTCTTATAAGGTCAGAAGTTCCTACCCCTCCCTGATATGTCTCTCCGGGCATCTGGCCCAGGGTGGGCAGCTCATTGCTGGGGATTGCTCTAAAAGGCTGGCCCTCTTAGGACTACCTGCTCTTACTGAGCGGCGTGAATTGCAGCTCAAGACCTCAACTGTCCCTTCGTAAAGTGGGGCAAGGGTTCTGTGCCAAATGATGTCCTTGGCCCAGCCTGTGCCTGTCTAAGATGGGGACTAGATGGAGCTCTGTGGGCCGAGGTGCCCGAGTGCCTGGCCTGTGTCTGCCCCAGGCACTGCTGGGCCTGGGAGAGGTGGAAGCCCTGTGGGCCTGTCTCCTGTCTGTGCACCTAGGGGCTGTGCTGGCGGAACTCCCAGGGCCCTTCCAGCTCGGACATTCCAAAACTTTGTGAGAGAGAATGAGTAATGGCCAGTGCTGGGTGGAGCCCATAATCTCTGCCCTCCCGAGACCCTGGGTGGGAGGCCAGGACGGGTCACTGGCAAGGTGCCAGGCCTTGTGTGAGGCTGGAGCGCAGCCACCAGAGGACCGGCAACAGGCAGCGGGTACGGAAGGCTGTGGGTTAGAGGGGATAAAGCATGTGGGTAGGAAACACAATGCAATTCCCTTTGGCTCCCAGCCCTCCCGGCGTGCGGGCTGCACACAGCCCGAAGCCACGAGCGCATGCAGGGCAGGGGCGGGGAGCCGTTCCCTCCCAAGGTGGGTGGGCAGAGAGCCAGCTCCAGCTTCAGCATGGCAGCCGAAAGGGCAGAACCCGAAAGAGGCACTGGCCCTTCTGGGTCTAAGGACAGACACATTAGAGAAAGGGGAGGGTTATTACTGAGGCCCAGCAGACGCTGGGGCTATGTGAGACACTGCCTGCTTGGCACCTGTGCCTGTTGTCCACCTGGAAGGAATCCTCATCACCCACTATGCCCCTAGCACAGATGTGGCCACTGAGGCCAGAGAAAGCTGTGATTTGACCAATGGGCCCCAGGCTGGTGAGACTTCAGATGTGCTCTGAGCACCATCCGCAGGCTGGGGGGGGAGGGGCTGTTACACTACTGAGTTGTTACCAATCTGTGCTTCTCAGGCCCAGTGATCTGAGAGCCCTTCCCCCTCACCACCACCCTCCATACCCAGGAGGTCATCAAGAGGTTCTTGGTGAGAGGAGGGGATGGGGTACAGAGCCTGAGGGGCTAGGAGGCCTCCCTCCATGGCGACTCTTACACACTGCACACTGCTCCAGGAGGCCTCCACCCTCCCACCCCCATAGTCCAAGGCTGGACAAGAAAGCCCTGCCCTCCGAGTTCTCACTTCAGGCCCCACACCCTAGAGCCCCCCCCCCCCCCACCAGGAAGCCATGATCTTCAGAAGGCTGGACAGGCGAGGAAAGCAGCTCGGCCTCCTGGGCTTCCCCAGCCACCCCCCTCCCCTCCACTTCGCCCTCCTACCTCTCCAGGCTCGTCCAAGATCGACATCCATCCCTTCTTGAAGTTGAGCAGATCGGGCTATGGGGAGATGAGGAAGCAGATGAGTCAGGCCCAGTGGAGAATCCAATGGGCTGGGGAGGAGGGGGTGCTGCACCCTCCAGGCCTTGGATCCTGTAAGACTGAGGGCCTGAGAAGCCAGGAGAGAGGGCTGAGGGCCCAGGTAACACCCCAAATAGAGGCAGGCTCCCCAGCCATAATGCAGTCTTGGCCCCTTTCCATAACACCCAGTCATCTCTGATTGCCAAGAGGGTGGACCAGGCGACTGGGACTTCCACCAAAGATGTTCGAGCTTCCCTCCCACCAGCCTACTTCCTCACGCAAGGGGGGGGGGGGTGAGCGGGGAGGAGAACACTGCCTGTAGAGATCCTGTAGAGAAGCCAGACCAACAGGCCAGTTCCTCTCCGACAAGGCCTGGGTGGCCCACCAGGAAAATGCCTTATTGCTGCCCCCTGCCCCCATCCCACTGCCCTCCTGTGGTCCAACCAGCCCTGCCCTGCCCTGCCCTGGTCTCCTGGAGATCCTGAAAGACGGAACCAGGCACAGGCTGGGATCAGAGATCCTCTGGTTCCCTCTAGATCTCCGGATGGACCAGTCCTGGCAAGCCCTACCTGCAGGGTGCTGCTCAGGGGGACACGGCCCCGGGGCCTGGGGGCTCCCAGCTGCAGCATGCTCACAGAGGCCTGTGAGCTATGAGCCCCCACCTAGGCCTAGACAACGAAGCTGCTCATTCTCGCATTTTCTCTGGTCAGGTCCAGCTGGTGCGTGCCCAACACCAGACCCTCCTGCCTTTGGGGAGACCTCTCCTGTCTAAGTCTAAGTCCCGGTCCCTCTGCAGTCTCAGCTCCTGCCCACTGGAGAGCAGGGCGGGCCAGGCTGGCGGGCAGGGAAGAGGCGTCCACCTGTTGCCATGGCTCTGAGCCCACCTATCAGCGCCTGCATCGGAGCCTCAGCAGGCCAAGGTGTCTGGTTGCGTGAAGGGAGCGGGTGGCATGGCTCAGTGGGATGGGCGGCGAGGATGGCAGCTGGAAACCTGGAAACCAGAGCCACCTGACCTGGCCTCCTCCCCTGACCTGCCTTCCTCCTAGGGAGCCGCCTTCTCCTCTTCCTCAGCTGGAAGAAGTGGCCGGAGAGGAGGTTGGGGCAGCAGCCTGGACATTCAGAGACACCCACGGCCATGGCCGTGGGACCAGGGCCCCGTCTCAGCAGGCTGGCAGCCCCACCCTGCGCTGCAGCCCCTCCCTGCATGCCTGTTGGAGGGAAGGGACGCGGGCTCTGCTCAGACCTGAGAAACTCTGGGTGGTGTTCATCCTGTCTGCTCTCCATTTCTCCCATCCTCTTCCCAAATGTAAGGTGTCTGTCCCAAACCGAGACCGAATGAAGGCTGGTAGCCCCGCTAAGGCCACCGGGCCACTTGGGTTCACCTGCATTCCGTCTGGACCTCCCGTGGCACCAGGACTAGGCGTGGTGTGGCTAGAACTCGGGAAAACGTGCTGAATAAATATCCACCCTCCTGTACCCCACCTACATTTCTGTGCTCTGGAGACAGGCCCCACCCCCACCCCCTGGCCCTGAGGAGTTAGGCTTCCTGGGATGGCCCACAGGAGATCAGCCTGGACTTCCAGAAGCTGAGGAAGGGCTCCCTAGCAGCAATGCAGGCTGGGACCCCAAGGGCTGCTGGGAAGTGGGGTCACCGTGACCTTCCTAAGTCACATCCCCTCTCTGAGCCCGGCTGCCCAATGTGGTAAATGACGGGGCGTCCTGACCTCCCTCAAATGTTATGAGGACTGAACGTGCCCCATGGAAAAGCCCGGTGGCCCTCTGGAAGCCGGCACCAACACGCCGCACGCCCCCTCAGGCTGGCTCAGGGACCATGGGGAGAGGAGGCCACCAATGGAGATCTTAAACTGCTGGCAGCGGGGGTCCTATGGTCAGTTGGGAACTCCCACCCCCCACTCAGTTGGGAACTCCCACCCCCACCCATCCGTCCACACGCACATACAGCCTCAATCTCTCACTGCAGCTTCACACGGCTCTTCAGCCCAGCCACCTCTCCGCCACCTGCGGGAAGCTCACCTCCTCCTCCCCGAAGGAGCACCAGCAGGCCTCCCAGCCCAGCCCGCCCTCCGCCCGCTGGCCACAGGTGGGCACGATGCCTGCCCTCCTGGACCTTCCGGACTGGGGGACACGGCCTCCTCCCTCAGGGCGCTCTGGCAGAGGGGCTCCCTCAAAAAGGCCCAGTGTTACAAGTCTGCTCAGAGCAGCCAGGAGTGGCTTCAAAACCAAGTCCAGTACACCTGAAGCTAATATAATAATGTAGGTCAACTGTAATTAAAAAATAAAAATGATTTAAAAATGGGGGGAAAAATAAACAAATAATAAAAACAAAACCCAGCTGCCTTAGGATGGCATAAGAGCGTCTGCCCCACCCTTCCAGCCAGGCTCCCCCGCCCTCCTACCCCCCCCTCCCCCCCGCGCACTTTGGGGGCCCGTGTTAACCTCTCCACGCATCCTCTCGGATCCCCAACACGCCAGGACTTCAGGTCCTCCGCACGCCTGTGCCCCCAGCTTGAACACCAGAGCACACCCTCCTCACGCTTTAAGACACAGCTTAACCTCCTCCTCCAGGGCCGGCCTCAGCACATGCCACTCACGCCCCCGTGGCCCTCCCACAGCCTCCGTGGCCCAGGATTATCTCGGAGACATTTACTTGTCCCTCAGACTCGGCTCACAGGCAGGGACATGCGCGTTCACACCCCCAGGACCCGGGGAATGCTTGTGGAATCTTCCTTTTTTCTTTTTTTTAAACTCTCCTGCCCTGCTCCGGACCAGGAAGCCAGCGAGCTGCGGATGAAAGATGTGGCCCCGTCTTGGTGGAGGTCAGGAGACAGACAATAAACAAGCGAGCAGGTATATAATTTGATGCCAGGCAGAGGCTGCGGAATGAGGCTCCAGGGCAAGGCTGCGCACGGCTGAGGCAGAAGGAGGCGGAGACTCCCAGCTGCCAGCTGCCAGCCTCTAAGCATTCGCCCACTCACTCTCCTTGGCCACTTGGTCCATGCGGATCCCTGGGGTCAGGGAGATGGGCCAGCCGAGAGCGGAAGGGCGGTGGGAAAGGACACCAGCCCGGAGCAGGTTCAGGTCCGCGGGCAGCGGGATGACACCAGTCAGCACCCTCAGGGGTGACCCTCCTCCTGCCTCAAACCTTCTATGGCTCCTCGGGAACCCTGACCAAAAGCCTATGCTACTTTTCCCGGCCTTTGGGCCCTCTTCTTCCGGACCTTCCCCACGTCCCCGCCATCCCCCAAATGCGACCCACCAGCCTTTGTCCACAGCGCGCCCTCCCCGTCCATCTCCACCTGGCCAAGCCCACAATGGCAGGCAGGCTGCTCCCACCAGGGCAGCCTCCCTCCTCCCGCGCCCACATGCTGCTCCCCGCAGCCTGGCCCTGCCGAGCATGTGCTGCTCCGGGAGGCAACTGTGTACATTTCTTATCTCCCGGAGAGAAAGCCGGGATAGCCCTCCATTCCGATCCGCCTCGGCCCGGGGGGGCCCCCCCCCCCCGTGTCACCTCTCCGCACCTCCGTGTCCTCACCTGGCGGACGGGCACTTCCCATCAGCCTTAGAGGATCAATTCTGGTAACGTGAAAGCAGCCAGTGCAGGGCCTGGCAGGCAACCAGTGGGCACAGTGACTACCCTCCCCGGCCTGGGGGGGACGGGCAGGACACTGACTCAGCTCCTCCCCCACATCCCTCTTTGCTCTCTGACAGGACAGGGGAGGCCGCTGACGACAGACAGGAAGGGCCAGCAGGGAGGTGGCAGGATGTGTGGAGGCTGAGGAAGTCCAGGCAGTGGCCAGGTCATCACACTCGCAGGGGGGTGAGGGGGATGAGGGGGATAGGGGCCCCTCTCCCCAACCCCCAGCCCGCTCCCCAGCAGCTCAGCCCACTCCCCTGGCTGTGGAAAGGGGACGGGCACGCACATACACACCGGGCCTCACACCCCTGTCCTCACCAGCTGTCAGAGCCTCCCTAGGACACTAATCAGAAACCAAAAGCAGCTCTGCCCTCCCCTCCCAGAGCACCGCGGGGCAGGCTGGCCCGCAAAGGGGCTGCTCCTTCCCTTACGCTCAGGGTAACCTCGGGCAACTCCCCCGGGGCCTCTCCCCCAAGCCTCAGTCTACCGGACTGTGAAATGGGGGTGACGGTGCACTCAGCTGCGAGGCCTACTATTAAGGCACAGGTATCGATGGAACCAGGGTAGGGGTCACCCCCAGAGAAAGACAAATCCCAGCCGTCGCGTCCTCCACCCCACTCGCGGCGCTGCCCCACCCAAGGTCCCGCTGCGAAGGAGCAAGCCGGGGAGAACGTGGTCCTGGCCGCTTCCGTCCTAGGATGGGCTCCGGGACCCCTTCTCACCCACCCACCTCCGCCGGCCCCCACGGGGGGCAGTCTTCCCAGGCCCGGGCCAACGAGACCCACCCGAGCCAGGGGGACCCCTCCCCAGCCCCGGCCCGGAGCTCGGCGAGCCCCCACGGGTCTCCCAGTTTGGGGGGACCTGGTCAGGTCTTCACTAGGGGAGTGGGACTTTGGTGGTCAAGGGCCGCCCCGAACCGGTCAGTGACGGGTCCTGCAGATGTGAGGAGGCGGGTGCCCTGACGGGACGTCCCCAGCTCCTGGGGTCCGCCCGGGCTCCAGGCCGGGAAAGGTGAGGCGGAGGCGGGGAAGGGGAGGCAGGCGGCCGGCCCCGCGCTGGGGAGACGCCTCCGGCCGCCGGGACGCGGAGGGGGCTTGCCCGGGAGGACGCTGGCTCGGGCAGTCGCTCAGTCGCCGGGCGCGGAGGGGCGCCTGGGGGGCACTCACCGTCATGGCGGCGCCCGGGGGCGGCGGGGGCAGCAGGCGGGAGGGAGGACGGGGCGCTCAGGCCGGGCTCCGCGGCGCGGGAATCCCGCTGCCGCCGCCCCTCTCGGCCGCCCAGAGCCGCACCTCCGGCCCTTCCCTTCGCCCGCGCGGCTCCGGCCCCGTCCATCCGCCCATAAAACTTTTTTTTTTTTTTTTCAAACTTCCTGGGAGGACCCGGGCGCGCCAATGGGCGGCGGGGAAGCCGGGACAAACAGCGGCCGGGGCCGCGGGCCAGCCAATGGGAGCGTGGGACGGGCCGGGGGCGGGGCCTGCGCGACGGGACGGGCGCGGGGGGCGGGGCGGCCGCGGGCGGATGGGGGCGGGGAGAGGGGGCGGGGCGGGGCGGGGCGGGGCAGGCGGCGGCGCTCGGCCGCGGTGCGCGGGGCGGAAGGAGCCGTGCGGCCGGCAGGTGACTCCGCCGCCCACCCCGCCGTGGTGCGGGGTGTGGCCCCACGTCGCCTCGGCTACCGCGAGCCGCCGGGTTTGCTGGGCACGTGGGCAAAACACCCACTTAGCTTCAAACTCCCGGAGCCCCCGCGTGTCACCAAGGAAATCGACTTTCACCCTCACTACAGGCTTGACAGGACGGTGCCCTTGTCCCCATTTTACTGATGAGAAAATAGAGGCGCAGAGAGGATAGTCCACCTGCTCAAGGTCACAGAGTAAGAAGAGGTGGCACTCCTAGCATGTGCCCCCTAGATGCCCTCTTCTGTGAATGGGTCTTTCTGACCTAAGGACCTGGTTTGGGGTTCTCGGGTGCGGGTGCACTCCCGTGGCTCCCGTTCCCAGAGCACTTGGCGGTTTTTAGGAGCCCTTTTGCCGGCAGGAGTTCATCTGAGCCCTGAAGTGGAATTTGTTGCTAAATGCATGTAGTAGCTTGTGTGGAATTGTGATTCAAACTCTGCGTTACCTAAGCAAGGTACTTAACCTCTCTGTGCCTCAACTTCACCCTCTGTTAAATGGGATAATGCTGTTGTCCCATGGGGTTGCTATAAGGATTAATTGTTAAGTAAAGTACTCAGAACACCTCATGTATCCCTAGTTAGCTATCCTTCGGTAGAAGAGCAAGGGGTTTGGAATAACTGCCATTACAATTACTTTGCCATCTTAGTTTGGGGATCAAGAATTATTACTATCATAATTACTGTCCCCATTTCACAGATAAAGAAATGGAGGCTCAGGGAGCTGACGTTCTTTCTCAGTATTTCCCACTGGGATTCTCTCCTCCACACTAGAAATGAGGTCATAGATAAGCCCATTTCCCACTAGACACTGGCTGGCCTTTTGGCATCCCCATGCCGTTTTCCTACCCTTCCCCTGTACCTAACTCAGGCATTCCACCCTGCGGAGAGTGAGTGGACAAAAAAAGACCTCAGCCAAGACTGGTTTGGCTCAGTGGGTAGAGCGTCGGCCTGCGGACTGAAAGGTCCCGGGTTCGATTCTGGTCAAGGGCATGTACCTTGGTTGGGGGCACATCCCCGGTGGGGGGTGTGCAAGAGGCAGCTGATCGATGACTCTCTCTCATCGATGTTTCTGACTCTCTGTCCCTCTCTCTTCCTCTCTGTAAAAAATCAATAAAATATATTTTAAAAAGAGAAGAAGAAGAAGACCTCACCTACCTTGCCCTGTGGCCTGGACACCTCACAGCCTCCTTACAGGTTTCCTGGCCTCTGGGACTCCACTTCTAGTTCCCTCAATCCAGTGATCAGATCACTCCCCTGTTCCAGGTTCTTCAATACTTCCCCTGTGCTAATAGATCAACTCCGCATTCTTGTTCCAAGCAGTCTGAATCCATCCTAAAATCTGCCCCTGCCTGCTGTCCTCCGTCATCATAAACACACATTTTACATGCTAGGGTCCACAATGCTGGACTTCTGAGAATTCCCAGAATGAGGTCATTTGTACCTTGGTGGGACTGCACACGTTGTTCTCTGCTGTGTCTGAAACACTTCCTTTCCAGTCTCTGTACCCTCACTCCCCACAACCCAGAGCGCACACACCCACTCCCGTCTCTCCTGCCTCTCCCTCCAACTGTTTGCCTGGAAAACTCCTCCTCACTCTTCAAGTCTTGGTGCCCAACTGCCCCCAGCACAGTAACCATCTCCTTGTCTGATGTTCCCTGCGCCACCTTCCCACCCAGTGCTCCCTACATCTGTACGTTCCCCCATAATGTGATAACCACAGTGTTCTAACCACATACGTGTCAGTGTTCTCACCAAAGCATGAGCTCCTTGTGGGCAGGGATGAAGTGTTTTTTTGTCTCTGTCTCAGCTGCAGCCCGCAATACGTCCTTAGCAAACATGGGTTAAATGAATGAATGCACAAATGAAGAAATGACTACCTTACCACAACCTGCCCTAGCAGGAGGGAGAGACACAGGCTTGGGGATGAAGGAGGGAGTTATTACAACTTTAGGGTGATTCAGTCTTAAGCTAGCACTCTGTCAAGGATAGCCACGTGAGGCTCAGAAAAAGGAGACAATGGCCCAAAGCCACACAAGTTAGTACAGTAACAGAATTCAAGCCCAGGCGTCCTGGTTCTTAACCTTGGACTAATGTCACTATCGAGCTCAAGAGATGTTTGCAACTCCTCTAAGTAACTGTCTGGGTGGCCCCACTGGCAGTTCTGTCCCTCAGCTCCTGATTCTCCTCATTCCCAGATGCAAGAACCATTGCAAACTCACCAAGCCACAGCTGCCACACCTGTCTAATGGGGACTCTTGAGCCTGCAGAAGGCAGGGAGATCCAGATGCACAGTTGTGGGGAGGGAGGGGGCATGAGGGCAACCAGTGTAAATCTCCACTCTGCCCCAAGTGGGATCTACAGCAGTAATTTCTTGTCTTCTCTGAGCCTCATTTTCTTGTCTGTAACAGGGACAATATAAGCAGTCCCTGATATGCCTGGTGGTAAGGCATGCCATGCTTTGAGCACAGCTGAGCACGTAGTAGGTGCACAATAAATGCTAGTGATCAGCAGCAAGCATCATTATCCCAGAGTCCTTCTTCCATCTCTCTCCACTCAGGACTTCACCTGCCCCTTCCTGCCAGACCCACTTCCCGTTAACAAGGCAGTCTCATAAGGTAATTCCTGTCCATGGCTTGAAAGTACCACCCTGCCCAGGTAACACGTTCTCAATACCCTCTTACTAACTCCCAAAAGGCAGCAGAGAGGAAATTATGAAGTGGAAGGGGAAGTTGGTATGTGGCCACGCCTGCCCCCATCACCCCTCTGTGCATCCTGATCTCCCGGGGCCCCCTGCTTCCCTGAGCGTCTCATAGAGTCCCTGCCCCCTAGACCGATGTGGCAACCACGGCTCAGTGAGTTCAGCCGCAGCCACTCTCTCGTCTCGGAGTGAGGAAAGTCACCAAGAAGCTGGCTCCTCTGAACCCCAGCTCTTTGACCTCCGGCAAGTCAACTCACCGCCCTGAGACGCAGTCCCTTCGTTTGTAAAATGGGTGTAAGTCTTTAACGTGCCCAGCCCAGGACGGGGCCCAGGGCCAGCAGGAGGGTGACAGCCAGCCTGTCACTGAGAGAAGAGCCCAGAGCCGCGTGAGCCAGCCCCCTTCTCTCTGGCTGTGAAGGGGCAGGAGGGGGCAGGTCACAGCTGCCTCCCCTCCTGGCCTTGAGGAAACCCCGAACCAGAGGCCTGAGTGTTTACAGCCCGCGCTGGGCAGGGGATGGGTTACGTAATGCCAGATGTTTGTGAAACTGGCTCAGGCCCAGGACTGAGACACACTTTGCAATCCCAGAGCCCCTCACAGGCCCCTCCTTCCCCTCCCTTTCTCCCTCCCCCCAGCCTGGCTCTCTGGCCGGCTGCTGGCCGGGAGCTTTAAGCTCTGAAGCTCACTCAGTCCCCCCTCACCCTGAGAGTGAGAGGCACCCCACTCGCTCTCAGAGGCCATGAGGGCTCAGGGCTCTGCTTTCCCCTCCTTTCTCATGTGGGCCCCCAAACCATGCCCTCTCAGCCTCCACTCACTCCTCTTTGGCTAACACCAACCTCCTCCCTCTCCTCCCCGGCTCCCCACCCTCACCCCTCCCACCCCACGGGAGCCAGCCTACCCTTTGCCACCTGAGGACCCCCAGGGAGAGCAGGAACGGATTGAACAGCGTGGGCCGGTCCCCGGGCATCCGCCATGAGGTCACCAGTCGGCCCTTGAGCGGGCTCCCAGACTTGGCCTCCGCTGGCCTCTTGTCTGCCTGTCAAACAGGGTCCAGTGTTGGCCCCCAGGTCCCTTTGGTGGGGTGGGAAAGTCCCTGACTACGGCCTCCCCTGCCCATCCTGCCGGGCCCCCAAAGGCCCAGGGTTCCCCCTAGTTCTCCGCTCACAGAGCTGTGAGAACAGAGCTCGGTTCCTGTTTCGTGCTACGTGGTGTGTGCTTGACAGGGCTCCTCACCCCATGTGGCCGGCAGGAGGGGTTTTCTGCCTTAGGTTGTAGTGTTAAGTCATCAAGAGATTTAACATATAATTACTTATTTCCAACTTCTCTAAAATATCTAAAGATGTGGGAACTCGGGACCCTCTTCCCCATGGCACAGCCACCTGGGGCTGAGGGGCCACCCAAGGCCCCTCTAGCCCCAAGTCCTCCATCTGCCTCCTCTCCTCACACCTTGGTGAAAGGAATGGATCACAGACTCCTACAGCCACCTGTCCTCCCATCCTGGTAGCCCCCCGCACCCCCCAAGTGAGCCCCCTTTGGAGGAACAGGCCCAGCAAAGCAAAAGCATTTGCCTCAAGTCACAGAGCAGGTGGGAGGAAGACAGAGCCCAGATGTCCCAACCCTCCAGATCGGGAGATTCACTGGAGGCAGAACACAAAGCATGAAAGCACAGGTGGAGGAGGGTTTGGGGAGGACTGCGCCCCTGTCCCATCACAGTGCTGGCCCCTAGCCCGTGCACTCCATGCTGGCGCTCTGAGTCACTCCGCCCACACCCAGGCATGCAGATGGTGCTCACTAAGGGAAGGTGAATGAATGAGTGAATGAATGAATGAATGAGGCTGCTATCAATTCTGTGTAGCCCTGGCTGCCTGGGGATGGTTGAGAGGCTTTCCGTGTTGCTGGGATGGCCCCATTTTGTGGAGACTGGAGGGACCCCTGTCTGACTATTTCCTCTTTGTTCATGAAACCCTGGTCCCAGGAAGTATGAAGAAATAACCCAAAAAGGGGAAGAGCAAAGTTGCCAGGGGCCCCTGGGAGAGCTAGAAGTGCCTTCAGTGACCAGTCCCCTGTCCCCTCCCATTTCACAAACTCCTACAGCCACCCTTTGGGAAGACTGGCCCACCAAGCACACGGGACGTTGCTGCTGCTGTGCAGGGAGTCAGGGCAGGACCAGGAAGCAGCTTGCGGGGAGCAGAGAGAGCTGGGTGGGGGTTCCAAGCCCCGGTTCTTCTCTGAGTTCAGCCAACTGTATGACCTGGAACCACACCCCTGCCCCTTGTTTTCTCATCTGCACAGTGAGGGGTTGGGCACAATCCCCCCAGCTCTGACAAGCAGCAGGGCCAGAGTCAGGGCTCCAGCCTGCCAGACAGACACCCCAATCAGGCGGCAAGTGGGAAGGAGAGCAGCAGGATAAGGAAAGCGCAACCCCAAACAGCCTGTCTCCTTCCCTGCCTGCCTTCCTCCCTCGGCCCCAGGCCCTGAGCTCTGACCTCACCTCTCTGGAGGCTGAGGGTGAGGAGAACAGTCTGTTTGGCAGGTCAGGGGGAGGGGCGGGACAAAGCACTACAGCTGCAGCCAGGACCAGAGCAGCCTCAGGGGGTCCCACCCTGCATACATCTGTCCTGCCCCAGGATCCTGGAGATGCTCCAGACCTGGCTGAGCATGGCATTTCCTCAGCCCCCTTCAGCGCTGTTCTTGCTGCAGCTCCTGGAAGCTCTACCTTTCTCCCAGCCTGGCAGCCCTCCAGAGCCAGAAGGACCTTGCCTTCTTAGACCATTGCAGCCAAACTGCTATTTGCCGGGAGGGTGGGGCGCGGGGGACCGTTTTAGCTTACCTTTTAGGGCATTCTGGCAAGTTAAAAGCAGAGCCCTGGGCTCAAGTCCTCCCCCGATCCCCAAGCCAGAAGGTGGCTCTGCCACCCAGCTCCACCGGAGCCCCTCCTCTTAAGGCCCCGCCATGCACACAAACGACCCCATTACAGAGCCCACCTGGGTCTGGATGAACCCAGAGTTCAGCTGAGGACCTCAGCCCATCTCCAACCTAATTTCCCATCCCTTCCACTCCCCTCCCCAGGTGTCCACACCCAAGACCCAACTACCGAGTCTGCCTGCTTCTGGTCAGTCAATGAGTCTCCTCTCGGTTCTGACTCCTCAGGCTCCTTTGATTGGAACTGGAGATAAGAAAGAATGCAGCTTAGTCCAAGTTTCCCCCCAGTTTCCACCTGTCTATCCACCTTCTTATCTATCCACTCATCATCCAACATCTATTTAGATCCAACATCCATAGATCCATGTACCCATCCAACCATCCTACATTATCCACCTTCTCTATCCAACATCCATTTTCCCATTTATGCATCCATCCTCTATTCATCATCTACCCATCCATCTTACATCCATGTATCCTTCCTTAGTCCATCTACCTATCCTTCTAACATTCATTCAGCATCCACCATCCATATTCCACATTTACCCATCCATGCAACATCCATCCATCTGTCCATCCATATTCTACCCAACATTCATCCATCCATCCATTCATCACCTCATCCATCATCTAAGCAACATCCATCCATCTAATATCTATTATCTATTCCATTCATCACCCATCTATCTATATATTTATCTACCCATCTATCATCCATGCAATATTTATTATTATTTGTCCAGCATATATGCCCTTTTCATCATCCATTCACATATCCATTTTTAATCATTTATCTACCATCTATCCACTCCCCCTCCCCCCATATTCCATCTTTTCTTTTCTTCTTTTTCTGGTTAATTTCGTCCAAGGATATTTTTTTTCCATTGATTTTTAGAGAGAGTGGAGAGTGAGAGGGAGGGAGAGAGAGAAACATCAATATGGAGAGACACATCAATTGGTTGGCTCCTGCACATGCCCCAGCCAGGGGCAGGGATCAAACCTGCAGCCAGGCACATGCCCTTGACCAGGAATCAAACCCACAACCCTTCGGTACGTGGGCAGATGCTCTAACCACTTAGCAACACCAGCCAGGGCTTGCATGCATGTAAGCATCCATGTATTCATTGATCAGCCATCCACTGAGCTGACCTATTCCACTGTGTCAGGCCCAGGGCCAGGGGCCAGGGATACAGAGAGAAAAAAGGCATACCTCCTGCCCCACAGAGCTCATGTTTCCTATGGGGAAATGACAACTGAGCATGCCCAGATGAAGTAGAACTACCAAGCCCAGAAGGACGACATCACCAACCTGGGGAAAGTGGCTCAGAACGGGGCACCTGATCTGACTTGCGCAGTGAACGGCGTTTAGTGAGGAGGGAGAGGAAGAGCATCCTGGGCCATGGGAATAGCATGCACAAAGGCAGGGAGGTGTGCTCACAGAGCTCTGCAGCCAGCTCAGCACAACCAGAGCGCAAATCTGGTGACAGGAAGGCCAGGAGGTCTTGAATGCTGTGCTAAGGATTTTCATAGAGGTGAGCAGCTGGAGCCTAGTGAATGCCTGTTGTCATTGGTGGAAATTGTGTGTGTGTGTGTGTGTGTGTAGAAATGCCCTTAAGCATGTGGTGTTTCTGCCCATCCCCAGTCACCATCTCCTAATCTCCCTGGGACCCCCTGAGCCTCACTGTGGAGTAACTCTAGCTGGTTTCCCTCTTCTCTTTGAGCTGGCATCCCAGCATTCACTGGGACACAGCTTGGCACCCTCCCTGAGCTATGAGTGGTCCACCTGCCTCCTCAGGAAGCCCGACAGCAGCTTCCTGTGTGGGGTCCCCAAATTCCTCCATTGTCCCGTATTTCTGGCTTTTATCCATTTGTCCTCTAATCAATTAATGCACAGACACCAGAGAGGCAGAGAGGATGAGGGCAGAACCTCTCTGCCTCTCTGGTGTCTGTGCATTAATTGATTAGAGGACAAATGGATAAAAGCCAGAAATACGGGAAAGGAACTCCCTAGTCCTGCCGTGGCCTTATACAGGTGTGACTCCCGGCAAATGCCTAATGGTCTGAACCTTGTACATGGCAGAGCATGTAAAGCACCCAGCCCAGGGCCCGGCACACCACAAACCCCACCACCATCCTTGCACACTGAGGGGCAGATGAACACACAGGAGCCGCACATCCTCCCAGTGGCACCTGTCAGGGAAGCATTTGGTCCTGTTTTATAGGGGAGACTGAGGCCAAGATGGGCTAGGAGTCCCAAACATGTGCTGTGTTCCAGGGAGCTGAGGCAGGCTGCAGGGCTCTGGCCTCCAGAACCCGCCTAGCCCATCACCTCCAGATGAATGCCCCAGGCAGCACCAGAGTACCACTGACTCTGTGAGCCTGCCCTGGGCCAAGAAGGCAGGGAAGGGACTTGGTGAGCACCTACTATGTGCCAACCATTGAGCTTACTGTCACATGGGTCCTCATTTAAGCAACCTGTCTCAGCAGCCGACTCACTCACTGAGCAGATAACAACCTCTTCACTGTGCCTGGAAGGAGCTGGAAGGACCAGAGAGGGGTAAGTGAGGCTGTTCTGGCCTGTGAGGGGCCCGGATACAGCGAGGGGAGAGGACATGACCGCATTGGGTACATGCCGGCCAAAGTCAGCGAAGAGCCACCAGGACAACACAAGCCAGGTGTGGGGGGCTGGGAGGGGAGAAGACCCTGGACAGAGCATCTTGCTTCAGGCCTCTGGGCAGGCCTGTGGTTCACCCCTGCCCCAGCCCTTACCAGCTGTGATTTGGGGCAAGTGGCTTGACCTCTCTACCTCAGTTTCCTTATTTGTAAATGAACAGTGGCTTTCTCCTGAGGTTGCTATGGAAATTAAATGAGGAAAATACCCATAAGTCATTCACACCAGGGCGTAGCACATAGTAAATTCTCACTGGAGAGTTGGCCATGATCACCAATGGCCATTTTGGTGACTGGGAAAGGTTTTGGTCAGGAGGGAGGATTAGGCCGAGCTTTGAGACTGACTTACCTCCCAGTCTGCTGAGCTGGGGCCTTCTGCAGGGCTGCTACTCCCCAGCGGGCTCGTCTCCAGACCAGCTATAGTTGAGGTCTCTGGTCCACCCGTTGCTTTGGTCTTTGGCCACTGGGTGGAGATGCAGGCAGGACACTGCTCGGGGCTGTGTCCATTGACTAGGGCGGTTTCTGCCCAGTCGGCAGGCTGGCTTTGTTGCTCTCGTTCAAGGGCGTCCTTTGTGCCTGGGGAACCCAGCTCTGGCCCTGGAGCTGTGGCTGGGCCACCCCAGTGTCCAGCCGGGTCCTTTCGGGGCAGCTGGGCCTGCAGAAGCTCCAGGAGGCCTTCCCAGTCCAGCCTTGGAAGACGGGAAGCAGACGTTGGCTCCTCTGTGTGGTCCCAGGCCCGCTCTCTGGGCATCCCAAGAAGGCTCAGCAGGTCCCTCCAGTCAAGCTCGAGGCGCCTCTCAGGGCCGTGCAGGTGTGGGCATGCGCCCTCAGGTCCCCGGCCCATAGCAGCGGCTGTCTCAGGCCTCCGGAAATTGGAGAACTCTGCCAGGCCTTCCCGGGTGTCCTCTGGGCGGCTCATAGGCTGGGGAGGACCGAACAGCTCCTGCAGAGCGCCCCGGCCCCTTTGAGCTGGCCGGTCAGGGGGCTTCTGCAGCCCATTACTGGGGGGCTTCTCCCAGGCCTCTGACTGCCCCCAGCTCTCCTCAGACTCCCTGAGAGGGCCCCTCCATGTCCCCTCCAGGCCTCTGGTAGTGCCCCTGCTGGGCTCCCCAGGTCCTTGCCAGCCCCCCAGGCCTGGGCCCTCCTCCTGGCTGCTCCAGCCTCTTTCCACGTGTCTGTGAGGACACCGGGCCCCAGGCAGCTCCTCCTGACTCTGCCACCCTCCCAGAGGCTGTCTTGGGCCTGCTCGGCCTCTCTCTGGAGGTTTCTCTGTTCGCCGCTCCCTCTCAGAAGTCCTGGCTGACGTTCTTGGGGGCGGCGAGGACCCCTGGAGCCGCAGGTCCCCCTCAGGCCTCCTGGGAGGAGGGGGCTCTGCACGGCTCCTCCGGGCTGGTTCTGCCTGCTTCGCAAGGGGTGTGGTTACCTGAGGATGAGGTGAGGGTGGGTGAGGCTCCGGGACCCTGGCCAGGTGCACTCTGTCGAGGAGCTCAGGACACTGGGCTCTTGGCCAGGCCACAGGGAGAGGCAGGCTGTGTCCTCACAGCAGCTTGGATCAGCCTCTGCGCTCCCTCCCGGGGGGTGTCTGCTCTCCCCTCGCACCCACTTTCCGCAGTTCCAGAAAGATCTGCAAAGAGCTGCTCACTGTCCTGGCTTCCCCTCCCCCACGATATTGATTCCAACCGGGGCTATCAGGTGCACGAATTTCCACACCAACACTCCCTTCCCCTGGCTCAGGCCTTGCCCTCTAAGAGTTTCTTTAAAAATACAAATCCCGCTCAGCTGGCGTGGCTCAGTGGTTGAGTATCGACCTATGAATCAGGAGGTCACGGTCCAATTCCCAGGTTGTGGGCTTGTTCCCCAGCGGGAGGCAGCTAATCAATGATTCTTTCTCATCATTGATGTTTCTTTCTCTTTCCTTTCCTCTCTGAAATCAAGAATATATAATATACTCCATTGATTTTTTTACAGAGAGGAAGGGGGAGGGATAGAGAATTGGAAACATCGATGAGAGAGAAACATTGATCAGCTGCCTCCTGCACCCCCCACACTGGGAATGTGCCCACAACCAATGTACGTGTCCTTGACCAGAATTGAACCCAGGACCCTTCAGTCCACAGGCCAATGTTCTATCCACTGAGCCAAACCGGTTTTGGCAAAAATATATATATTTTAAAATATACATATATTTTAAATATATATAAATATATATTATATAAATCCCCTTGGAAGGGATAGCCCTTAGAGGCGGACTATTGAGTCCAAGGCTTTTCCTGAAAACTCAAGATAGCAGCTACCCAATGAAGGAAGGAAACAAGGAAGGGCCATCTCCAAAGGACTAACGTGGGGTCCACAATTTTGCCCAGAGCTGCTGGCTCTCTGGGAAAGGGGGAAGCTGGAAATCCGTGATTGGGACTCTGACACTTTCATAAAGGGCCTCCCTTCCCAGGACCCAGCCTGGCACCTGGGGGAGGGGAAAAGCAGTGGCTCACCCCTCGGGGTGCAGGGGCCCAGGGCAGGCTGGCAGTGCTCACCTCCCTGCTGAGGGCAGGGCTGGACTGTCTCCGGAGAAGCTGGCTCTGACCTTGGCCGGGCCGCTGCGACCGCCCCTCGTCCCGGGCCTGGAAGGTCCCTGGTGCCTCGGACTTCCTATGAGCAAATGCAGCCGCCCCTCTGAGGGCCCTTGGGGCTGTCCCACTCCCAGCACCCACCACCTCTACTCCCACCCCCACAGCTGAAGAGCCCTAAGGGCCTCGGTATCTCCTTCTGAAAAACGGGCGACACTGCTCTACCTGCCTCAGGGGGCTGTTGTGGAGATTAAATGGGAAAAGGGATGAGCAAAGGTGGGGGCTCAGCCTTGGCCTTGACTGCCTCCTGTCTCTCTCAGTACCTCCTGTTTCTGACTGCCACCCAGCCAACAGCCCATCTCTCAACCCAAACAAAGGTTAGACTGGTCTTTGTGGGAATTAAGGTTTATTGAGCACCTACTGGTCCCCAGGCACTGTGTACACAGAATGGTGACGGCAAACCTTTATTGATCATTTGCTGTGTTCCAGGTGCCAAATCATGTCATCTCACGCACCCCATGGGAGCTGCAGAATGTTCACATCCTCCTATTCCATTCTTTCTGCCATCTTTCAGTCTACCTGGTAAGTTTTTGACTTCCCAGGTCCACCCTTTTCTTCCTCAGTACGAACAAGATTCCTGCACTTGGCCTTGAAAACTCTGGGCCATCCTAGCTATTGGTAACAGAGCTCTGAGCAAGATCAGAAGGAAGAAATGTTCCCTCTTCCTACACAGCTCCAGGAAGGCCAGCAGAAAAGGTTGTTGCCAAGACACCTAGGCTTCAGGCATTGTTGCCGCGTCTGTCAGCGATAAGCTCGAAGTGGTAAAGGTCCTCAGTGCCACTTAGCTGTCTTACTTAGTCATTGGTAGCCATGGCTATTAATACTTAACTGACAACTCTGTTGCACGTAGGAATACCAAACAGGTTCTGGGCCCGTCCCTCCACTCCCACATGTAAGGGTTCAAAACACAAGACTGGGCCGCTCCACTGGATATCTAGTCCAACAGGGTTTGAGTCTGGCTCCATCTACATGGGCAAAGGGAGCTGTATCTCTGGTGGCCGAGCTGACCTGGGCGGAGCCTGAAATAGATGACCTGGTGCTGAGCCTTGACAGAGCCAGCAAAGAGGGAAGTAAGAGGAACCTCCCCCTTGGGCCTGGGAGGGGACCGTGCTTGGGGTCTGCCCCCAGCTTGGGAGCCATGCTGGAACCCTACAGAGGCTTCGGAGCGAAAACAAACCATGGGCTTGGGGTCTGTTGCTGTCTTATGGCGTTCACCGATGTCCCTAAAATCAAATCCATAAAGTAACTGGAGTTTGTAGCAGCTGACTCACAGGGAACCAAAGCTTCCCACTGGACTAAATGTTTCTAAGTTTGAGGGACACCAGATCAGGTCCCATTTTTAACCTAATTTGAAGCAAGAGAGGTTCCTTGCTCTGAGAGATCTGAGGCCTCAGAGGGCTTTGCTGCCAGAACCAGAGTGTAGGAGCCTCTGGGAAGCAAAAGCCCGAAATGTGATTGTGACAGCGATGGAGAATACTCCGTGTGGGGCAGTGAGGCACGTGTGTGTTCTCTCCCAGTGAGTGTATGTTCCATATGAACTCCAGCTTGTCAGTTCCTACTAGGAGCCCCCGCTCCAGGAGGAATTGAGAGACAGGAGTGAAGACTCAGGTAGAATCTGGGCAGCAATAGGGCCCTCGGGTCACCTGTTACTGAGGCTGATATGGCTGCACTGGGCTGATAAAGGAAATGCATTTGAGCTCTTCCACCTCCACAAAGTTTAAAGGACAAAGCTGTCAGTCTAGCAAGTTCCATGAAGGCTCAGTTTTGAATTGAAGAGACTAAAAAGTGCTTATGTGATTGTAAGATAAGAGATTCCAAAGGCATCCAGGGGAAAAGAAAATGAAGATATCAAGCCAAAATTCCTAATGCTTTAATGCCGTTAAGGAAAAATTTCCAGGCTTAGTTAGTACAATGCTTGGACAGAGTAGATGCTCAATAAATACATGCTAAATGAAATAGGAGAAAATAATAAACGTACTATCTATAGTCACTCACTCATAAATTTCAGTCTTCCAGATACTTAAATAGGTTTTTCAATTTCATTTTCAGATTACGAATGGTTTTCTACTTGGAAAAAGTGCCATACAACAGGAGAACATTTAATTACTCAGTAGAGTTATAAAACCTTGGTTAAAAGTTAAGTCATCTATTTCTCCAAAATATATACTTAAGCATATGCAATTGTTATATAGCAACTATACTTCAATAAAGCTAAAAAAGGTAAATAATCTATTTCAAAGAATAAAATAAAACGAATAAAAGTATATGCGTAAAAACAATTAAATGATTAATAAAAGTATAAACACATTCTGGACTTTTATAATAAACCTTTCTCTAAAAGTTACCCTAGTAGGAAAAAGAAAGAAAGAAAATGTAGCTTTGATTTAAAACCTTAGTGCTCCTCCTGAGTTATCAGATAGAAGTTAAAGTACACAAGCTGACGTGTGACTAAAAATAGTCGTAAAAAGGCAAAGACAAAGGGGTTTTTAGGGCAGTGAAACTAATCTGATGCCATCATAGTGGACCTGTGTCATTGTATATTTGTCCCAATCCACAGCATGTACAGCACCAGGAGTGAACCCAATGTAAACTATGGACTTTGGATGCTAATGACGTGTCCGTGTTGGTTCATGGTTTGTAGCAAATGCACCTTCTGATCGCGGCTGTTGATAATGAGCTGAGTCCAGGCATGTGGGGAAAATAGGATGCATGGGAACACTCTGTACTTTCCACTCAATTTTGCTGTGAACCTAAAACTGCTTTAAAAATTCGTATATTTTTAATTTTAAAAAGACCAAAGAAATAGTTATATTCATGCTGGAGACCTTAAAGGTTGTCATCTGGATAGTAAACGGATTGAAGTTACTGTAAAAGGAACTTTGAGCCTTAGCTGAGCCTTAGGACTGAAGGGGCGCTCAATCCCCAAGAGGCAACCATTCAATCAATGGTCTCTCTCACTCTGCCCCTTTCCTCTTTCTGTCTTTTCCCTTCCTTTCCACTATCTCTATACATCAATGGGGGGAAATACCCTCAGGTGAGGAATAACAGAAACAAGAACAACAACAAAAAACAAGAAGAACAACAACAACAAAAAAACAAGAACAAAATAAACAAAACCAAGAAAAGGAAACTTGAATAATAAAAGATAAGATTTCAAACACAGATTCAATCTAAGATAAAATGTTGCCTCAAGGCCACAGAGAGAGGAATTCTGCATGCAAAATATTACCTGCTCTTTAGGGTGATGGAAATGTTCTAAATTTGGGTGGTGGTGATGGTTGAACAACTGGGTCTTGGAAGATACACTATAATTCATTATACCAGACCTACTGTTTGCTGTTCTTTCAACCCTGACTAATGGAATGCCAACCCTGGTCCTGAGAACTCCTGAGGCTGGGACTGCTGGAGAGAGAGCTCAGCCAGAGGAGGGGGCAAGGAGCACTCACCGGACACCTGAACTTAGGCTTCTCGCCACAGCCCAGGAAAGGAACCTTTAGCTTCTAAGAAGTCTGTGATTCTGAGTTCGCTTAATTACAATAATGCTCTGGCTATCTATTTTAAACTGACATCTCTTTTCCAAAAGGCATGGGTAGCCTTGAGTTTTCTTTGTTAAGGCAGAAAAAAAAAATCATGGGGACTCTTCCCTCACGTAAGGAGTGGGGAAAATAAACAAACCTGTGACTATGGATCACATTAAGGGTTTGCGAGCTTAACCTCATTTCAATTAATGTAGAACATTCGGATTTTACAGAGGAGGGGGTAACTGTACCAGGTCACAAAGATGGGGACTGGCTTTGACCCAGGATTGAATCCAGCCTGCCTGACCCTGGGTCTTTGCTCTTAACCACCAGGCTATGCACAATATCACTTCATCATAAAAACAAAACAAAAAACACAAACAAACAAACAAACAAACAAACAAAAAACACTTAACTTAGGGAAAGAGAGATGAAGTGACTTGCCCAAGGTCACATAGCCAGTAAGTGGCAGTGCAGGGGACAACCTAAGCCTTGAACCTTCCACCTGTCCTGCTGCCGAGGCTCCTCCCCAGCCCACCTGGCTGACCCCCCCCTGGGCTCACCTGCGCTCTTGCCCGAAGAGGCGCTCCACCTCTGCGCGGCCAGGGCTGCGGGTTCGGCCCCCGTTGCTGCCCTGGGGCCCTGGCTCCCTCTGTGCCAGCCTCCTGGGTGGGGGCAGGTCAGCCAGCACGGTGTACTCCTCCCTCTCCAAGTTGTGCCTGGTCTCCCCGGGGGGTGCTGAGCCCCGGGAGCCCCCTGAGCTGCCTGGAGGAGGTGAGGGTGCCAGGAGGGCTAGGTCACTGGGTGGGTGGCGGGGTGGGGAGGAGGCTCGAGGTGCATCCCGGTGCCCGATGCACACGTGGGGGGGCAGCATTGGGGAGCCATGCAGAGAATCAGTGGAGGGGGCCAGGCTCTCCATGCTAGTCCCAGGGGGGTCCTGAAAGAAGAGGGAGGGCTCAGGGGCCTGGCGTGGGGGGGATGAGAAGGAGGGTGCATCTCGGTGCCCAATGCACACCGGGGTGGGGAGGTGGGGGGGCTCGTGCAGGGAGTCTGTGGAGGGGACAAGGCTCTCGGTGCTGGCCCTGGGGAAATCCTGGAACAAGAGGGAGGGCTCAGGGGCCTGGCGCGGAGGGGAGGAGGCCCGGGGTGCATCGCGGTATCCGATACACACAGGTGGGGGGAACTGGGGAGGGTCGTGCTGGGGCGACTGGTTCTCAGCATCTGATGTGTCTGGGAGGAAGGGGAAGGGGTCAAACTGGGTGTGGCGAGGGGGTGAGGAGGCCCGGGGAGCATCCCGGTGTCCAATGCACACGGCGGGGGGGATATAGGGAGGCTCGTGGTGAGCGGATTCGCTCTCAGAGGCATGGGGGTCTGGGAAGAAGGGAAACGGGTCATATTGCAAATAGCGGGGAGGCGAAGAGGCCCGGGGGGCGTCCCGGTGCCCAATGCACACAGCCCAGGTAGACTGGGAGGAATCAAAAGAGGTCTGGGATGCCCCTCGGGTGAGGTACAAAGGCGTGGAAGTCCGGGGGGCAGAGTGGGGGCCGGGGTTGTGCGAGGAAGAGGCCCGGGCCGGTGAGTTGTGCTGGGGAGGGCCCGAGGACTCGGGGGAGTCCCGCTGAGCTGGTTTGGTGGGGGACGAGGTCTGAGGCCTGTCGGCCTGGGTTGGCCGAAGGGCGATCGATGCCCAGGGAACCTCACTTTGCTTGGAGCGGGACGGGGAGGAGGTGCGGGGGCCATCGCTCTGGGTGGGCCGCAGGGGGAAGGAGGCCCAGGGGATGTCTTTGTTGGTACGATGGGGAGAAGAATTCCTGGGGTTGTTCCGTTGAGAGGAGCGATGGGGAGATGATGGCCCAGGATTGTTCTTTGGGGTGCAGCACTGAGGGGAGGAGCTCCCGGGGTTGTCCCGCCGGAAGGAAGAGGACTGTGGGTTGTTGCGCTGGGTAGAAGAGGTTCTGGGGGTGTTCTGCTGAGTACAGGTAGTTCTGGAGTTTTCCTGCTGGGTGGTCCGGTTGGGAGAGGAGCCTCTGGGATTGTCCCTCTGGGCACAGGACGTTCTGGAGTTTTCCCGCTGGGTGGTCCGGTTGGGAGAGGGGCCTCTGGGATTGTCCCTCTGGGCACAGGACGTTCTGGAGTTTTCCCGCTGGGTGGTCCGGTTGGGAGAGGGGCCTCTGGGATTGTCCCTCTGGGCACAGGACGTTCTGGAGTTTTCCCGCTGGGTGGTCCGGTTGGGAGAGGGGCCTCTGGGATTGTCCCTCTGGGCACAGGATGTTCTGGAGTTTTCCCGCTGGGTGGTCCGGTTGGGAGAAGGGCCTCTGGGATTGTCCCTCTGGGCACAGGACGTTCTGGAGTTTTCCCGCTGGGTGGTCCGGTTGGGAGAGGGGCCTCTGGGATTGTCCCTCTGGGCACAGGAGGTTCTGGAGTTTTCCCGCTGGGTGGTCCGGTTGGGAGAGGGGCCTCTGGGATTGTCCCTCTGGGCACAGGAGGTTCTGGAGTTTTCCCGCTGGGTGGTCCGGTTGGGAGAGGGGCCTCTGGGATTGTCCCTCTGGGCACAGGAGGTTCTGGAGTTTTCCCGCTGGGTGGTCCGGTTGGGAGAAGGGCCTCTGGGATTGTCCCTCTGGGCACAGGACGTTCTGGAGTTTTCCTGTTGAGAAGTGCAGGCAGAGAAAGGAGTCTGAGGGTTGGCCTGTTGGGTAGAAGAGGTTCTGGAGCTGTCCTGTTGGGCGGCTCTGGGGGAAGAGGAAGCTCGAGGGTTGCTCCGCTGGGTGGACGAGGTTCTGGAAGGATCCCGCTGGGCGATTCTGGAGGGGGAGGCCGTCCTGGGGATGCTCTGCTGCGCAGAAGCCCGGTGCGTGTCCTGCTGGGTGGATGCGGCTCTGGGGTGGTCCCGTTGGGCTGTTTGGGAGGGAGAGGAAGCTCGGGGGGCATCAAGATGTGCGGAAGCAGAATGGGCAACGTCCCTCTGGGCAGAGCGGTGGAGAGAGGAAGCCTGGGGGGCGGAACTTCGAGGTCCACCCTGTGGCGCCGCAGAGGAAGCGCGGTGCCGCTCCAGGAAGTGCCCGCTTTCTCCCCGGAGCTTCGCCCAGTGCTGCCCGGCGCTCCGGCTCCCACCACCAGTATCTAAGAGAGAAGAGGCAGTTCAAGGTGAGGAGGGGAGAGTGTGCTTTGCAAACTGAGAGATGCCCCAAGAGGGATGTCAAGGAGTTCCTAGCATCTTGGATTTGGCTAATTCCTCCTGGGCATTGGCACCCTGCCTGCAATTTGGGTCCCTGCCACCAGGTGGACAGCGGAGGTGACTGCCTTTGATCAGCAGGTCACAGAGTGAGGCTCCCCCCACCCACTGCTCATGGTTTAAGAGCAAGAAAGCAGGTGCCATCACCCATGCACACCAGGGATGCTGTTGGTCTCCATGTCTTATTCTCACCACAGTCTCCCCGGGGCCTGAGGGGACAGGGCAGTGGGATGGGGCGGTAAGATGACAAGATCTGATTAATGTTTTTAAAAATGGCTCCAACTGCTGGACGGGGGCTGGGGCTGGGGGAGTGGACTGAAGGGGCCAGCAGGAACCGAAAAGCTCGAGGGGCTCTGGCAATAATGGTGGCTTGGCCAGGGGGGAATGGCAGAGGCAGCAAGACGGGGACAGATGGGAGGTGTGTTTTGAAGGCAGCGATGAGCAGAGCGCCGGGTAATAGAAAGGGTGAAGAAAGAAAGGAATCAGGATTTGGGGCGTGACTGTGGGCGGGTGGTGACACAGAACAGACTGCAGAGAAACGGTTTGGAGGGAGAGTTAGATGCCTGGTAGCCCCACACCAGCCTCCTCCACCCATTTTCCTCTGCTCCTCGAACCCAGCACCTCCACCCACTCCTTAGGGCCTCTGCACTGGTTGTTCCTTCTGCTTGTGAACTCAGACCTCAGCCACAATACCACTGTCCCCGCCCCCTAGGCCTCCCTGTCCACCTGGCCAGCCGCTCTCAGTCTCCTTTCTTAATCCTCCCAGAATCCTCTCTCATCTGGCTTTCTGTTTGTTTTCTGTCAGCTTCTCCACTGGAGGGCCAGCTCCAGGGGCTGGGTCTTGTCTGTCTTCTCCCCTCTGGCTCTCTGGCACAGGGACGGGGCCTGGCACACAGTAGGTGCTGATAAATACTTAGCGGATGAGTGAAATGAAGAAGCTGTGTCGAGTGTGAGGTGCTATCCTACACCCCAGGGAAGAGGTCAGTTGTACAATGAACTAGATAGAGGTCAGGGGAGAAATCAAGGCCAGAGGTGTGAACCCAGGGAATATAGATTTTTCCAGATAATACTGAAAGCCAGGTGTTGTCAAGTTGTCAGAGAGCGGAGAGAAGGGAGCCCAGAACCGGGCTTTGGGGCATCCATATTTGAGGGTTGAGCGGAGGGAGAGGCATCAGCAAAGGAGTAACCAGAGGATGGTCCTGACCCATCACTGAGCAGCCGGCTCTACACCTCTTCCCCGAATCTATAGCTCTTCCCCGGCTTTAGACCCACCTCAGCCCACACTGCTTGCACCTCCTCCCCAGTTCTCCATGGTCAGTGAAAGGCATTGCCATCAGCACAGACACCCAGCATCTGGGACCGTGTATTCTCCTGTCCCCAATCCCAGCAAGGCCACCTCCTAAACCTCTCTCCTTCTCCGCCCCTCCTCACCCACAGCCTGCCCTAATCCAGGCTTCTCCATCTCCCCCCGGACAATCACAACGGGCTCCTCTGTTTGTCTCCTCTGCTTTACTCACCCATCTGCCTGCCTGCCTGCCTGTCTACCTGTGTCTCTCTATCTTCCTGTCCTCTATCTTGCTGGACCATGTGGGAGTTGAAGACCTCATGACACTTCACCCCTCATGCTCTCCTAAAGCGCCTCCTGTGAGCAAGGACCATCTCCTCCCATCACCACGCTCAGGAAATACAGCGTGGATCCGAACATTACCTAACATACACTGCATGTTCAAGTTTCCTGGCGGTCACAGCAATGTCTCCCAAAGTTATAACTTCTCCCATCCTTGCTCCGATCCAGGATCCCACATGGCACTTTGCTTCTCTGTCTCTGTAGCCTCTTTTATTCGAGAATAGTTCCCTTTTCATCTTCCATAGCGCCCTGTCAGCCCTGGCCGCGTGGCTCAGCGGGCTGAAGTGCCGCCCCACGCACCAAAAGGTTTCAAGTTCTATTGGTTGGGGAGCATATGAGAGGTAACTAATGAAGTTTCTCTCTCTCTCTCTCTCTCTCTCTCTCTCAAAGAATTCAATTAAAAAAAATTTTTTTAAGAGTCCTGACAATTATTTTGCAAACAGTCCCTCAATTTGGGTTTGTCTGATATTTTGGTCAGAGCAGATGCAGGCGGTGCATTTTTAGCCAGAAGACTGGGAAAAAATGCTGTGTCCTCCCCGGGCACCACATGGGGGCACCTATCGCCACTTTGCCCCCGCTGGGATGCGGAGCGGCCACTTGGTTAAGGAAGATCTGCCAGATCTTCCCATCCTAAAGGTGCCTTTTTCCCTCTGTAATCGGTGTGTAATCTGAGGGGTGATACTTTGAGATCGTGTGAATATCCTGTTCCCCAACAGCCTTTCACCCGGGAATTTAGCATCAGCCGGTGATTCCTGCCTGAATCAGTTATCACCGCAGTGGCTGCATGCTCTAGCCATATCCCCACACCCTGACGATGCTGGAAATGCAGATCAGGAGGAACACAGTGCCATAGCGATGGGAGGGCCTGAGCTGTGGGAGCCAGCGTCACGTGCATCTCTGGACGTGGCCTGACCAGCAGCCTTTCCCCTTCCCTTGGGAACTCCACCCTGATTTCCTCTGGGACGTCTCCTCTTCCCCACTCTCAAACCATGCGGTTTGTGCAGGGGGCTGACCCTGACCCTGGTCACCTGATTGGGCACATGACCCAAGCTGGGTCCCCTGGAAAAGTCTTCCTAGGACTTTAGCTGCATCTGTTGGAAAGATTGTACCTTCTGTTTGTGGAAGTTGGTAAGCAAGTAGGATACAGCCTGGCACTGCTGCTGCTCATCATGTCACTACGGGGGCGGGTCTGGCTGACAAGGAAGCCCCCACAGAAGACAGCGGAGCAGAGGCCTGATTTCTGATACTGTTTGCACCTGGATCCAGCTATGCCTGAAGTCATCTCCCCCTAGACTTTAAATATATATATATGTTTTTATTGATTTTAGAGAGAAAGGGAGAGGGAGAGAGAGATAGAAACATCAATGATGAGAGAGAATCATTGATCAGCTGCCTCATGTATGCCCCACGCTGGGGATCAAGTCCAAAATCGGGGGCTTGAAATAGGACTTCCTGATTTGTAGGTCAACACCCAATCACTGAGCCATGCTGGTCGGGCTCCCCATAGACTTTTTTTTCTTTCTTTAAAAAAAAAATATATATATTTTATTGATATTTTACAGAGAGGAAGGGAGAGAGATAGAGAGCTAGAAACATCGATGAGAGAGAAACATCGACCAGCTGCCTCTTGCACACTCCCCACCGAGGATGTGCCCGCAACCAATGTACATGCCCTTGACCGGAATCGAACCCGGGACCTTTCAGCCCGCAGACCGACGCTCTACCACTGAGCCAAACTGGTTTCGGCATCCACATAGCCTTTTTACTCAGCTAGTTTGTCGCTTGCAACCTGAAGATCCTAACCCACCAACTGTGGGAGAATGTACGTAAATCAGGATGCATGGACATCATGCCTGCTCCATAATTATATGAGACTGTTACTATGAAGACTTGAGCCAGCAAAGTGAGACCTGCCCAGGGACTCAGAGGGCCCCTCGCAATCACTCCATCCACAGCCACAGGAACCAGCCTGGTCAGGCAGAAGGACTCACCTTCCTTTCTTTGGCTCGCAGTGTCTCCTCCCACAGGCGACCGGGTGAGGACAGACGGAGCCCTCTGGGTACTGTCAGCTCTTGACCCCTCCTGCAGCTTCCGAGGGATCATCTCGGCGTTGTTGTCCCCGCCGGGGGCCTCCTCCCGCCTTCTGACAATGTCCCAGTCCTGCCAGGGAGGGAGAGGAGGAAGAGAGACCCCCAGCATGAGATGGGTAGAAGGAAGGGAAAGGACCTAGCATTGAAAGGGCACCAACTGTATACCCAGCATTATGCTGGGCTCTTTGCAGGTGTCAACTCAGCTAATCTTCAATCAGCTCCTGAGGTAGGCGGTCTGTGGAGCCAAGAACTTGCCCGAAATCACGCAGCTGGGAAATGGTTTACGTGGGAGGGGACTTGAACCCAGGGAATGCCATGTGGTAGGAGGGCCTTGGCATAGCAGCCCCCCCGCCCCAAAGACAACCCAGGATCCAGAGAGAAGTAGTTTCAAAGCCTTGCCCTCCCATTGCCCGGATGTATGGCTTCCGCTAAATTGCTTCCCTTCTCCGAGCCTCAGTTTTCTTGCCCAGAAACAGGGCCATAAAGCAGGGTGGTAAGCCCTCCCTAGCCCACGCTGGCCACCTCATCATTTCCCTGTCACTTCCTCCTGCAGGTCTCACAGACAGTCTGCCTCTTCTACCCTGGGGTGGCCCTTTGAGGGGTGAATGCCCAGGAAGTTCCTGATTCCCTTCTCTCAGCTCTGCCCTTGCCCAGGTGCCCCTCCCCTTCACCCCGCCACCCCCAGCCTGCTCCCTTCCCTCTGTCCTCCGCCAGGGCTGCTCATAGGGTGCAGTGGTGTATAACCAAGGCGGGACCAGAACAATCCCATCCTTGCTCTGGACAAAATACCCAACCTCCTGGCCCTCTGTGACCTGTGACCCAAGAGTTTTTGGCAACCTGAGCCCATTGGTGATTCACATGGAGCGCCCATCAACCGAAACTCCTTCCTCCATTATTTCATAGGCAGAGCCCTGCCCTCCCCCACCGGCCCCTACCTCTCCCAGGAGGGGCAGTCTGGCAGCCTGAGGTGCCCGCTAGGCCTTCAGGGGCCCTTGGCCCAGGTCCTCGGTGTGAGGCCCAGCTCTCCTCTGGGAGGGTGGGGCTGGCACAGAGGGGTGATCTGCTTGTGCCCTCAGCCTCCCGCCCCCAGCTCACCACAGAGGACGAGTTGCTGGTATCATCAGGGGCGTTGCAGTCAGGGCTGGAGCTGGTGCCAGAGTCAGGGCCCCCGAAGCTCCGCAGGGAGGAGGCCGGGCCCTCCAGATAGGGCACTGCCTCGGAGTCCCAGCTCCTCCTCCTGGGGGCGGCTGCGGGGCCCCTGAGAGAGGAGACAGACACATGACTTTTCCCCCAAGGTAACAGGAATTAAGAAGTAACACCCCCACCCAGGCACACACACACCTCACATTGCAGGGGAAGAGGGAGCTGACACTGAAGGCTCTCTATGTCTTCTTGGGTTAGCTACAACAGCCCCTCTTTGAAAGGAGTGTAATGATTCCCATTTTACAGATGAAGACACTGAGGCTCAGAGTGGCCAAGAAAAGGGAAGAGCTATCCTGTGAACCAGGGCTGTGGTGCCAGCACCGACCCTCTGTCACTGGAGCCGCAGTGGGAATCCAAGCTCAGGAAGCCCGGACATAACTGTGCTGAGCTAATGGGGGGCTCTGAGAGGTAACAGAACACCAGTGGCAGTGACAGGGGCACCCGTCTGGATGCCAAGGGAGGGTGCTGTGAGAAAGTCCTGCTTTGGGGAAGCCAGTGAGGTGGCCATGGGCCTTAGCAGGCTTAGAGCTGGCAGTATCCCCAAAGAGTGATGGAAAGGGGTGCTGACCCCCAAGAAAGAGGCCTGCAGTCAAATAACTTTTGGACGTACTACACACGTCTACCTCCCCCTTCAGAAGTACCATGCACGTCTGCAAACTAAAGGCTTTGGCAAGTCCTGCAAGAAAGACAAATGTCTACTTGTGAGGAACACATGTTCCCAAAGCAATGCTGATTTAGTTCAATTCTTCTTATTTTTCAGCTGGGGAAACTGAGGCACAGAACAAGGGAATAACTTGCCCAAGGTCCCACAGCCCAACAGGGGTGGCGCTGAAACAGGACCCCAGGTTTCTAGACCCTCAGCCATGCCCTCCCAACGCCCCTCAGCCCCAAAGCGACTTCAGTGCAGCTCAGAACGGGGTGGAGGGGATCCCAGAGCCCGGAGCCGCGCACAGGCAGGTGGGTGGGGGATAAGCCTATTTAATTGTTTAAAGCTGGGCAAAGGGAACAAGGAAATGTGAGCGGCTGTGAGCCATGCCCACGGGAGGGTGGGTGCGGGGGTGCTCTGAACCCTGGATCAGAGCTGAGCCAGGGCCCCAGGAACATGCCTGTGTGCCCAGCTGTATGGAGTGCGCATGCGACCCACGCCAGAGGCCACCATAGACAGACGCTGCCATTGTGAAGGGGTGTGGGGTGGGGTAAGGGAGGGCTACCCCAGGGAGCCCCTCCCTAGGCCCTGGAGCTCTACCCACCTCTCAGACTCTGGCTCAAGGCTGAGGCCCACCGCAGACCGGCGCTCAGAGGCCGAGGCTCCGGGCGGGTCCTCAGAGGCGGCCGGGCGGCGGGGCAGGTCGCAGTAGGGCGCCTCAGCACCTGGAGGGCTCCCGGGCTCCTGAGACAGAGTTGCAGAGAGGAGGCACCTCATGGCCCACGTGGGGGCTCCCCTCCCCCTGCTCGGCCCCTCCCCCCACCAGGCGTTGTGGAAGTCTCCAGGCATCTCCTCCTAGGATCTCAGACTTCTCGGGAGAGCTGTCCATCAGGCTGGGAGCGCCCCTGGGGATCCAGGCCGAGGGACAGTGTGTGTATGCACACGTGTGTACAGGTATGTGTGTGTGCGTGCGCGTGCAACTGTGTGCACGTGCATGCATGTGTATGCAAGGCCGGGGGTATACTAGTGCTTGTTTGCATAAGTGCGTGCAAGTTCCTTTACACGTTGGCACATATGTAGGTGTGTGTGCCTGAGGACATGGAATACACAGAAGGAACCAAGCGTTCTGTAGCTAGAACAGGAGGAGGTAGGAGGGTGAGGAAGAAGGGTTAAACCAGCCTGCAGAGGGAGGGAGGCAGAGGCTGTCTGAGGGAGGAGATGGGAAAGAAGGCCTCATAGGAGAGATCTGCCCCACTGATGGAGGGCAGGGGGCCCTCGGGGTGGAAAGGAGGCCCTGAGCTGACTGCTGGCTTCCCTCTCCCTCCGCCCTCCCTGAAGCCACACCTGTGATGGCTGGTGTTGGGCTCACCCAGGGGGAACGGCTGCTCACCTCTGGGAAGGCCCCCCCATTCCTCCCCACCTCCTCGGCGGCGGGGCCCTCCCCTGTGGTGGGAGACAGCGGCCTCAGCACCCTGCACCCGCCTCCTCTCGGGTTACCTGGACGGCGGGCTCCGGCGGTGGCGGCTGTCGGCTGTCAGCACCCTCGTCCCCGGGGGGCTCCGGCTCCGGCCCCCACGCTGCGGCCCTCCCAGGCCCCGACTCTGGGCCGTGGCAGCGGCGGCCCAGGCAGCAGAAACCTTAGAGGGGCCGGCTGCGGGAGCAGGGGCCCCTCATTACTGTTTCATAAGCCGGGGCCCAGCCAAGAACAATGCAGGACATGAAACCACAGGAACCTGATCCCCACAGCTCACCTGAGAGCTGGCAGGGCGGGGGCCTGGGCATGGGCTCCCTGGGGACCCTGGAGCCCAGAGCTCAGGGCTGAGGCCACAGTTTGGACACAACCCCGAGGTGCGCACAGACTCTCTGGGTCCCAAGAAACGGCCCCCGGCAGGTCCTAGGCAAGGCCACGGAGCGGGGCCAGGGTGTCTGCCATGCCGTCCAGGCCAGAGGAGCCCGTCTGGGTTCAGTTTCGCCCCCTGCCTCGGAGCCAGATTCTGATCAGAGCTCGTAGCGGGAGGTGTCAGATCCACAGGCCGGCCCGGCGCCTGGGCCACCCCAGGGACCTCGCAGCATGAATGAGGCGGGAGCAGCTTGCCGGGCATTGCCAAGGGGTCCCAGCCCAGCTGAGCCCAAGTAGACCCCAGCCGGTCATGGCACCTCCTTCCTGCTCTCACCCCCAGCCCCCATCATACCCATCACCCACTTGAGCAGCCCAGCAGCCAGTCCCTGGCTCTGATTTCCTGTCTGGCGGGTCAGCACAGGCTCTGGCCTCAGACAGACATCAAGCCCAATCCTGGCACCTCCACTTCCCAGCTAGTGACCTCAGCCCTGTGGCTTCCCCTCTCTGAGCCTGGTTATAAATATATAAAACCAGGGTGATAAGAGGACCCACCTCCCAGGGGTGTTATGAGAACGAAAGGAGTTAATATTTGTAAGGGGCTTAGAACAGTGTCTAATCTGTACATCTTAAATATAATAGGTAACGTATAAAGATGAAATAGAATTTTATTAGTGTTGAATCGATAGAATGTTAAACACATTTAGGAATAAATACATTAAAAAGGGATGTGGCCGGAACCGGTTTGGCTCAGTGGATAGAGCGTCGGCCTGCGGACTGAAAGGTCCCAGGTTCAATTCCAGTCAAGGGCATGTATCTTGGTTGCGGTCACATCCCCAGTAGCGGGTGTGCAAGAGGCAACTGATCAATGATTCTCTCTCATCGATGTTTCTAACTCTCTACTCCTCTCTCTTCCTCTCTATAAAAAATCAATAAAATATATATTTTTTAAAAAAGGGATGTGAAGTACGTGGCACACAGCACGACCCTCCCACAAAGGCTCCCTCCCTCCATCCAAAACCTGGCCATGACCTGGTCAAAGCCATGTGATTTCCAGGGATAAGCCCTCCCCTGGCCTGTGGGACTCAGCTGAGAACAGAGCAGAGGCACATCCAGAGCTGGGATCCCAGGGGAGCCGAAACAAGCTCCGGGGAGGGACCTGGGCCATCCCTGCCTATTCCAAGGAGGTAAAGATGCCAGAACTAGTTCCGCCCACAAGAGATATCTCCCCAGGCCCCCAGGGAAGGGTTGGAGCCCAGGTTAACTAAGGCTCCAGCTGGGCCCCAGACAATCCCATCCAGGCTTGGGATGCTTCTTAAACACAGACTTTGTGACTCTACATGTTTGAACCACTTATCCATGAGCAGGACGTTCATCAGGGTCAGATCCTGATGATTCCAGAGCCTTCATCTCCCACTGAGGCCTGGCTCCTCAGCTCCATAACTCAGGACCTTCCTTCATCCACAGTGAGGCCACAGGCACCGCACTCAGCACCCCACACCACTCCCGATGGATTTCCTACCCCAAGTACCCGCCTCAGGAAATAACTTAGAAGTCAGCCATGTTTCAGCCCTCCACGTTCCTCAGGTACCAAATCCTTTAGGTTCCCCTGTTCAATGTGTCCGTTTCTCTCCATCTCAAAGTCTCCATCATCTTTGGCAGGAGTAACCCCTTTTTCCTCCCTGGTCACCTTGATTTACTCTCACTCCCTGAACTCCATTCTCTGTCCTGCAGTCAAAGTGACTTTGGAAAATGCAAATCTGGTCACATCACTCCCATTTAAAATCTTCAGTGGCTCCCAGGCCTCTCAGGAAAAAGGTGGAAGTCAGCATGTCTATAAGGCCCCAGGAAAACGGGGACACCAGCCGCCACCTCGTTTTCCAGCACTGCCCTGGGGTTCCTGTGCCTCCCCCTCTCGGTGGCCTCTCTCCATCCTCCAATGTGCCTCCTCCTTTCTGCCTCAGGGCCTTTGCACACACTGTCCCCTTCCTCTCCTCTTCCCCCAACTTCACTGGCCAATGTCCCCACATAGCCTTTACTGAGCAGCTGCAATGTCATTTCCTTGGAGAAACCAACCATTCATCCTCATGCCACTTGCTATTCCTTACAACCTTTACCACAACCATCATTCTTTGCAAGATTAGTTAGTTTCCATTTCTCCTGCTAGTTTGCAAGCCCCATGAACCAGGGACTGTGTCTGTGTTAATCACTGTTTCCCCAACATCTAGCATAATGCCTGGCACACGTTAAGCACCCATTCAACATGTATGAACACTTGAAGTGGCCCATCTCAGCCGGGAAGTGGTGGGACGAACACTAGAACCCAAACCTGTCGAAATCAAAATCTTCTGTTCCTGGCTTGCCATCTCCCCGCCCACCGGGAGAGGCGAGCTGCATGGAAGATGGACTCACCGAGCTTTCAGGCATCTGTTCCCTGAACTTGGGGGGGAGGGGAGCTATTAATACAGCTATCAGGATGGGCAAAAAGGAAGGTCCCAGGTCCGTCGGCCCGATCGGGAAGGCGGGAGAGGAAACGAGGGCGTATGGAATTAGCCACATGTGACTGAGGCTAAGCAGTGCCAGATGCCCTGAGTGAGAGGCCTTGTTGCTTTAAGAGAGTGAAGCCAGAGGGTAAGTGACCCAAGGTCACACGGCGGGGAAATGCAAACCTGGCACTGGACCGCCGGCTGTGTGGCTCCAGAGCGGGACAATGACTCACTGCTATGGGTCACTTTGGAGCCTACGCCCCTGCGTGGTGCTGGCTGCCAGGCTCAGAGGAGCATGAGGGCCTCCGGGAATGCCAGGGCCATGGCGGACCAAGGCTGAAGGGCCCGTGGAGGGTCACGGCCCCACGCTTCTCATAGCGTGTGTGCCAGGAGCTCCGGGGTTACGTGTACTGGGACTTGGCCCAAGACCATACGGATCCCAGAGTGAGAAAATGTTTCACTCCTTCAACACCTTCAAGGAGAACCTTTGTAGTGGCTGCTGGGGTATCCGTAACCTCTCTCTAACACCCACCAATCTTCCCCTTTCCCCCCAACCTCCCGTTTTAACCGACAGCAGGACTCGGGTTCAGAACCTTTGGCCAACAAATTCTCTAGTTAGAATCTAAAGACACTCCTGTTTTTTTCCCTTTCTCTTCCCTTCTTTCTAACCTTTTATATAAAGGATATGATCCTAGCTTTCTATCTGGTGGTGATGTAAAGTTCTGCTTTGGTGTAAGCTGAAAAAGGGGGTTGATTTAAAGAAGAAGGCATGTAATAGATTACATGAGACGATGGCAAAAACAACAGCACACAAACCCATAACGTCGGGAGAATGACTGGCATTGGGGAAACATTCACATGGTCCCACTACTTATCGAACAGATGGAAAAACTGAGGCTCTGCCCAGGAGGAGAGCCGGTGTCTGGGTTCAATTGCAAGTGCGTGTCTCAGTCATGCCCCAGCCCGTCACGGACTCCCCCATCCCAACCCCCTGGCCACTCAGGAACGCCAGCCCACCTGGTGCCTTGCTCTGTGGGTCCCCTCGGGGCGGAAGCAGTGGTGACAGCAGCTCTGGGCAAGCACATTGGCCTCACAGTGTTCGCCGGGGGCATTCCCAGCCTCCCCTTCCATCCTGGGTGAGTCAGGCCTGCAATCCACTGGTGAGGCCTGGGAAGAATGGAGCAGGGAGGCGAGAACCAGGTGACTGGCTAGTAGGACCTGGAACCCAGCCCCAGCTTGCCCCTGGACAAAGACCAAGGAAATAAGGTTATTCATCTATGTAGTCATCTGTTCATTTATTCACTCAACAAACACTCTTTAAGCACCTAAGCACCAGGCGCTCTGCCAAGCACCTGACACGTGCTTCAAGTCATTAGTGCAGTGTTGCTCCATGTGTGATCCGAGGACCCTGCTGGACTCAGTATAGCTGCTTATAAAATGGGTATCCCAGTTCCCTCCCCAGATCCGTCTACTGAAAATCTCTCTGGAGGAGAGCCCTAGGGGTGTGCATTTTAAACAAGTCTCCTAGGGCACTCATGCACCCCAAAGTTGGAGTGCCCTTGCCTTACAATTACCCTGCGTTCACCCCTAAATAAAACTAATGTCAGTTTCAGAGGAAGCAAGGAAGGCTAACAGAGGTTCCATAACTTGCAAGGCCCCAGTGGCTGAACTGGATTCAAAACCAGGTCTGTGCATCTCCTCCCCGCCGCCGCCACCCACACACAGACACACAAGGAGGTGGAAGTGAGGGGCACTGGATCACGCTGCCAACTCACACAGGTCCTTTGGGAAACACTGGGAGGCAAAAGGCCAGCCAGGTCTTTTCAGAGCTGAGGACAAAGTCGTGAACAAAAGTGAACAACCTGAAGTCACACAGCAAGTTTGTGGCAGAGCCTGGCCCACGAGAAACCCTAGTGTTCCGGCTTGTGCCTGTACCCGTCCCTTCTGTGCCACTGAGAGCTCCATTGGCATGCCCTGCGGGGAGGGGTGGGGAGCCCCAACGGGAAGAGTGACTTGAAGATGCCCTCCTAACCCCACACAGAGCCCCAGGAGGGGGCTAAGGCGAGAGGAATCCATATTCCCAAACACACCTGCCCCTGAGGGTACCTCTCCTCACCTGGAGAATTTCCTCCACAGCATGCGGGGGATCAGGCCTTCCTTGCCAATCTCAACCCAGAGCTGGGGAATGTCATGTCCTGGGCAGCTAGGGCGAAGGTTCTTGGCTCCTCCATCATCAGACCTGGGAGGCGGCAGGCCACGATCTGTGGGGAGGAGAGGGCACCCACTGACCCCTCGGTGGGGTCTCTGATCCTCGCTGGGCTCTTCTCCCAGCATCACTGCTCCCAGCTCCCAGTGGTAGACCAGGAGTGAATTGGTCCCACCCAGCCTGCGCAGTTCTTTCCCAGTTTGGCCACATAAAGGAGTGAGTATCTTCTGGGATGGAGACCGCTGCTCATTTCCCTGGGGGCAGGTGTAGAGCACTCTACTCTACGTCCTCCCTCACTGCTCCCGCTTCCTCCTCCCCACCCGCAACCAACTGGCAGAATTCTTCTCTGAAGTGCAATTTAGATGCGGATATAACAATGAAAAACTTGCAGAGGACACGGAGGCCCCACCCGGAGAATGGACCCCTTTCTCCATTCAGCCAGTCAGCCAGTCCCTCCCTCACTCCTCTACCTTTTCCCGCTTATCCTCCTCCCCCACACCCTTCCCAAGGCGCAGAACTAACCTCGGCTCGAGTTTCCACGCACAAGGGGGTGCCAGGGTTGGGTAGGGAGGTCACAGCCTCTTTATTTTAACAATGAATCAGAACATGGCCCGGGAGGAGGGGGAAGACCACGCCTCTGCTGCTCTCTCACAGGCTCTCTCTAGGTTCTTTATTTACATGAAGGCTGTGCGATTGGTCAATCCGAGGGCAAGGGGCGGGGCGGAGGCGGGCGGTGCCCAGATGCCTCTGAGCGCGGGACCCACTGCACGTTAAGCCTGAGCAACCAGGTCTGGATCCTCCATGGCTCCTTCTGCTCTCTCCCTTTGGTTCATTCCCGTCACAGTCCGCCAGCCTGGTTTCTGCCTAGACCTTGGGCTAGAGTCTTAACTTTTCTGTGTCTCAGTTTTCTAATTTATAAACTATGGGTAGTAATATTATCTGTAAGGATAAAATTAAATAACCAAGGGTTTTCAACCGCTATTTGCACATTTCCACTAATGCGACGTTCACTCCAATCACAGCTCTCCCCTTTTAAAAAGTCTAACATCTCCGCCCTATCTGGTTTGGCTCAGCAGTTAAGGCATCAGCCTGTGGACTGAAGTGACCTGGGCAAATGCTCGATTTGTGGGCTGATTGCCCCTGCAGCCAGTCAGTGATCCTCTCTCATCATTGCTGTTTCTATCTCCCTTTCTCTTCCTCTCTGAAATCAATAGAATACATTTAACAAAATAAAGTCTAACATTTTGCTCTAGCCAGTGTGGCTCAGTTGTTCTGAAAGGTGTCTCTCTTTCTCTCTCTCTTTCTCCCTCTCTCTCTCTCTCTCTCTCTCTCTCTCTGTCTCCTCCATCTCTAAAATTAATAAAAACATTTTTTACTAGTAAAAGGGTAACATTTATTCTGCATTCTGTGGCAGCTCCTGCTCCAAATCTCCACAATTATGAAGACATAACAATGTGAAGGATTAAGTACAAAGATCTTCATTTCATAGCAACTGAGGATCAGAGAAATACCTAACTTTCCAGTGTCACACAGCTAGTAAGAGGCAGAGGCACGACTAAAACCCTGGGTGTCTGCCTCTACCTTCGTCCACAGAGCGTCCTCACAATCCAGTCAGACATTCAGCATGGTATAGCTGAGCTGGGTACAGGGGAGATGGTAACATGAACAGAATGTGGCTCCTTCTGAGATGAGGAGCCCCCTGACCAGCGGGAGAGACAGACTCTGAACTGGTCACTCTGGCCCAGCAAGGAACAGGCAAAGATACAGCTTCATAACAAGAATAATATGCTTTCTGCTTGGTCCCAATTACGGTAAGCAAAACCGGAAATAGTGAGACTTGTGCTCAATATCTGGCTCTAGCACTCCCTGGCTGTGTGATCTTGAGAAAGTTCCTTGACCTCTCTGAGCCTACGGTGGGAGTAAGATGGGCACTCAGGCCGAGACCGGTTTGGCTCAATGGATAGAGCGTCGGCTTGGGGACTGAAGGGTCCCAGATTCGATTCCGGTCAAGGGCATGTACCTTGGTTGCGGGCATATCCCCAGTAGGGGGTGTGCAAGAGGCAGCTGATCGATGACTCTCTCTCATCGATATTTCTAACTCTCTATCTCTCTCCCTTCCTCTCTGTACAAAATCAATAAAATATATTTAAAAAAAAAAAGGGCACTCAGTTTGAGTCTGAAGCTCAGGATATGATGCCAGCCCTCTAGCTCCCACCCATCAGTGGCCCTCCTGACAAATTCATTAAATACTTATGAAGACCCTACTTATTCAGTTGTGTGTATTGAGGACAGATCAGTGAACAAAAGATCAAATCTCCTGCATTTGTAATGCTTATACTCCAGTGGAGACAGACAGACCACAAACGAGATAGATAAGCAGTTATGGAGTGTGTTGGCTGGTGATGAGCATGAAGGAGAAAGAAGCAGGGAGAGGGTGGGAGTAGCTGGTACTGTCAGGGAAGGTGACATTTGAACAGAGACCTGGAGAAGATGGGGCAGTGAGCATGCAGGACCTGGGTAAGTTTTCAGCTGGGAGGACAGATGCAGAGGTTGGAGTGGAGAGGAGAGTCGAGTCGGGGGCAGATTGGTGGGCCATCCTGAGCATTCTTCCCAGTTCTGGAGCTGCCTGGCTGCCCGCTCTGTGGGATGGCCCAGGCTCAGGGTGTAGTGGTGGCAGCCAAGGAAGCGTCACCATTTAGTCCCAGCCTCACATCCCCCTTTCTACTCTGAATTCTGTTTATCTCCACCTTTGCTCATGCCATTTCATGTGGCTGGACACCCCTCTTCAGAGATCTGGGGAAGCAGATAGGTTCTGTTCCTGCTATATCCCACTGAGCCTCAGCCTCCTCTCCGACAAGTGGAAAAGGTCATCCCAGCTCTCCCTGCCCACAGGCCTGGTGGAGAATCACATGCTCTTGGCAGGCAAGCCAGAGATGCAGGAGAGTGTGGCCCAATGGAGCAGGGACAGGAAGGCACAAGTCTCTAAAAGGGTCATCGGGGCTGGCTCCAGCCCGTGGTTACCTTGCATAGTAGTGATTCAAAGCGGCCAGTCTTGCTTTTACTGACCCCTTAGAGACCCATGACTTGATCAAGCTGCTAGAGGCTTCAACCCACAGGGCCCACGAGATGGGGGTAAAGAACCAAAGGTAAGCCTGGAGAGAGGAGCTCCTGGAATAAGACAAGTTCTCCAGAGGGTTCTGATTGCACCACTGCTGATACTAGGACTAGCAAAGCCACATGTCTCAATGTCCTTGGTCTGCTGGAAGAACTAGTGGCACACATAGGAGTGATAGAATATTAACAAACTTTACAAATTGTAGCTATAAGTTACACATGACCCCATGTCACTGGGGATGGGAAGAGGCCCATGGCAGACGTCTCAGCAGTCAGCAACTGCACACGCACTGCAGGCGCACCGGAGGACGCTGTGCTGAGAACCGGTTCATAGGCAGGCTCTCATTTTAGCCGTAGGGGCAGCACTAGGAGGTCGGTATCTCATATCTTCCACGTGGGAACAGACCAGGGAGGTTAGCAGAGTGAGGAGCTCAGGCAGTGGTCACGTGGGAGGGCCCGGATTCAAATCCACTCTGCCGTGCAGATGCCCCAGGCCTAGCCTTTCCTGGGGCTAGGGTCACGTTGGGCTACCTTGGGTTGAGCACCAGAAATGACTTGAGTCTGGTAGCAGGCTCTGCCCTGGACGGAGGCAACCGAATAGGATTGAGTCACCTGGCCCAAGCACAGGAGGGGACAACCAGAAGACAAGAGGAGCTGGTGGAAGGAGCTGAGCAGCAGGTCACGAGGCCTCCTGGCCAGAAGCCCTGAGCTGTGCGTTCCCATGCCCAGGTGTGGCCTTCAGAACTGCATCAGATATCACCAGATAGGTGGTGATGGCGACATGGGAAAGCACCTGCCCACCCCCAGGTGCAGCCTAACAGAGCCAGTTCCTGAGCCTGCCCAATGGGGGTGGGGCTGCTCCTGGGGTGCCTTCCCTGGGATGAGTGGGGGGAAGGCCTGCCCCCCAGACTTCAACTCCCTCTCCTCCAGGCGTCTCCTATATCTCAAGGCCAGACTCTGCATCTGTGCTCCCATCACAGCACTCTCCTGTCACCGTGACCCTCTCTCACTAGCCATGAACTTCACTGGGGATGAGAGCACATCTACGCCCTTCAGTCCTAGGGTCAGGGCCCTGACCAGGGTAAACCCGAAACCCCTGTGCCCTTCTCAGAATCACAGGAACCGGTGAGTGGCAAGCGGGGAGTCAATGATGCTCTGGAACATGCTCCGGTTGTGCTTCACCTTCTTGGTCAGGGGACAGCGAGTATGTGGGGTCACTAACAAGCAGAGACAAGGGTGGTTTCAGCAGCTCAGAAGCCAAATCTGAAGGCCTGGAAGGAGTGTGAAGACCCGCACACCACCAGCCAGACTCCCGAGGGGTGTGCTCGGAAAGGGGCACACTTTCAGACAAGAAGCTGCCTGTTTGGGGATGGGGGATGCTCCAAGTCACCTGTTTCTGCCATTTCAATTTCCGCTGAGGAGATGAAGAGACCAAGAAGGGACAGACTGCAAGTCTCAGCGGGCACTGCTCACCCACCCAGATGCCGCTCTTCAGGGCAGCAAGTGGACTCTGGGTTCCACCAGCGGTTAAGCTGGTCTGCAGCCTGGCTGAGGGGGCCTAGACCCGACGCTGCCTCTTCACACCCACAGGGGAAAGTGCTGGAGGGTGAGGATGGACCCAACTCTCCGACCACGCCCACCACCCCAGAAGCCCACCCTGGGTGCATGGCATTGGGGCCAAGGACAAACCACAGTGCACTTAGTTTTTTAAAAACCTGAGGGAGGCCCAGTGGTGTATACATTTAGGAAGGTGCTCCGAATGTGGCTCAGAAGGTTCTTCCTGAGGGAGGCCAGTTCTCATGTCTGCTTCTTCGGGGGTAACAGCCCCCGGTGGCAGCGCAGGCCGGGTTACGGGGACAGCCAAGCAGAGGCGGGACCGATCCTTGCAGCCCAGGCTGGGGCCTGGCCTGGCTCTCGTGCTCACTCTCCGCTGTGTCTGGCTTTGCCGGTCAGCCGGCGGCGCTGGGTCTTGCTGGTCCGGGTGGCACTCGGGGGCTTCTTGGCGGAGTCCTGGGCTCGTCGAGGATGTTTCCTCTTGACTTTTTTGCGATTGTGTGCGTGCAGTGATGCCGTGAGGGAGGAGATCCTGCGGGAGAGCGGGATGCTAGTGAGGCTAGGGGAACAGGGCATAGTGAAAGGTGGTGTTTACTAGGGGAATAGGGCATAGTGAAAGGTGGTGTTTACTAGGGAACGGGGCATAGTGAAAGGTTGTGCTTACGTTGGGGAACAGGGTATAAAGACTGTGGTGAGGTTGACTGACAGCCCAGCTCATAAAGGGGAAGTCAGGACAACCCCACAATATCGGGAGCACCAAGTCCATTCCAAAGGCAGCCTGCTCTGACCGCAAAGGGCGGGCCAGCTCCTTAGCTCAGAGAGAGAAAGGTCTTTACCCCAGGTACGAAGGGCTTCCAGGTTCGGCCATTCTTGGGATGGGATTGGGGGACAATGAAGAGAAGCTGAGGACCACTTGAGGTCTCATACCTGCCCCGCCCACCGCACTCCCCCGAAAGCCAGCAGGAGGCGGCTCTGCAGGCCAGGTCACCAGGGCAGCCATGCAGAGCAGGCTCATAGGGAGGACAGGCCAGCTCACCGCTGGGACAGCAGAGGCTCTCTGGACTTCCTGGGTAAGGCTTTGGTCGGCTTCTCCATCGATGACACCTCCTCAGGCCCAGGCCCGGCCCCTTGCTAAAGAAGCACAGGACAAAGATTGTCACAGAGAGCCGAGACCGGTTTGGCTCAATGGATAGAGCGTCGGCTTGGGGACTGAAGGGTCCCGGGTTCGATTCCGGTCAAGGGCATGTACCTTGGTTGCGGGCATATCCCCAGTGGGGGGTGTGCAAGAGGCAGCTGATCGATGACTCTCTCTCTCATCGATGTTTCTAACTCTCTATCTCTCTCCCTTCCTCTCTGTACAAAATCAATAAAATATATTAAAAAAACAACAACAAAGATTGTCACAGAGAGCGGTGGACTGGAAGGCTAGGCAATCATGGCTCTATCGAGTGGGGGCATGATCCGCCACATCCCAGGCCTGGGCTGGGACTCAGGGAAGGCTCTGTATGCCCTGGGGCAGGAATCACACAAGGGAGAGCTGTATTTCAAAGTCCTCCGCTGCCTCAGTTTCCAGTGGGCACACAACACTCACAGATGGAAGGACTCGGGACAAAACTTATCTTTGCATTCGACCTTTCAGAAGATGAAGCACAAAATAGAAAGTGGATAATAAGACGTGGTAAGGCAGTGGCTCCAGGACTTAAACACACTGTAACCCATGATAGAAAATGTGCTTTAGCTTGTGACTGTATATACGTGTATACAAATTCCCACACAACCTGGACAGACAAACTAACTGAAACTAACTTACTGAGATGCTTTCTGATATTTAATGATAATTCTATTCTTTCTTTCTTTCTTCCTTCCTTTCTTTAAATATATTTTATTGATTTTAGAGAGGAAGGAAGAGGGAGAGACAGAAACATCAATGATGAGAGAGAATCACTGATCAGCATGCCCCCTACTGGGGATCAAGCCCAAAACCCAGGCATGTGCCCTTGGCCGAAATCGAACCTGGGACCCTTCAGTCCGCAGGCTGATGCTCTATCCATTGATCCAAACCAGCTAGGGCTTTTGCTTTTTTTTTTTAATTCTCACCCAAGGATGTGTTTATTGATTTTAAAGAGGATGGGAAAGAGAGAGACACCAATGCGAGAAACATCAATTGGTTGCCCGACTGAGAACCTGCAACCTAGGTATGTGCCTTGATCTGGAATCAAATCGGCAACCTTCTGGTGTATGGAACAACGCTGCAACCAACTGAGCTACACTGGCCAGGGCTACTTCTTCCTTTATTTCTCTCTTTATCTCCTCTCTCTCTCTCTCTCTCTCTCTTCCACTCCCTCTCCTTCTCCCTCTCCCTCACTCTTTTAGTGCTGTTAGAAACCTCCTAATAACTCACACCCCAAAGGTTGAAAACTCACTGTCAGTGCTCACCGATGTGCCGTGTTATTATTGCTGCTTACCATGCAATGCGAGTGATCACAGTAAACAGCTACCTTGAGTGCTTCTCGTGGGTTCACCACTTTTTACCTCACAGAAATCCCACAAGGCAGGTGCTGCCATTAGCGAACCTCAATGTACTGATGAGAGGAAGAGGCAAGGCAAAGAGAAGCCCAAGCTCCCAAAGCCGCTCAGTGGTGGAGTTAGCCTCTGAAGCCCCCGACTCCAGGACTGTGTCTAGGCCCAGAAGGGAAGGACCCTTTGCACTGGAATCTCCATGACATGGACCAGGGCAGGGAGTGACACTCACACTAGGCGGGGGCAATCCGAGCAGCCGGGCCCCTGAGAGGTCCAGGTCACTGATGGTGGTCACGGTGACGGTGTGGTTGGGGTGGTCATACTGCACAGACTCTGTCTTTGCCGTCACCAGCCGGTCCAGTTCGTCCGCCTCCTCTGTGTAGAGTGAGCACAGAACTGGGCCTCAACACTAAAGCATAAGTAACGGACCCCAGCCCCTCCCAGCCCTGGAGTGCAATGGCCCCTCTACTCTACAGGAGAGTATCCAGGAGGTCACTGCTCCAGAGCCTGGCCTGCCAACAAATGCTATAAATTATCCAATTCCTCCTTTTGTGTTCCAAGAGACCCCCAGACCACCTGGTTCCCACCTAGGACAAGCCCAGTGTGACACCAGGAGCTGCTGCTGTCCTTTCCCTCTATCCCCAGTCCCTCTGGGTCTCAGACACTGGGCTGTCTGCTCAGAATAGGTTTACCAAGAGGGTGGGTCTCCTCCTTGTCTCTGAGCCACTCACATTGAGAGGGACCCAAGGACCACTCCTTTCCCCGGGGTAATCACCAAGACCCTCAGAATTAAGGAAGTCAGCTTCTGAGCAACCCTTACACCCTTATCCTCCCACCCATCGAGGGATTAATAAATCCAGGCCTGTTGGCTAGTCTCCAGGTCAGGCCAAGGGTGGGCTTACCCAGCGCCTCCTCTCTCTCGGCCAGCATTTTCAGGTATTCTTGGTGGCGCTGAAACCAAAAGGGAAGGAGACACAGTGAATACGATGGCTGTTCAGCCCATCTCAGGCGGGGCATTGCTCACCTCCAGGGTGAGTGAGTGAAAGACCAGGAGATCCCATCCTAAACCTTCCCCAGACCTGGGCCCATGGTGTCTCTTCCTATACAAACTGCTTCCCAGGCCAGCTCACACCCCCCCCTCATCCCTGTAGATGCCCCATTCAGGCCATCCAAGGCTGCGGGTCCCCTGGGGTGAGAGACTCTCCCGCCCTCCCCTCTGCACCTCCTCCCGGAGCTTCTTCTGCTCCTTCTTGAGCCGCTGCTTGATCTCCTCTATGGCTGCCTTCTTTCGCTCCACCTTCCGCTTGTGGAAGCCTGTCAGGTACTCCCTACAGGAAAGAGGCCGGGGAGAGTCAGGAGATACAAGGAAAGAAAGGCTCACTCCATAAACAGCTACCTTGCACCAGTCCAAAAATGTACCTGTTAACTCACGTAATCCTCACAACTACCTGTGTAGTGGGTACCAATCCATTTTACAGATGGGGTCACTGAGGCACAGAGAGACTAGGTTACTTGCCCAAGGTCACAGAATGTAAGGTATGAAAAAGAGCCCTAACCGGTTTGGCTCAGTGGATAGTGTCAGCCTGTGGACTGAAAAGCCCCGGGTTCGATTCCGGTCAAGGGCATGTGTCTTGGTTGCGGGCACATACCAGGTGGGGAGTGTGGAAGGGGCAGCAGGTCGATGATGTTTCTAACTCTGTCCCTCTCCCTTCCTCTTTGTATAAAAACCAATAAAATATATTTTTTTAAAAAAATTAAAAGAGAGGGAGATGGTGTCTCTTTTTACCCACTACCCTCCCGGGCTTCCAGATTCAAGAGACGGGTGATGGGCATAGGTTGTGGGCCTTTGAACCTAAGCAGGTGGGGCCCGTCTATACTGCCAAATCCCATTTCCCAGTGAATCAAACCACTTCTAGCAGGACTTCCAAGGCCACCCTTACTCAGACCTCTACACTTCCTGCTGGACGAACACCGCATTTCCGGGGCAGTTGTTTCTTGGGCCCATCCTTCTGTGTAGGGCCTGTGGGTGCCCCCGCCTTCCCCTCTCTCCATCTATCTGATCTCAGGCCCTCCTCGGCTCTGTAGCACTGACCGCGCCATTCCCATCTATTCGGGCCCCGACACTAGGTTTTGCGATGACCCACTACCCCACGCTAAGGTGGCACACACATGTAGGATAAGGTGACCAGATCGTCCCGCTTTTGGCGGGACGGTCCCAATTTCCAACCATTTCGTAGGAGTAAATGTCTGGTGAGCGAATAAATGAACTTAAGCCACTCGTTTCATTCATTTATCGTTTATCTTCAACATCTGAGAGCGCTGCACACGGGGCGGCCGGCTGGGCTAGAGAGGTCGAAGCCATAGCTCTGAAACCCGAACTCCGGGCTCTCGGGCCCCGCACACAGAAGCAGCGGGGTGGTTTGGGGAGCGGAGAAGAGCGAAGGGAGGGCGGGGCGAGCGGTTCCATTCCGCAGGACGGAGGCCGAGAGCAGCGCTGCCATTCGGCCGCAGAGCGTCCCGGGGGCCGCGGGGCGGGGCCGGAAGGGCCTGGGCGTGAGCGTGAGCGTGAGCGTGCGCGGCGCGGGGGTGGCGCAGGCCTTGCCCCGCACCCGGAGGGGGTGCGGGCCAGCTTAGCACTCACCGCCGCTTCTCCTCGTCGAAGCTGAGAACGAGCCGCGGCCGCCGGTTGTCGCCGTCTCGCTTCTTCTTCTTCTTGTTGCGACCCATCACTGTGAGGCCCGGACGGTGCGGCTCCCGCTCCCGGAGACACTTCCGGTGTAGCGTCCTCAGCCTTCCGGGCGCGCCTCGCGACGACGCTCCGCGGTTCCGTTCGCCAGAGCTGGTCTTTTAAAGGGACCGCTCCAGCCGTGCTCCTCCCTTCTGGGTGTAACCAGCAGAAATCGGCCCGGCGTCTCCCAGCCCCATTCCTTCTAGAAAAGCACGTTTAGATACAGAGGAGGTGCTCATCATGGAGTTATTAGTGAATAACCAAAGATTGCTGATCCTACTTTTTTTCCTATTAGTGTTTTAATTTATTTTTATATTTTTTAATTGATTTCAGAGAGGAAGGAAGAGATAGAAACACCAATGATGAGAGAGACTCATTGATCGGCTGCCTCCTGCACGCCCCCTAGTGGGGATAGAGCCCGCAACCCAGACATGTGCCTTGACCAAGAATCAAACCTGGTTCATGGGTGAATGCTCATCCATTGAGCCACACCAGCCGGGCCTGATCCTGCTTTTGATCCTGATGTTCACTTGCTCTCCAAGATCACGTTTCTGGACGTAAACTAGCTGGATTAGAAACCTGGTATCCCGATTACAACTGTGGGTGCTGGACCAGTTGCCTTTGCGGTGCCTGAATTGCCGTTTGTAAAATGGGGATAATTATAGAGAACTTTGTAGTGTTATTGTGAGGCAGTGGTTTTCCAACTTTGGCGTGCACCAGAATCTCCGGGGGTGGGGGTGGGGGCGAAACCCAGATCCCTTGCCCCACTCCAGAGTTTCTGATTCAGCGGGTCAGGAGTCACCCCCAGAATTTGCATTTCTAACACTTCACCAGCTGATGTTGCTAGTCCACGGACCACACTTTGAGAACATGATTGTGAGGACTAAATGAGTTATGTAACATGTGTATAACATAATCATGCCATACATTTATACTATACAAGCCGTCTCCCCTCTCTATGCCTCAGTTTCCCCAAGTATAGAGTAGGGGTGTCATAACTAACCCTCTACTGAAAATGAAGGCACGGTGGTTAGAGCAATTTCACTAAAACCACACCTGAAGGGGAATTTTAGTAACCGGATTACATGCCTCAGTCTCCCTGTAAACAATAGTATGAACGGAGCCACGTTAAAATGGAGCCAGAGCCGCCGTCCCAGAGGAACTGCCTTATGCCTCGAATTTTGTGGAAAGTAAAAAATAGGGCAAAGGAATCTCTGGACAGGGCCTCAGCCACCTCGTTTCCCTAAGAACTGTTGGCAGAGATCGTAAGAAAGCAGTTATGGTGACTAATGGAATGACGACTACTGGATGGAAAATTTTAAACATTGTTTAGCATTCACATCACTAAGTTGTTATTTGCACCAGTAGAAATGCCTTCCTTCTATGATAGGATTGACCCTCTTCCCTGTCTCATAAATACCACTTGCCTTTGTCTCCCAATCAGAATATTGTTTGGGCTTTTGCCTGGATTCATGGCTCCTTAATAAGTATCCTACTGGTCTCAGGTAAATGCTTGTTGGCCTTTCGCTTTGAAAGGCCCCTGTAATTCTTAGGGCAGCACTCCATTCTCAACGCATCTGTGCTGGGTAGTCCCACAGACTGCAGGAGTTCAGAGTGTGGAGTGTTTCCCAGAGGTGATGACGCCAGAAAAGCTGAGAGGGGGGATATCAGAGTCATTAAAAGACTCTTAGGACCCATCCTTCTCCTTTAATAGGTGAATGGATCCCAGAGAGCTGTGTGCCGGTTGAATGCCAGGCACATAGAGAAGGGAAGGAGCCGGGCCAGCCTGGCTCAGTGGTTGAGCTTCGACCTATGACCAGGAGGTCACGGTTCAATTCCCATCAGTCAGGACACATGTCCAGGTTGCAGCTCAATCCCCAGTCTGGGTTGTGCAGGAGGCAACTAATCAATGATTCTCTCTCATCGTTGATGTTTCTCTCTCTCTCTCTCCCTCTCCCTTTCTCTCTGAAATCAATAAAAAAAAAATTTTTTTTAAAGAGAGAAGGGAACGACACTACAGCATTATCTCAGAGAGGGAAGTGACTTGTCTGGGGTTACACTGCACTCTGTGTGGGACCTCGTGTGGGGGACTGTGCAGTTGGCCATTGCAGCCCACCCAGCCTGAGCTGCCGGCCCACGTGGGGCTCAGCAAGGCCTCATCCACCAGAGCTCCCAATGCGGAGTGAAGCCCGCCCTCTCCGGCAGCCGCTTTTGCTCCAAACTCTCCCTAGGGAGCTTCAGGCCCTCCTGCCCGAGCTCAGGAAACGAGGGACTGGCAATGCCACCCAGATTCCAAAAACTTGAGAGCCTTTTACTGCAGCTCACGGTCTAAACACCCTCCACCTTCTGGGGATTATTTTTGAAATTCTGATGTTTCTTGAGCACCTGCTGTGTGCCAGGCATAGCAAGAGATGGCACATTCTACCAATAGAAGTGCTGATGACGATAAGGAGCAAAAGGAATTTTGCTATTTAGTTAGCTCTTTACACGATTATCTCTTTTGTGGCACGAGCCTCACTCTTTTGAGGCCCAGAGAGATATAGTCACGTGCCCAAGGCAAGGAGAGCAAGCGCTGAGGGTGGCGCCAGGTGGTCTAAGGGCGGAGTTCTACTTAATTTTTCTGGGCCGAGTTTCATAGGCTCTTGATACACAATGAGTCTTAGAAGAGGTGAATCTGGTCAGGGGCACATGCCCGGGTTTCCGGCTTGATCCCCAGCAAGGGGCGTGCAGGAGGCAGCCAATTAATGATTCTCGCTCATCATTGATGTTTCTATCCCCCCCCCCTCTCTCTCCCTTCCTCTCTGAAACCCATACAAATGTATTTTTTTTTTTTTTAAAAGGTGAAAGACCTAATGGGTTTGGCTCAGTGGATAGTGTCAGCCTGCGGACTGAAGGGTCCCAGGTTCAATTCCAATGAAGGGCATGTGTCTTGGTTCTGGGCATATCCCCAGTGGTGGGTATTCAGGAGGCAGCTAGTTGATGTTTCTCATCTATGTTTCTAGGTCTCTATCCCTCTCCCTTCCTCTCTATAAAAAAATCAATATATTTTTTAAAAAGAGGTGAAGGAAACCAACACTTACAGAGCCCTTACTATGTGCCACACACCATACATTCTGTACATTACCTCAGCAAATCCTTGCAACAACCCCATAGGGCAGATACTAGTATAAATGCAATTTGACAGATGAGGAAACAGGTTCAGAGAAGTTCAGTAACTGATCTGAGGGCAAACGGTGATGGAGCTGGGGTTTGAACACAGGTCAGACCCCAGCCGTTTCCTTCCTCCAATGTGTCGGTCTCTCTGCTTATCTGTCCCAGGGCTTTCCTCTGGCTCCCTGGTGTATTGTTGGTGTTCAGCCAGTTTAGGAAGAATCAATGCGAGTGAACTCTCAGGGCCAGAGAAAGGCAGTTGAGGAGACACTTTCTCCAACGTCCAGCAGAGGGCGCCCTCCCACAGCCAGATTTCCAATGCGGTTTCTGGGTGGCCACTTGGGTGACTCAGGAGAACCCGGAGATTGGGTGTGGCTCTGAGGAGGTCCAGCATGTGCGCTCCTTCCTCCCTGGCCTCTCCTAGAAATGTGCTTTCTAGGGGACCCGCTAGGGCGGGAACCTTCCACCCCAGAGGGTCCAGATGTGGGAAATAACCCCCATTTTATAGGTGAGGAAACGAAGGCTGGAGACAGACAAGACCTGCCCAGGACCCCACAGCTGCTGCTGGCTGCTCTGGGGAGTGAGATTTGCCAAGCTCAGCTGGGTGTGGCACAGACCAGGGCATCCCATTGCCACTCAGAGGTTTGAGTGCAGTGGGGGGCGAGAAACCACTACTGTTTACCACGGGCCTCTTCACCTTTCACACATTTCTCTTACTCCTCACAACTGGGTATGTGCTACTAACCGCCCCCCCCCCGCCCCCCCCACACGTTTAACCGTAGTCAGTTAATGCACACAAGGCCACACAGCTGTAGCCCTCACCACCGTCTGAACCAGCTCGTTCTAGCTCATGAGAACAAATGAGGGGCCCAGTCACCCTTCTCTGTGCTGCCTGATACCATGGCACGGATCAGTCTGGCCTTGCCGCTTTCCCCCGGGTTTCATCTGTTCATCTTTTGAGCACCTACTGTGTGCTGGGGCCCACTAGGGTTGGGAGCTGTGTGTCACCAAGTCTCCTACTAGGTACTGAGCTCTCTTCTCGGCCCAGGGGACTCAGCTGTCCCTGGCACTTAGCAGGTGTGCATCAAGGCAGTGGGCAGAAGAAAGGTGCAGAGCCTGGGGGGGTGGAGGGAGAGGGTTGTTAGTGGAACATGCCCTCACACACACACACACATACACACACACACACAGGAGGCCGGTTCAGGGGGAAGAGGCAGCTGCCTTTATTGGGTGCTACGGTTTGGCTGGCTTCAATCAAAGGCCACACACTTGATCTTGAAGTCGCCTTCAGCTGTCAGGTAATTGATGGCCTCCAGGTTGAGGCGGTTGGGGAACTTGAATGAGTATCCATCCGGCAGCTTAATGGTCAGGTCGGTCTGGTCGAAGGAGATGCACACCTTGGGAGGGGAAAAGGGCAGTGAGCAGTGTCCCCAGGGCGAGTCTTGGTGCAGCTACAGCCCTGGCCCCGCAGGCCACGGGCCCTCCCAGAGCCCGTCCTCCCGTAGACCTCCCGGGGGTGTCCGCTGAGCTTGGGAGAGGGGGTGACACGGCAGGCGAGGGAGGGAGAGAAGGGGGTGGGCGGGAAGGACAAGGTGGGGCCTAGCTCTCTAGCCACTAAACCCAGCTGGGCCCCAGTCCACCCGGCCCCCCGCCCCAGTCCCCGGCCCACCTCCGCAACGCTGCCAGGCTGGAAGGGGAAGGCAGTCTCCCGCTGCTCGGCCCCCCAGGCCCCGGCGTCCTTGCTGTTGCACACAATGGTGTTGATGTCTCCGTGCATGTCGAAGCGAGGGTTGAAGTGCAGGCACATGTTGTTGTCATCCTGGCCCAGGTTCAGCGAGAAGCTGGGGAGGTGGTGGGGAGACAGGTGGCAGGGACTGAGATCTCCAAGGCCAGCTGTAGGCCAGCGGCAGCCCCCTCGGACCAGCCCCTCTCTGGCATTCACTGCAGAGAGAGCTGGGAGCATGCATTGAGCCCGGAGGTGGGAAATCCGATTCTATCTCTCGGCCCGGCCACCTCCTTCATGTGTGACCTTGAGCAAGTTCCTGCTACTCTCTGGGTCTCAGTTTCCTCATCTGCACAATGGGGCCACACAAGAAGGATCTCTATGGGCCTCGCTGTGCTGACAGGCAAGATGCTTGCAGACTGTAGTGTGAGGCCCTGCCCGTTGGCCAAGGTCGGTGTATCTGTGTATCCTTGGTGCCCAGCACGATGCATGACACACAATAGCACTCAGTAGCTGTGGGCGAATGAACAAATCCCAACGCATCTGCTAAGTGGAGGGAATAGCAATCCTGCCCCCTGAGGTCTGGTAAGAGTGAAATGAATAATGCATGCGGCTCTGGTCACGTCAGCTGACCCTCTCCTCCTCCCTGCGAGATCCCGCATCCCCCATCCTCCACACAGCCACAGGCCCCTTGTTCTGGTTACTGGTGAGCACACCGAGGCTCAGTGCAGAGGGTGAACTAGTCCAAGGCCGGTCACATGGCTGCTGAGAAAACAGGCCAGCTGGCCGAAAGGTGAGTGGAGGTAGGACTGGAAGGAATGAAAGGTTGAGCGCTGGGCTGCGGGTGAAGAACGCAGGAGGGACCTCAGAGGGGGAGCCCAGGGCGGGACACCCCCCTCCCCTCCCCGCCCCGCCCCGGCAACCTCAGGTCCCGCCCAGAGCCTGGAGGGGGCGGCAGGCGCTGGAGCCGCAGCTGGTTCAGTTTAAGAGGCTCCAGCGGGGAGGGGAGGGGGCGACCGCGGAGGAGGCATCCAGATCCCGCGGAGGAAGTGACTCACCCAGAACACCCAGCCCCGGCCTCCCGCCGCCCGCAGGCCCGGCCGGCCACGCCCCTACCTGACCTCGGGCTGGACCCTCGGGTGCCCAGACCCCGCCACCCCCGGCCTTCACCCCCTCACCTCTTGGCGTCGGGGGCTATCTCGCCCCGCACTCGGAGGCACTCCCCGGGTTTGAGATTCAGGTTGCTGGCGACCAAACCCTGCAGGCAAGGCCCCACCCAGACAGTTAGAGGGTGCAGTGTCCCTGGCCCGCTGGGAAATCAGGTCCTAGCTTTCCTTTCCTTTCTCTGTGTGGCCCAGGGAGACTCCCCGCTCCCAGCCGGGTCAGTTTCCCGTCTGTAACATGACTAAGGTTCTAGCATCCAAGGTCTAGAAGTTTCTGCGGGTCAGCGTGGAGATTTTGGATTCGGGGTGCTCCAGTGCCTCGCGGCTTAGACAGAGAGAATCAGACTCTTGGGGAGGGAGGGAGGGGGGAGCGAGCTGGTGCAGAGGAGGGTGGGGTGGGGGGGTCTGCCCCTCTGCTGGACAAGAAGGGCCTGGGGCTGGGGGACCCCCCACCGGCCCCCCTGCAGAGGAGGGAGGTGGAGGGGAGGCCCCGGAGCAGGGCCGGCTCCTCTAGGAGAGGCCTGGGTCTGAGTTAGCAGTCTGGCTGGCGGGGGTGGCAGTCTGGCTGGCGGGGGTTAACAAGATTGAACGCACAGATTAACTGCTAGCTAGTGGTTCCTTCTGCCAGAAACTTGAACGGTTTCCCTCAGGGCCTGGGGAAGTTCCCCGCCTCCTTCTCCCCCCAGCCCCCTCCGGACCAGCCTGGACAGAGCCCCTTCCACCCACTAACCCGGGGAGGCCCCCTTCCCGGGCAGCCATCTCGGCCTGGCGCCTTTTCAGGCTCTCTAGAGCAGAGGGTGACAGCGCTGGCCGCCGGCCGGGCGCCTGGGAGCAGCTGCCGCGGGTGGCTTTTGGGGTGGAGGAGGGGAAAGGGACAGTGGCCTGGGTGCCATCAAAGGGCCTCCCCCGCCCCAAGCTGGCCACACCCTTTCTACTCCTACTTCTCCACACCCTTTCTGCTACTTCTCAGAAAGCTGCAGAATGCCGGACCTTGGCAGAAATAACTGTGCTGTCAGGCCCAGGAGGGATCCAGAAAATTCTTAAGCCGGAGAAGGTCCTGGGTCTGAGACCCTGGTGCCCACCCCCACCTTACAGATGGGACCCCTAAGGGCCCAGCAAAGAGGAGACACTTGCCCGTGGCCACACCGTGGGGCCTACATCCCTGACTGCCCCCACTCTGCCAGCTGTCAGCTCCCACGCCACCCCGAGCCTCGGGGCGGGGTCCCCCGCACTCACACAAGCCATGGCTGAGGACAGAGAGATGGTCTTGAAGACTGCAGCACCAGCTGTCTGAAGACTCCACCCGAGAGATGGGCCCTGAGCCGCTCCCACCCTTTTAAGTGGACCAGACCCCGGCGAGTCCCGCCCCCTGGACGCTCAGCCAATTGTAAGTCGGGACAGGGACAGGGGCCACTGGAGGCGGAGTCCTGGACTTTGGTAGCCAGTTCTGGAGCGGAGCTGACCAATCAGAATGGTGAGCCCCCCCCCTTTCATGCCTTGGTGGCCACGCCCCCGGGGTCCAGGCCCCACCTCTCATTCTCCCTCACCCCTCCCCAGCCCCCACGAGAAAATTGTGCTGTGGCAGGGATTGGGGGAAGCCAGTGGAAAATAGTTTGAGGATGAGCTAGGCCCAGGAGTTGGCGGGAAAGGGCCTGGGGCCAGCAGGCTGAGCTAGGGGGGTACCCAGGGGAGACCGCGGAGGGGGTGCAGGGACCTTCGGAGACTCAGACCTGGGGTTCCTGGGGCTGCACCCTGGCACGGCCAAGGGGTGACCCCTCCTGTAGGCCTATGCAGAGGGCCCAGGACCCATTCACCACAAGGCCCTGCCCCACCCGGGCCTCCCCCGGAAGCAAGGATTGCGGCTGCAGCTGCGCGTGCTTGTCACTCACGCTAAAGAAAGGCTGGGCCGGATGCCAAGTCTGAGGCGGCTGCCAGGGTTCAGGGCTCAGGCCTCGGCCCTCCTGAGGTCCCTGCGGGGGATCCTACAGGAGCCCCTGCTGGACAGCCTCTGGCCTGTCTGAGAGGGTCAGGTCTGGGGGGGAAAGGGGGAGAGGAGAAGGGGCTGTTGATCCAAGCCATGCGGGGTTAGGATCCCTGCTCTGTGCACCCGGACCACCATCCTCACATCTCTCCCTCCAAGGCCAGGCACAGCCTTACCTTTCCCGTCCGGTTAGCAGACATTTTACTGAACATCTGTTATGTGCGTGGCCCTGAGCTGGTCTGAGGGGATTCGAAGAATGGGACCCTCCCAGTCCCTGCTCCCAGGCAGCCCCCGGATGGGCGGAATCTGGCCATGAACCAATGAAGGAATCGCACGGTGTCAGCTCTGAGACAAGTCACGGGTGACGGGACGGAGGTTGTCCAGGCCGTGAAGGAGCGTGAGGGAGGAGGGCTGGCATTCCAGCCTGGGCAGAGGATGCGAAATGAGGGAGCACAGACTCGGGGGGCACCGGGCCACGGCTGGAGTTTGGGGTGCCTTGCGGAAACACAGAGCGTGGCCAGGATGACAAAGCCTCACAGACGGACTTGGGCGTGCTTTTCTCTGAGGTGCTGGGGAGCCACAGAAGGTCACAGGGAAGGTGCGTACGGAGGCCAGACTTGGGCTTCAGGGAGGATCGCTGGAGCAGCAGAGTTGGGGGCGGGTTGGAGGGGTGCTCACCTCACACTCGGGAACCAGGTGGAGACAGGGGTGTGGGGAGCACTGGGCAAGGCGGGAAGCTACCAGGGAAGTTGTCTTTCCTGCGGGACTTTCTTCTCCACATCACCGTCCTCCCCCTGAAACTGGCAGCGCCAGAGAGGAAAGAAGATGTGGACCAGGAGGGACTCACATCTGGAGTCAGACCAGCAAATCCGCCCTGCCCCTTCCCCCCACCGCCCCAGTCCGGCCTCTACTGTCCCATACCCCATGGGCCGCCTTCCTCCAGGGACTGAAGCCCACCCTGCACAGAGGACCAGGAAGATGGGGGGGGGGGGCGGGGTGTGTGTATGGGATTGCAAGGCAGGCAGAGAGGAGGCTGAGCCACCCCGCTGGGAGCCCCTTCCCGCTGCTCCTCCCAGACCCAGCCTGCCGCCTCAGCTCCACCGCAGCAGCTGCACTTTCCCGCCAGGGCCTTTTCCAAACCTCAACCCATGGAGGGGTGAGGAGGGGAGGGGTGGGTAAAGGGAGGGCAGCCCCCCTGCCTTTCCTCTGCGCTTCTCCTCCAGCGGCCACAGGCAGCCTCTCTGCCTGGTCAGGGTGTTCCGGGAGGAGGCCCAGACCAAGGACAGAGGCACTTCAGGCCACCACCGGGGCCCCAGAGCCGCCTCTCCTTTCTTCCCCGGGAGGACTGCCTGCACCGGGAGTGTCTGCTGTCATCGGACAAGAGGCTGCTCACTCCTCATCGGCATCTGGCTGGCCGCGGGCTGGTGGCGAGAGACACACGGTGTGGCACAGAGAACAGGCCCCTGGAAAGGCCCCTTTGGGAGTTTGGAGGCTTGGGTGTTGGTCGTAGCCCTGCCATGCCCTCCCCAAGGCATCCTGGCAAGTCCCTTCTCCCTGCTTGCCTCAGTCTCCCCATCTGTGCTATGGGGAGGTGACACCCTGTTCGAGACAAGGTTAGCACAAGGCGGAGTTCTGGTCTAAATGGATGGTGTGTGTTCTTGTCATCTCAGAAGGTCTTAGCTTCTTCTCCCAGGCTGTTTACCTCCTGGGGTCACACCTCTGGGGGGGTCCCTCCTCCCCCTCTTCACCCCCTCCGGTCTCCTCCTGCCTGGGCAGGGGGCAGGGAGGCTCCAGGGCCGTGGTTTTCCTGGGGGAGGGACAGGGACGGGGTGGATTGTGTGGTGGCGCCTCCTTATCGGCCAGGCCCTGTGCCCGGCGCCTCGCTTTCATACTTTATCTCATTTCATCTTCTCCTCGCCTCTTCTTGTCTGCAATCTGGGCTGACGTGCACAGGGGAGCGTTCCTGGGCCCTGAGATGAAGCTGATGGTAGGAACGGGAGAAGAAAGGCAAGAGCCGCCCTGGCCGGTTCGGCTCAGTGGATAGAGTGTCCGCCTGCAGACTGAAGGGTCCCAGGTTTGATTCTGGCCTAGGGCACGTGTGTGGGGTTGCGGGCTCGATCCCCAGTAGGGGGCGTGCAGGAGGCGGCCTATCAACCATGCCCTCTCGTCATTGATGTTTCTCTCTCTCTCCCTATCTCTCTTCCTTTCTGAAATCAATGGAAATATATTTTTAAAACGAAAGAAAGGAAGAAAGGCGTGGGGCTGCCTGACTGTGACCGTAGCCAAGTCCTTGACCTCTCTGACCCGGCTTCCGGGCCTGGAAAGCGGGGCTGTCCCCAGGCACCAGCTGGCTAGAGGGTTACAGGATAATGTGTGAGGGGCTCAACATGTGTTCTCTGCACCTCCCCAGGCCAACGCCCTCCCCCCGGGCCCTCCCCCCCCCACCTGTCTGCAGTGGAGGCGGTGGGCTCTCTGAGTCCTCCATCCTCCAGGCCTGTGCTATAGGCTGGACCTTGGCTGCTGCACGAGATGAGCTGGGCTTGCTCGGGCAGGGGAGCCAGCGCTGTGCGGCCCTCCCTGCCAGCCCTGCCCCTGCCAGCCCTGCCCCTGCCTGCCCTGCCCTGCTGGCAGCACAGAGAGGGTGCCGGGCCCACAGACACACATCCACCCCGCTGCCCCCGGGCTGGGCGGGTGGGGAAGCTGTGGTGGTCGGAGCCAGGGGTCCTGGAAGTCCGAGCAGGGAGGGATCCTCACATTCCACGCTCTTATTTGATGACATAGCAGCCGCCTGCCACGGCGGCCACTGGACCAAGGTCACGCAGGAAGCCAGGACGGACGGGGGCCTTTATCTGCTGAGCCCAGGAAAGAACACCATGGGCCTGGCGTATCGGGACCTCCAACAGTGATCTTCTTTGTTTGTTTGTTTCGTTTTTATTTCTTTTTAAAAATATATTTTTATTGATTTTTTACAGAGAGAAAGGGAGAGGGATAGAGAGCCAGAAACATTGATGAAAGAGAAACACCGACCAGCCGCCTCCTGTACACCCCCCACTGGGGATGTGCCCGCAACCAAGGCACATGCCCTTGACCGGAATCGAACTTGGGACCCTTCAGTCCGCAGGCCAACGCTCTATCCACTGAGCCAAACCGGTTTCGGCAACAATGATCTCCTTTGGATCCTGGTCCATGAAGGGTAGAAAGAACTCGTGTGGGGATGGAGAATGTCTGCCCCCCCTACTCCCCCCCATCTCCCCCCACTCAGGCACTTTTCCACTGGTTTGTGCAGGAGCCTGCCTCCCAACCCCCAGCGTACCTTGTCATCCTTGCCTTTGTTTGTGTGGTCCCTCCCACCCAGCCACCTCCCCACCCACAGCAGAGGCCTGTCACTCTGCCTTCCCACCTGCTGTCTGTCCCCACCAACCCCCAACCCGCCCTGAGCACAGGCCCTGACTCGCCTTAAGCGCACAGCCCCTCTTCTCCTCTGAGGTCGGGCGGGATTCATTAGCCCTCCAGGGATCAGGCGCCAGTCTTTTTCAGGTTTTTTTTTTTAAACATTTTTTTGGTCCTAATTATAGACTTCCAGGGAGCTAAGGGCTTTTTAAGAGCTTGGAAAATATTTGAGACCCGAAGGAAGAAGGAAAAAAAAACAAAAAGTCTTGGCTCCCAAATCCTGAAACTGCAAAGCTGGAATTAATAAATGTTTGCTGTGTTCAAACTTAAAGGGCGGCCATTATAAAAAGTGTGTTCTGTTTTAAAACAGCGGTGTGAGTTGAATTTTCTTACTTCAAACGCGGGCCCGAGCCTTCCTAGAGGTTGGCGCTCCTAAACTCGATCCCCAAAGCCAGATAATGTCTGAAATAAAAGTATTAAAACACATTGAAAAATGTGTAGAAAAAACAACAACACATTCCACATACTGTGTTTCCCCGAAAATAAGACCTAGCGCATGGAAAGATAAGACATCCCCTGAAAATAAGACCTAGCGCAACTTCGGAAGAAAAAATTAATATAAGACTGTCTTATTTTCAGGGAAACAGGGTATATACAGTATGGGATGTGGGTGATTTTTTTTTTTTTTTTTTTTTTTAACGTTTTCTATGGTGGGCCTGGGCCTGTGTATCAGGACAGTTTTTGGCTGCAAAACATCGGCTGTGGCTTTGAAGTGAAGAGAAATGCTCACATAACAAGAAGTCTGGAGCCGAAACCGGTTTGGCTCAGTAGACAGAGTGTCGGCATGCAGACTGAAAGGTCCCAGGTTCGATTTCAGTCAAGGGCATGTACCTTGGTTGCGAACGCATCCCCAGCAGGGGTTGTGCAGGAGGCAGCTCTGATGATGTTTCTCTCTCATCGATGTGTCTGACTCTCTATCCCTCTCCCTTCCTCTCTGTAAAAAATTAAAATAAAATAAAAAAGTCTGGAGCTGGGAGGCTTCCGTGGCAAATGAATTCAGGGGCTCAGTGACATCATCAAAGAGCTGCGTTCTTGTCTGGCGGTGGATGGCGGTTGTGTGGACAGTCCTCGCTCTTAGGAGAGACGAGCGGAAAGACTTGGGGTGAGCTGTCTTTTAACACCTGCAGCGTACTCTCAGAGGAACCAGCTGAAAGGGTAAGTGTACAGGACGACTCAGCAAACTGGGCAAATATCAACAACAGGGCATCTTGGTGAAGGGCATTTGGACGTTCCTTTGCTGCTCTTACACCTTTCCTGTTGGTTTGACATTTTTCCAAATTAAAAGTTGGAGCCTGTGAGACAACAAATGTATAATTGGTCTCTGACCCCAGTTAGTGGCCGAGTTCCTAAAATCCTGGAAATGTCCTAAGCAAGAGAGATGCGAAAAGCATCTTTTGTTTTAATATTTGGTCTGTGACCCAAATTCCTGACACGGAACCCCTACATCCCTTGGAATTTCCTGGGTGATAGGAATATCTTTTTTGGTTTGTTTTTCTTTTAGAGGGAGGAAGGGAAAGGGAGAGAGAGAGATACCTCGCTGGGTTGCAAAGGGGGAGAGAGAGAGATACCTCGCTGGGTTGCCTCCTATGGGTATGTGCCCTGACCTGGAATCGAACCCATGACTTTCTGGTGGGTGCACGGGAGGAGGCTTGAACAGAGCCACGCAGCCGGCCAGGGCAGGAATATCTTTTGTTCTAATGAGGTGACTCTGGGTGGGCTTCCGGATGGCTCCAGGGCTGGTCACCAGACATGCCGAGCCATAATTAGAAGCTGGGGACTCTCAGTCCGCTACCCCCACCCCTACCCTCCGGGGAGGGGAGAGGGGCTGGAGACTGAGTTAGCAATCCATCTCGAAGACCTGATGAAGCCTCCACAAACCCCCCCGAAGTACAGGGTGTGGAGAGCTTCGGGGTTGGCGGACACGCTACATGCTCGAGGGTGCGTGTCTCTTCCTCCCGCTCCTCCTCTGTGCCCTCTCTTCCTCCCGCTCCTCCTCTGTCACACAATAAACCGGCAAACGTGTTGCCTGAGTTCTCCAAACCATGATGGCAAAGCATCCAGCCCGAGCAAGGGGTTGTGGGAACCCCGATTTGTAGCCGGTTGGTCAGAAGTGCAGGTGACAACGTGGGGCTTGGGACCGGCATCGCAGTGGGGAAGTCTGGAGGGACTGACCCCTGAGCCGTGGGTTCTGCGCGCACTCTGGGTGGCGTTGGAATGGAATTAACCCGGAGGACGCCCCGCTGGTGTGTCCGCAGGAAACTGGAGAACGGCTTGAGGTGGAAAACCCACACATCTGCGTAAGGTTCCAGCTGAGAGGTTTGCGACGCAGAAGCAAGACACGGAGTCCAGGCGATTAAAAGGGGGGGAGGTTTTAATCTGCGCTCCCGGGCGAAGCTCGCTGGTCTGGGGTGGGCCAGGGAAGTTCACGCCAAAAGGCGGCACAGGTACTTCTTTTATACAGCTGTTTACGGGGGGAGGGCAGAGGGCATGAGAGGGGTGGAATTCCTGCCTAGGAAGGCGCCAGCTAGCCAGCTATCTCTGTCACCATCTACCTTGCAGATGCTTGCATGGGCTCTGGACTCCCCCCTGCCTGGACCTAACAATCTGGCGTCGGAGCATTCTGTGGGAAGAGGGAACCGTTTTCCCTTTCAGCTGGCGTCCGTCCGAGAAGTGGGAGTTGCTGGACCAGCCCGGCTCATGGAAACGTGTGGTTTGGGAAGGGGAAGGAGGACAGGGCGAGGAACCCAGGCTCCTGGGTGCCACGTCGTCTCCAATGCTGCGGACGGGGAGCGGGGCGCCAGCGACTGTGAAAGCGACCAGTGGAATTGGGAGATGACTCTTAACTCTTGGGGAGCCGGTTTACTGGATGCTTAAGGAAATAGGGAAAAAACACACACACCACAAAACAAACAAACAAAGTATATACTAGTCCCTTGGTTATGGCTATTGGTAACAGTTAAAATGAAATTGAGAGACTGGTGGGTGGCATCTTTTTGTTTTTTTAAAGTATATTTTATTGACTTTTTACAGAGAGGAAGAGAGAGGGATAGAGAGAAACATCGATGAGAGAGAATCATCCATCAGCTGCCTCCTGCACACCACCTACTGGGGATGTGCCCGCAACCAAGGTACATGCCCTTGACAGGAATCGAACCTGGGACCTTTCAGTCCGCAGGCCGACGCTCTATCCACTGAGCCAAACTGGTTTCGGCTGGTGTGTGGCATCTTGATTTCAGAGTCTGAGCTTGGGCCACTAGCCTCAAAGCCACCCCCAAAGGGAAAAATTACTCAGAGACAACAGAAAGCACCTCTAGGACAGGGGTGGGGACCTGCCGAGGGCCATATGGATATGTGTAACAGTATTTGTGGGCCACACAAAATGATCAACTTAAAAACCAGCCTGCTATATTTGGTTAAATGTTGCATTAACGCACCCCTAATGCCGTGGCAGGGCCAGACCACATGACCAAACCACATGATTTCTCAAGGCCCGTGGGCTGGACGTTCCCCACCCCTGCTCTAAGGCATCTGGTCATCAGGAAAGTCGTCAGCTGCCGGGAGGATGGGAGGCAAAACCAGGAAACGAATGAGACCAGGTGCAGCCTGAGGGTTCATTCTGTGAACTGATGTCACCAGCTCCCTGAAAAGGTCACAACTGGGAATCCAAGGGAAGCGTGCTCCTTGTGCTTTTTCTGCTGCTTTGAAACTTTTTTAAATTAAAGATTGAACAACCCCAGCAGGTTCTTTCCATCTTTTTGCTCCACTGTCCCAAAGTAGAGAAATACGTTGGGTCACAGCTCACGATCACAGAATGGCTGCAGTAGCTTCTATGCCCAAAGCCAGAAGAGGGAGTCCCTGCTTCATGTCCTTCTTTAAAAGTGAGGCAAACAGCCCGGCCGGTGTGGCTCAGTGGTTGAGCATCAACCTATGAACCAGGAGGTCACGGGTTCAGTTCCCGGTCAGGGCACATGCCCGGGTTGTGGGCTTGATCCCCAGTGGGGGGGTGGGAGGGCCATGCAGGAGGTACCCCATCCATAGTTCTCTCTTATCATGGATGTTTCTATCTCTCCCTCTCCCTTCCTCTCTAAAATCAATTTTTTAAAAAAAGTGATGCAAACATTTCTAGAATCTCCCCTCATGTCTTATTGGTCAGAAGTACACCACACACACACACCATGACAAACAAAACAAAAACAAGAAGAGCATCACAGGTCCGATTACTGGTGAGGGGACACCGAGTAAGCATGGCTGGCTTAGACTCAAGCTTTAAGCAACAAAGATGCACTCACTGCCTGGGACAGGGATGCCCACCCCATCTGACGCCCTTGCCACCAAGCGCTCCCCTGAGGGAAACCAGGACTCCGTCAGCAGGGAAGGTGGGGGTGGCTCTGGGTCCCCAGTGAGTCGAGGGAGGTAGGTACTGCCCTCCCCTGGGGGGCACAGGACTCAGGCTGGTCAGCATCTGTGCCCCATCCCCTTGGGCACAGGCTGAGAAGGGCAAGGGACCCACGCCAGGCCGATGAGTCCGCCCTGGGATGTTGGCCGGGAGAGGTACCCCTGTCTGGGAGGCAGCACGGCCGAGGCAGGCACCTGGAGCGCTGGATCGCCTCCTGGGGAGGCCATAACTCCATCGCGCCTTAGCCCGGGTGAGCCTGAAGTCTGCGCAAGTGCAATCCGATGCCTTTGTCGGCGACAGCCTGGCCTCGGACAGACACGGCATCTGTAGGCCGTTTTGGGCTGCTCTGTGGCCTGGAGGAGCTCAGGGTAGCTGGGCACAGGCACGCAGCACCCAGGGGTGAAGGATGCCCGAGGGGAGGGGGTGCCCCAGTATCTCGCCCGAGCAGCCAGAGCATGGGGAACCTCGGTCTGTACTGAGAGGGGGCTGCAGCCTCCTGGAGCCAGCCACAAATTCAAATCCTGCCTCAGCTGATCTCCTTCTTGTGAAAGTTAGCATTGCATTTCCAACCTGCATCCCCAAGAGGAGGGATGAGGGATACAAGCTTGCCGGGTGTTTCTGAGGGACTGAAACAAATTGCTACATGAAGACTCAGCCAGGGACAAGCCCTGCAGCTTAGGCCCTACTGCAGAGAACACGCTGGGGCTGGGACGGCGCTCTTCCCGGGGAAGGCCTGGGGCCAGCTTTGGGGAGATGAGGCTCAGCCAGGGTCTCTGCCTCCCGGTCCGCCCTGAACAGACACGAACCCACGGAGACACTCCCACGCGCACTTTATTAAGTCCGGGAGGACTAGTCACAACGGGGGCGGGGACGGCGGGGAAGGCCCAGCCCCCACCCGTACCATCACCATCACCATCACGTGATAATAAATAAATAAATAGATAACGAGGCGGGCACAGGGGAGAAGTGGCACAGCAAACACGGACGGCACAGGGAGGGGCACAGATGTCCCCACTGGAGTGGTGGCCACCGTTAACACTGGACCATGATCAGGGGAGGCGGGCTCTGGAAGCCCGCAGAGCCACTGAGGGGCCTCTGGTTAGCAGTCTTGATGGGGGAGGGGGGGTGTCTTTAGAATGTGGACCTTCTATGGACAGAAACCTGGACCCCTGGCTCAGCCAGTCAGACCGAGATTGTCAAGAGACCAATGTCTCTAACCTGTTCCATGCAGGACCTCAAGGACTCATGGTCATGATTACCTGTACGACTGGTCTACCCAGCATCTAGGCCATGAAAGGGCCATCATCATCCAGCCTTCTGATTGGTCCAGTCAGGCTCCGGGACATCCGGGGGGTCATGGTTACTCAGGCTCCCAGCTGGTCTACTCAGGACCCACCATCAGTGAATCCCTACGACTTAGCCTTCTGATTGGTCCGCTCAGGGCTCAGGACAATACGGTTTGTGGTCACCTAGACCTCTGATTGGTCAACAGGAACCCAAGGCCAGGACATGGGGAGCAGGCGGCGCTCCGGAGGCCCCAGGGAGAGGTGAGCACGTGAAGAGCTCAGGGCTGGGTTGGGGGAGACCTTCAGTGGGCATCGGGGCCCAGATCTCAACAAGGGAAGTCACCGGGCAGGAGGTAAGGCCACCTTGGCTGGTCACGCCAGGGCAAGCCAGTGCGGCAAGGGCGGCAGCAAGGGTGCTCAGCCGCCCCTGGGGGTACCAGGGTCCTAAAACCTTCCCGGGGTCCCAGCCCTATGAGGGTGAGGAAACGGGGGCCGGAGAGCCAGTGGCACTGAACGCAGCTCCCTGGCCCGTCCCCTCCATCTGTGGGATGGGGTGGGGCGGGGGTGGGGCTGCGGTTCCGGGTCAGGTGGGCTCAGTCCTCCAGCCCCTCGGTTAAGTCTGCGATGCTCTCCACGTAGTAATGGGGCACCAGGTCGTGCTGGCTGGCCGCCAGGTAGGCCTGGGCCTCCTCCAGGCGCGACACGCCGGTGAGCGTGAGCACGGTGGTCATGCCGCAGCGGTGGCCGAAGAGGATGTCGGTCTCCAGGCGGTCGCCCACCATGAGCATGCGGGCGGGGTCCAGGCTGAAGTGCTCCGCGATGCACTCGAACATGTAGGGGCTGGGCTTGCCCACCACCAGGGCCTGGCGCCCCGAGGCCGTCTCCACCGCCGCGGCCAGGCTCCCCGTGCCTGCAGGGAGACGGAGAGCCGGTCAGTGAGGGGAGGCCAGGCCGCGGGGGAAGGAATCCAGGCCCCGACACGGGACTCCGCAGGGAGGCCGCAGGGCGTGGGGGGTCGGTCCAGCGAGGCACTGGAGCCCTGGTGGGGGCTCCGCTGGTTAGAGTGTCATCCCGATATGCCATGGTTGCAGGTTTGATTTCTGGTCAGGGCATGGACAAGAATCAACCAACGAATGCATAAATTAGTGGAACAAATCGACGCTTCTTTCTCTCTAAAATAAATTTTAAAAAGTAAAATAAAATGAGGACCTAGCTGATTTGGCTCAGTGAATAGCATCAGCCTGCAGACTGAAAGGTCCCAGGTTCGATTCCAGTCAAGGGCATGTACCTTGGTTATGGGCACATCGCCAGTGGGGGGGTGTGCAGGAGGCAGCTGATGGATGTTTCTTTCTCATCGATTTTTTTTTTTTTTTAAAGCCATGTCACTCTTGCCTCATCACGGACTTCTTTATTTATTTATTTATTTTTAAAAATACATTTTATTGATTTTTTACAGAGAGGAAGGGAGAGAGATAGAGAGCTAGAAACGTCGATGAGAGAGAAACATCGATCAGCTGCCTCCTGCACACCCTCTATCCGGGATGTGCCTGCAACCAAGGTACATGCCCTTGACCGGAATCGAACCTGGGACCTTTCAGTCTGCAGACCGACGCTCTACCACTGAGCCAAACCGGTTTCAGCTCATCAATGTTTTTAACTCTCTATCTCTCTCCCCTCCTCTCTGTAAAAATCAACAAAATCTATTAAAAAAAATAAAAAATCAGGCCCCAGAGTCAAAAGGCCTGCTTCCAATCTTATTGTAGTGGTGAAGAGGCCACCCCCTCCTGCAACCAGCATTCAGAGTAATCTCCACCTTTCTCGGCTGTTCCACCCGTGCCTCGGTTTCCCCTTCCCTAACATGGCACTAATCTCATGGGGGTATTGTAAGGCGAGAACGAGCCACTGCATGTCACCGAGGTTCACTGTTTCACCCTGGCAGCGTGTGCCTTCGGACAAGCCGTCCACCTCGCTGAGCTCCCGGGTTGGACCAGCTGGAGAAGGAAGATCCGAGCGATGCCCACCCTCCAGGAGGCGCTCCGGCAGGCCTCCCAGCCAGCAGCCGTGGTTATGGCCACAAGAATGCACTCTGGCATCGGAGACGGGCACAGCCCTTCTGGAACACAGCGGGGCCCAGGGCCGCTCGCACCCCTGACCCCGCCAGCCTCCGCCCGGCGGCCGCCACAGGGAGGGAATTCAGACCGGAGACAAAAGGCTACATGCCCGAAGATGTCTGCGGCCAGTCACTGTAATACCCCAAGCCGCGGACCACGCCCCGTGCTGAACAATAGGGGGACTGTTTAAAAAAGGACAGCCCCACTCCTGGCCAGGGCCCCACACAATGACTCCACTGTGCCCGCCCCACAGGCACATCTTGGTGCCAGATGTTTGGCCTTCACGCTCACGTCCCAGAACAAATGATGATGATGACGATGATGATGATGGTGACAGTAATTACAATTTACTGAGCATGTTTTTAAAGTGCCCGGGGCTGGGCTAGTGCTTGGTGGAAGCCCATTTCACAGAGAATCAGGGATGTTGAGTAACTTGCCCGGGGTTGCACAGCTTAACAAGTGGCCGATAAACTGCATTCAGGGGGGTAGGACCCACTCATGTGCTGGGCCTGCTCCTACATATTTGGGAGTCCCGATGGTTTCACTTCCAGGAATTCTGTCAGCTGGTGGTTAAACAAAGCCATTGTCTAACGCCCCCTTATAGAAAGTTATGATAAAATGAATTTTTAAAAATATATATTTTATTGATTTTTTACAGAGAGGAAGGGAGAGGGACAGAGAGTCAGAAACGTAGATGAGAGAGAATCATTGACCAGCTGCCTCCTGCACACCCCCCACTGGGGATGTGCCCGCAACCAATGTACATGCCCTTGACCAGAATCGAACCTGGGACCCCTTAGTCCGCAGACCGACGCTCTATCCACTGAGCCAAATGGGCCTCGGCTAAAATGAATTATGTTTAAAACAAAGGGAATTCTCGCCGAAACCGGTTTGGCTTAGTGGATAGAGCATCGGCCTGCGGATTGAAAGGTCCCTGGTTCAATTCCGGTCAAGGGCATGTACCTTGGTTGTGGGCACATCCCCAATAGGGGGTGTGCAAGAGGCAGCTGATAGATGATTCTTTCTAATCAATGTTTCTAACTCTCTAACCCTCTCTCTTCCTCTCTGTAAAAAAAATCAATAAAATATACTAGCTAAAAATGTTACTATGTCATAGTTCTGATTTCTCATATTGTTTTTCTGCATTGGTACTGTTTTATTATTACTTAATAGCCAGAGTTTTGCTTTTGACATTCAAGTTTTGAAAATGATAACATGTATGTAGTTTAGTTTTTGCAAAAAAAAAAAAAAAAGGTAATTCTCAAAACTCATCACTTCCTAATGATTTAACCACGCTCTATGCTCCTAACATGATGCACAGCTGTACCAATAGCAATGCTATGTAATGGCGTCCATGCATCTTCCCAATTCCATGCTCAGTGACTTACCAGCGGGAGCCTGAGGGTCTGCCAGGGTGGGAGGACTCCCACCACGGACACTGGCAAGTGGTATAAACCAGGGCGCCCCCATGTACTGCACATGTAGCAGTGGGTCTGACCCCAAGGCCCCGGCCTCCTACCCCCCTGCTCACAGGGAAGCCAGAGGCTCAGGAGGGTCAGTGGCCCCAGATGAGAAGGAGGAACCTCCCCCGTGTCACAGGACAGGGCACCCGGGGGGCGCTCCTCGCCACCTGACTGAGAATGCGCCCACTTGTTTTCATAAGGAGTGGGGAGGGAAGAAAGGCCATTTGCTTCCTGGGCGAGAGATTCCTTCTAGGATGGGAACGGCTCAGCTGAGTCACCCCAAACTATGCCTCTCAACTTCTTCCTCTCCTCCCAGGACAGAGCTGATCGCCCTTGGTCCCCACGTCCCATTCCATCCGCTCAGCTGACACTTTCCGAGCCCAACCACACCCCAGGCGCTGGGACAGGGCAGTGAACACAATGAAGAGCCCTGGCCCGGGGGAGGGGCTTCCCGGGGGAGGGGCTTCCCGGGGGGTAGTCTCTGCTCTTCATTCTGGACCCAGACCACCGTGACCCTCTCCTCTCAGCATTCGACAGTCCGAGACCGTCACATGCTCTGGTGCTGACATATTCCTGAAACTGCAGGCTTTTCCATGTGGCAGCTGGAGCGGCTGCCACATGGTGACAAGGAGTCCTGCAGGGGGAGGGGAAATGGAGGGGAGAGGCTGGCATCATTTCAGATTTTATGCACCAGAGGCCTTTATTAATATGTATATGCCATGGTCTCCAAGCTGCAAGCTGCATCCCGCGGTGTAAAACATGACAGCAGCGCGGTATTTCTCGTCTTCGTTAGGCCTCTGCCTCCCCCTCCAGGCTGAGGGAATGACCAGCAAGGCCCGGCCTGGTAAGGGTTGAGATGGAAGTGGCCGACAGGGGCAGGGCCTGGTCTCTTCCCAGCGCCTCCTGAGTCCTGGGGGCCTCTGACCCCACAGCCTTAACCTGAGCTTTGAGGCCTCCAGGGAGAGATTAATTTTTTAAAAAAATATATATTTTATTGATTTTTTTACAGAGAGAAAGGGAGAGGGATAGAGAGTTAGAAACACCAATGAGAGAGAAACATTGATCAGCTGCCTCCTGCACACTCCTTACTGGGGATGTGCCTGCAACCAAGGTACATGCCCTTGACCAGAATCGAACCTGGGACCCTTGAATCTGCAGGCCGATCCTCTAGCCACTGAGCCAAACTATTCAGGGCGAGATTCATTTTTCTTTTTTTTTCTTAATATATATTTTATTGATTTTGTACAGAGAGGAAGGGAGAGAGATAGAGAGTTAGAAACATCGATGAGAGAGAGTCATCGATCAGCTGCCTCTTGCACACCCCCTACTGGGGATATGCCCGCAACCAAGGTACATGCCCTTGACCGGAATCGAACCCGGGACCCTTCAGTCCCCAAGCCGACGCTCTATCCATTGAGCCAAACCGGTCTTGGCCGAGATTCACTTTTCATAGCCTGGCCTACGGCAGGCAGGAGCTGCTGGGGAAAAGGGAGGCTCACCTTGGGTTTATGGGAAAATAGGCTGAAGTGGCCATGCAGCAAGTAGGCATGCAAAAAAAAAAAAAAAAAAAAAGACAGGACAGGTCTAGAACTATAGACCCCCACTTGGAACTGGTTCTGCCGTGGCCAAGCCCTATTCCACGTGTTCTCCCCCAGCGCCTTGTCCTGCAAGATGTCTCCTCCGGGAAGCCTCTCCAGACCCCCTAAGCTCCAGCCCTCCCTGCCACCCCATCGCAACACAAACCCTCAGAGAGTCCCCCCGGCCGCGCCAGGACTGGGTATTCAACCACGGCCTGGGTCAGTCACCAGAGGAAGGAGGTGATGGAGGGCTGTCCCTGCCCTCAGCCCCTGACTGACGGGGGCGCTGGCGTGCCCACACTCACTCTCTCAGTGAGCCTCCGCTACCATCTGCTCTTATCTAACGGGACCCTACCACGATGCAGGACCCTCCGCCGCCCCCGACTCCTCCGCGGGTCTGAACACCCAGGTGACAGCAGTGGATGGAGGGGGTGGGGGCTGGGTGGCCACAAGATCCAAGTTCTAGTTCCCTGAACTCCTGGGCAGCTCATTCCCCGGCCCTCTCTGCGCCTCAGTTCCTTTAACTGAGAAATGGAACAATAACCCCCCACGCCCAGAATAATTTGGGAAGTAAATAAGAACAGATTCCGAGATGCTGTGACATGACAGCTCTGGACGCAACTGACATCATCGGAGCGCGTATGGGCACAGATCATTCTTCACGCCATGAAACTGGCACGGTTAGCATTCCCACCTCACAGCGGGAGACGCTCGGAGGTTATGTAACCGGACAAGATCAGAGTCCTGGGGCTGGACCCGGGTCAGACTCCAACCACCTCCGGTGCCCGGTGCTCCCGCACACCTGCCGCTGGACACGGGGTCCCCGCTCTCCTCCAGCAAGACGATCCTCCCGGGCTTTGTCCTCACCTCTCCCACCTCACCCCAATAGCGGGTGAGACAAAATGACAGGATTCCTTGGGGCTGGCTCAGGAAGGATGGGGCTGGGGGTAGCGTTGCCTGGACTCCGGATCTGTCCAACGAGGACACCATGCTGCCCCTCACCGTGTGGCAGCTGCAAGAAGGACCAGACCTCGACACGAAAGAAAACACCTGGGGCTCTTTCTGGGTTGCAGCCGCGCTAGCCATCCTCCAGGCCCCTACCTGTCACCAGGAGACGCCCCTTCCCCGGCCCTCACCCCCAGGCAGGGAGGGGAGAGCCCAGGCCGTCCGCCCACCCTCCCCCGCGCTCTTACCGGGAGTCCGGCTGCCGTCGCTGAGCGGGTGCCACGGGTCGCGGTCGGTGGCCACGAGCAGGCAGTCGGGGTCGCGCAGGTGCGCGCACGCCTCGCTCAGCTTGGCGAAGGAGAAGTGCTCGTCGTAGCCCACGAGCACGGCGCGCACGCGCGGGGCCGCGCCCGGGTCCTCGCCGGGGTCCCCGGCCAGGCGCAGCCCCGCGGCGCGCAGCTCGGCGCGCAGCCCCTCGCCGCCCAGCACGAACACGGGGCCCGGCGCGTCCAGGCGCTGGCGCAGCAGGCGCGCGGCGCACAGCGCGGAGCTGAAGAGCTGCTCGGCGCGCAGCCCGCCGAAGCCCAGGCGCGCGAAGCGGAGGGCCAGCTCGGGCCGCGCGCGCCGGCTGTTGTTGCTCACGAACAGCGCCGCCTTGCCGGCCCGCGCCAGCCGCTCCACCAGCTCCGGGGCGCCCGGCACCACGCGCTCGCCGTTCCACAGCACCCCGTCGCAGTCGAACAGGACCCCCTGCGCCCGGCCCAGCACGTCGCGCAGGGCCGCGCCGCACAGCCGCTCGCAGCGCGCCATGCAGCCGGCTGGCCGCCCGCACGCCCGCGCCGCGCCGCCCTCCCTCCGCGGGCACGGTGCGCCCGCCCGCATCCCGCTCGGCCCGCGCACCGGCCAATGGGCGCTCGGGAAGGGCCGGGGGGCGGGGCTACGGCCTGGCCCGCGGCCAATAGAGGCCAAAGTTAAGGGGCGAGGTCGCGTGCAAACAGAGCTCGCGGACAAGGGCGGGATCGCGATTGGCACCAAGGGGTGGGAGACTGACGCTCTTCTGGGCCAATAACGAGTGAGAGGTAGAAAAATGTGTCCCTCAGCCAATCAGAAGCTGAGGAGAGCTGGTTGCTAAGAGGAAAACAGACGCTAAAGGAGCTGATACCTTTAGGTCAAGTGTCCTTGCCCTCTGAACTGTGGGTGCTCCGGGTCTGATGGGGAGACAGACGCTGGGTGTCTTCCTGAGCGCCGGGGCCCTGGGGCTACAACAGTGACCCTCTAGGCTGGCTATACTGCAGAGACCCCTGGAGCAATACGTGGTAGGACCCCAAAGAGTCTGCTTTAATTGTTTGGGGGGGTGGGGGTAGCCTGGCATTTTTGGTTTCTCTGTTTTAATTATCAAGGGTTCTACTGTGGGGCCAGGGTGAAGAGGCTCTGGGCTAGAGACAGGCTTCCACCAAGCAGTCCGGGGAGGGGAAGGAGCCAGAGCAGCAGTGGCCAGTGGCCCAGGGCAGTGATGGGGTGACCCAGCTGCCGAGGCCCCCCTTGGGGAGGGAAGTCTGGGAAGGCTCTGAAGACCTGTTTCACCTCCAGGGTGCTCCAAAGATCTGGGAAAAGCCACATCCTATAAGCTAACCAGGTATTTCCTGCTCCCCAATGGCCTGGCCTTTGTCACGGGTGCATAGGTGGTTTCCGTGGCTTGGAATGTTCTTCCTTCTTCCCTGACTTTTCCACCTGGCCAGCCCTTGAAGACTCCCCTTGGCTATCACTTCCTCTAGGAAGCTTTCTGTGACTTCCGCCCTCCAGACACACACTAGCCCCGGTCAGAAGGCTTGTGCCTAATTGGGCCAATGTGGGCTCCGGTGTCATGACACTGGATTCCAGTCCTCAGTTCTGCCTGTCCGTTCCCAGGAGCAACCAGGGCCGTGCCAGGGACCTCGCCAGGGTCTGGCAGAGCAGCCTCAGGGGAGGTTGGCCGACAGATCCATCCCTGCTCCTGGGGAAACCTTTCCTGCCTTCCCTAGATTGGGGGGCCGGCCTCAAGGGGAAGGGTGGTGCTCAGGTCTTTACAGGAGTCTCTCCTTTAATCACCGAGACAGCACTACTGCGGGGGGAGCTGTCACCCGTTTCCCAGACGAGGAAACCAGAGCTCCGAGAAATTAGATCCGTTGCCCAGGACGGGAGGGGCAGGTCCAGGCTCTGGAATCGGGCAGACCTGGGTCCTAATCCCAGGTCCAGGCCTCACGCACCGTGCGACCTCAGCAGGTCATGTTCTCGGCCTGTCTCCTCCCCGGTAAGAGGTCGCGGGGTCTGCCGTCCAGGAGAGGGTCGCATGGAAATCATGCACAGAAAAGCAGCGTGCGGCCCGGAGCAAGTGCCGAAAAGCTCCGGCTGCGATCCTCTCAGACAGGAAGAAGGAAAGGAGGCAAAGAAAGGCTGAATTTTCCCCGTTACGAAAGTGGCTTCTTTATTTCGAGTACAGAAAATAAAGCTATCTGTTGGGCAGCTTGCTCCAGTTTTGTCCAAAATAATTTATTCACCTGCCTTACAAAAAAATAGGTTGTCAAGAGAAAAATCAATGTCCTAGTAGGAGCAGGCAAGCTCTCCTCCCTCCTGGTGGCTCCCTTGGGACCTTGCCAGAGTGGGGGGTGGGTTGAGCCCCCCAAGACCAAGGTGGATCCAGGAGGAAAAGGACTGGACGTGGAGGGCTGTCCTGAGCCCTCCTTGCCGTGGGGCCGACCCAGCGGGCACCGAGGCACTTGTAGGCAAAGGCTAGGGGCCCCCACCTCTTGGGAGGGGTGAGGGCTGTGTCCTGGGAGGACAAGTTGGAAGAGAGGGGACACCTAAGGCTCTTGGGGAGGGGCCACCCACTCAGTCGGTCTCTGAGGCAAGGCTCCTGGGCCGAGGCTGAGGGGGCACAGCCGTGGGAGTGGGGGTGCTGTCTACAGCCTCAGGGCCGTCCCCATCCTCTGTGGCCTCCCCCGGGTCCCCCTGGGCAGGTGCGCTCAGGGAGACCGGGCTGGGGGAGGCTGGACCCGGGGAGGTTTGGCTGGGGGAGGCTGGTGAACGCCGGCTCTGGCGCCGGACAGGCTGGGGGGGCATGGGGGGCAGCGGGGGGGGCACGGTGGGGGCCCGGAGGCTGCTGCCGACCAGACGGCGAGGCAGAGCCCGGGGGATCACAGGACTGCCGGGGGCCGGGGACACGGATGGGGCCGGGGGGGAGGAGCGGCTGCCGGAGACCTGGGGCGGCGGCATGGTGGGCCGGGCGGGCGCTGGGCGCTTGGCTGCGGAGGAAGGAAAGGGGCGGTAAGGTGTCCGTGTCGCCTGTGGCCACACCCCCAAGCTCGGCCCCGCCTCAGGACCTTTGCACCTGCTGCTGCTCCTGCGGGAACACCGTGTGCATGCCGGCTCCTCATCACAAGCCTCTCTACGTGTCCCTTCACCCCTCAGCTAGAGACTCCCTGCCCCTGCCCCCCTCCTCCCTGTCTCCCCCCACCCCCACCCCCGGTCACATTTTCCAGTTCTATTTTCTTCACAGGGCTTCCTACGCTCTCTTTTGTTTTACTGGAATATTGCTGGCTTCCCTCAGCAGAATGTAAGCTACGTGCGGCCGTCTGAGGTATGGCTGCCTCGCACAGTGCTGGGCCGAGCAGGTGTCCAGCACAATCCCGTCAAAGAAGGAAATGCTACCTGTCCCCAACACTGAGCTCTTTCTCACCTCCTCTCGGAAGCCCACCAGAACTCCCTCCCCCTCCCCCCCCAGCGCACAGACCCCACGGCGCAGGCCAGACGGCCCAAGGCCGCCACAGGACCGGATGGGACAGGAGGTCTGGACTCCGGTCTTAGCTCTGCCTCCGCCCACACAGCACTTGCCCCCGGGCCTCGGTTTTCTCATCGGGAAGATGGGGTGAGTCCTCAGCCTCCTGGGGCTGCCGTCTTTCGGCATGTGCTCCGTCACTGCCCCGCATCCGGGAAGGGGGGCTACATGCCGGCCTCCCGCAGGGAGGCTCCTGGGGGACCCGCCGCTCCTGCTGGTCTGGAGGCTCTGCAGCTGCTCCACCTGCTCCCGGCTCTACACCGTACCCCGTGGAAAACTCCACAACCTCCTGGGCTGGCCAGGGCCTCACAAGACTCTGCACCCGAACCTCACCGGCCTGGCTTTACTCAACAGGAGCATGTCCCAAAGGGCCCAGGAGGAGGCCCAGGTCTCTCCCCCACCAGCACCCCTCCCCGCTCCCTGTGCTGGAGACTGTCCTCCATTTTCACTCTGTGACTTTGGGCCCCGCTGCCCACCATGCTCACGATGGCCGGCCTTTATGGAGCATTTGCTGCACGAGACAGGCAGCAGCATTTAATCCTCCCAACAGCCCTGCCACGTAGGGGCCGTTACTGTCCACTGAGGCGCAGGGCGCCGGAGTCACCTGCCCAAGGTCACCAGCTGGACTCTGAACCCGGCGTGTGAGGCAACAGACTGGCTCGTAGCCACCTGGCCTCCCGGCCTCCCCTGAATGCCTGAGACCATGGGGCGGTCTGGACTGCCCACCCCTGGCCCCCCTCTGACCCCTCCTCCTCCCGCAGTCAACTCACTCCTCCGAGCCGTGTCCTCCGCGGGGGCTGCCGCCTCTGGGGGGCTCCTGATGACCTTGGGGGAGGCCGGTCTGGGGGGAGCTTCAGACTCCGTCCTGCGAGGGAGAGGAAGGTCAGGCTCAGGCTGGGCCATTTCCCAGATGTCTCTGGGACTCCCAGCCAACAGGCCGGGTTTGGGCCCTCCACTGGTGGCGGGGCCGGGACCCGTCCCCAGGCTGCCCTGCCCCCAAGATGCTTCTGGCGTTGGTCAGGGTTTGCATCCAGAGTCCCTGGCTGCTGGGTGACTGTAGTGTCCGTGGTCCCCTATGGGGCCAGGATGGGGAGAAAGCAGGGCCTCCCCTCGGCTTCAGCTCTCAGCCTCCTTGTGAGATATATATATATATATATATATATATATATATAATTTTTTAAAAATATATTTTATTGATTTTTTACAGAGAGGAAGGGAGAGAGATAGAGAGTTAGAAACATCGATGAGGGAGAGTCATCGATCAGCTGCCTCCTGCACCCCCCTCACTGGGGATGTGCCTGCAACCAAGGCACATGCTCCTGACCAGAATCGAACCTGGGACCTTTCAGTCCGCAGGCTGACGCTCTATCCATTGAGCCAAACTGGTTTCGGCATGATATATTTTTAAATATATATTTTTGTTGATTTCAAAGAGGAAGGAAGAGGGAGAGATTCAAACATCCATGATGAGAGAGAATCATTGACCGGCTGCCTCCTGCACACCCCACACTGGGGATCGAGCCTGCCACCTGGGTATGCGCCTTGACGGGGAATCACATCGTGACCTCCTGGTTCATAGTTTGGCTCAGTGGCTGAGCCAGGCCAGCTGGGCCTCTTTTTGATCTTTAGAATGTTCAGGGCCCTGGGAGCCAGAGCATGGACAAGAACAGAGGGGCGGTCTCCCGCCTGCCTCCAGTCTCTGCTCAGCCGGCTCCTCCTCAGGCCCTTCCTGACCCCGGGGCTGCGGCAGCTCCCCCTCCGTGCCCTCTCCTGCTCTGCTCTCCGGGGTGGCACGTAGCCCCGCCTGACCTTGTTGACCTCTCCCGGGAGAACTTGCTGATTCTCTCTCCGCCCCCCGGAGCACAGTTCTGAGGGCAGCTTTGTCTGTCTAGCTCACGGGAGGAAATTCACAGTTTGGGCTCAGCAGTCTGATAGCCGCACAATCCCTGTTTGGCAGGGATTTCAGGGATCAGAGAGAAGACTGGAAGGTACTGACACATCCCACAGTGACCAGCTCACTAGTTCCCTACATCGGCGTGGCCTGGAACAGTACCTGGCACATAGTAGGTGCTCAGCAAATAGCCATACAACGCATTGGGCGTTGTATGGCTATTTGCTGAGCACCTACTATGTGCCAGGCACTGTTTCAGAGACTGAGAGGAATATCATCTTAGAGCCTCCACCCACCCACCCCAAACCGGGAAACCTGGCGTTTGGGATAAAAACTCAACAATGCCATTTCCTAAAAACGCTGATGGGAGCCATGAGAGGTGGTGCCTTGGGACAGGGGCCATTCACACCTGAGAGTCCTTACCTTTCCTTGGTAGGCACTGGGGCCGGGGTAGGAGCCGGGGCTGGGGCCGGGGCCGGGGCCGGCACGGCAATGGCTGGAAGCTCCTCAGGGGCCGGCCTATCGCTGACCTTGTCCTGGGGAGTGGCGGCCGGGAACAGGCCGGACACGTTGAAGTTGATGTCTGCGGACAGGAGCAGCCGGCCTTAGCTTTCAGGAACTCCACCAGCCTCCCCGCGCAGCCGGCACTGGGGCCACCTCCCCTTTTCCCCCCGAGATGGTCTGGACCACGATTCGCCTTCCTCCTCCCACCCGAGCCTCCCAATGGCAGGAAGCAGGCAGGATCATCCCCATTCTACAGAAGAGAAACTGAGGCTCAGAGCAGAGAAGCAGCTTCCTACAGGCCGCGTGGGGAGTGCCCGGGGCTGCTGGGACCGTAGCTGGTCTGGAGGGCACCGGGGTGGGCACAGAGGGCACGGAGGGGGCTTGCACACAGAGGCAGGGGCTTCACCTCCAGGGAAGAGGGTGTCTGCGTTCTGGATCAGAGCTTCCACCACGCCCACCACCTGGATGGACGACACCGAGGCTGCATCCAGCTGGGCCTGGTCCCTGGGACAAAGGGGGCGAAGTGAGCCATCACTTAGCGAAGTCTCAGTGGCCCCCCAACTCTGTGTGGCCCGTGTCGGCCACTGGGAACACAGGACCACGCCGTCACATCCAGTCCCTGTTCTCAGACGCTCACAGACGCTGCGGAGGGCAAACATGTCGCTCACATCCCCAACGTCCCGTCCTTCACACACGACGGGCATCGCCTCGGTCAGGGCAGCTCCCGCACTTCTTGGACCTAGGCCAGTGGTCGGCAAACTCATTCGTCACCGGAGCCAAATATCAACAGGACAAGGAATGAAATTTCTTTTGAGAGCCGAGAACCGACCTCTGCGCATGGGCCACGGAGTTTCAATCGCACTGTACGTGCGCGCCCGCACGTGGTGTTTTGTGGAAGAGCCACACTCGAGGGGCCAAAGAGCCGCATGTGGCTCACGAGCCGCAGTTTGCCGACCACTGCTCTAGGCAGCCTCGACAGGAGCTGCATTCAGCAAACGAACGGCCAGGGGACCAGTCATGACCTCTCACACACAAAAGCATCCCTCCACTCAGCACCGCGCTGAATCCCACAGCAAAAGTCCTCGGACTTAGTGTAATTTCTAACATACAGATGAGGAAACGGAGGGACTTGCTAAGGCCCATCTCGGGAGGGTGGAGGAGGGGCTAAAGCCAGATCTCGGGCTCCCAGCCTTCCCAGCACCTATTCCTGCCATGACCCAGAACGCTATCTCCAAATCCCTGAGGCTCCAGGGTCCCTCTGGGCTGCTCTCCATGGAGCCTGAGAACAGGAGCTGCTCAACCCATTCCAAGGAGCAGGAAACTGAGGCCCAGGAGAAAGGCAGGGCCAGGGCCTGCCACGCCCCTCACCCTTCTTTCTCGGGGGGCCACAGCAGGTTGGGCCCCAGGACGATGGCGATGTTGCTGGGTGTCATCTTGTTCACCTCCTGGTCCTCGGCCAGACGTGCCAGAAACTTCATCAGGTACCTGGGGAGACAGGAGATGGGCGTGGGCCGGGGCGGGGCCTGGGCTACCAACCCCCATCAGTGTCCCCCGAAACAGAGCCTTCCCCAGCCTGGGGTTTCCAAGGTGTGGCCAGGACAGCACACAGGCTGGTTTAGAATTTTTTTAACAGCCAAAACCGGTTTGGCTCAGTGGATAGAGCATCAGTCTGTGGGTGGAAAGGTCCCAGATTCGATTCCGTCAAGGGCATATACCTTGGTTGCCCAGTAGGGGGTGTGCAAGAGGCAGCTGGTCGATATTTCTCTCATCGATGTTTCTAACTTTCTATCCCTCTCCCTTCTCTGTAAAAAATCAATAATACATATATATATATATTTTTTTTTAAAATATATTTTATTGATTTTATACAGAGAGGAAGGGAGAGAGATAGAGAGTTAGAAACATCGATGAGAGAGAGTCATCGATCAGCTGCCTCTTGCACACCCCCTACCGGGGATATGCCCGCAGCCAAGGTACATGCCCTTGACCAGATTCGAACCTGGGACCCTTCAGTCCCCATATATATATATATTTTTAAAAATATATATTTTATTGATTTTACACAGAGAGGAATTGAGAGGGACAGAGAGTCAGAAACGTCGATGAGAGAGAAACATCGACCAGCTGCCTCCTGCACATCCCCCACCGGGGATGTGCCCGCAACCAAGGTACATGCCCTTGACCAGAACCCGGGACCTTTCAGTCCGCAGGCCGACGCTCTATCCACTGAGCCAAACCGGTCCCGGCTATAAAATATATTTTTAAAAAATAAAAAATAAAAATTTTTGATAGTTAAATTAGCTGACCTGCTGAGTGCCACTACGTGCCAGGCACCGAGCTAAGCTGAGAATCTCTGGGGTGGTTTTGGCTGCTTGGGGACACACAGTCACAGAGCTGGGGTGTGAAGCCAGGTGGTGTGGCTTCGAAGGTTCAAAGTGTGGGTTCAGTTCAATGTCTAGTATCAGAAATACGATTAGGTCAGCCCGGCTGGTGTTGCTCAGTGCCTGACTGTCAGCCTACGAATCAGGATGTCTGCTGAGGCGCTTCAGCACTGAGGCCTCAACAGGTTTGATCCCTGGCCAGAGCGCATGCCCGGGTTGGGAGCTCAATCCCCAGCAGGGGGCGTGTGGACGGCAGCTGACCAATGATTCTCTCTCATCATTGATATTTCTGTCCCTCTCCCCCTCTCTCTTCCTCTCTGAAATCAATTAAAAAAAATATATATATATATATATATCTTTAAAAATATGACTAGCACAGTGCTTGCTTCCTCAGCACAATGCTAACACCAGAGCCGTGCAGAGATTAGCATGGCCCCTGTGCAAGGAGGACACGCAAATTCGCGAAGTGTTCCTTATTTAAAACAAAAGATAAAAGAATAAAAATATGACTGGTACATCTAAGCTGTGTTTTCAGAAATGTTGCTTAGAACAAGGAGGTAGGACTCAAACCCTGGCCCCGGAGTCCCCGCAGGGCTGGGCCTGGAGGTGGCCGGGGTCGGCGGGGGCTCACCTGAGGTTGCTGAGGTTCTCCAGGGGCAGGCGGCCGCACACCTCCTGGAGGGCGTCCAGCCGGGCTCCGGGCTCCTTCAGGCTGCGGAGGGGAACAGGCCCGGTGAGCCAGCCCCGGGTGGCCCCTCTACGGCCTCCTCTCCCCACAGCCCCAGCCTCACCTGGCTGCCTTCATCCAATCGTCATAGAGGTCAAAGGTCATCAGGGGCTCGGGCAGCTCCCGCAGGTAGGACTTGAGGGCACCTGACGTGGTGGTGTGAGCTCAGAGGCAGCCCAAGCCTCCACCTTCACCCCAGTTCCCAGCTCTCTCTCCCCAGCCTCTGGTCCTCGTTCACACTAGCATGTGTAGGACTATCATTTCTCGGGCCGTTTAGAGAAAATGATGAAGGCCAGTGATCTTATTCTCAGAAAAGCGTACAAACCCCGCTTTAAGGACCGCCATGTTTATGGGCAGGTTATCAGGCCTTAAAGCAAACTATCCTGTCAGGCAGTGGTGGTGAAGGGATGTGGGGGACGGGCCCACCCGGGGCTCCTTGGGGCAGGTACCTGCTACGGCGTGGGGGTCAGAGCAGAACTCCTGCAGGCCGCGGGGGTCCGAGGCCATCGTCTGCTTGAGGCGCTTCAGCACCGAGGCCCCAGCGGCGAGACGGAAGAGGCCCTGGGTGGGAGAGGGACCAGGTAGGGTCACGGAGGGGTGGGTGGGCAGGACACCCTGGCTGGAAGGCCCTGTGTCACTCATGGGTTGGGGCAGGTGGCTGGCCCTCACTGGCCCTGGGTCCCCCCTGGTCTGGCAGGCAGAGTGGACACCAGGGTCCTTGGATCCTCTCAACACGCAGGTCTTGGATTCTGAGCAAAGGGGGAGTCTGGGAGGGGCTGGGGCAGGTCGTGGGGAGACAGGCGTCTGGTTAGGGGAGGGAGGGAGCGAGGAGGCCCGCAGGATGAGCGGGAGCCTGTCTTTTGAGTACTTCCACCTCCTAAGGGTCTGTCCTCGGGAAAGAGCTGATGGACCAGCAATCCTGAGAGCCAAGGATGGAGAGGGCACGTGCCACCTGCTCACGTGCGACTGGGCACCTCCACCTCGTGATCTCCGTCTCCCCTTGTAAATGCAGCCACTGAGCCCCTTCGAGGGTTACTGGGATAAAGAGTCCCTCAGAGCAAAAGGCTCACAGCCTGGACCACGTGAGCATCACTAAGCGGGAGGTGTCACTTCAGCAGCAGGAGGCCATGCCTTCTCCCAGGACCTGCTCTAAGGGCAGATTACAGGCACAGCACGGGATAGGCTGAGGGCCCCGTTGCTCCCGCCCCCCGTGGGCCAACCCTCCCCCCCCCCCGTGCCCCCGTGGGTCCCACCTCCTCCTTCACGCCCTCGGAGAGCAGCATCAGCACGCAGGCCTCGATGGGCAGGGCGATGTCCCGGCCCAGCTCCTGCAGGTGAGCTCCCAGGGGCACCCCGTACACCCTGGAGGAGGGGGCGGCCGTCATCGAAGGGGAGGGGTCTGCGGGGACAAGACGGATCAGCCCAGGGTCCTTCCACCCCCCCGGGCAGCCAGGAGCACCCCCAGACATCCTCAGTGACTGCTGCTCTGGCTAACGGTACCACCTCCCACCCAACCGCCCATGCCACACACCCCGACACCATCCAACACGTCTCTCGAATCTGCCCACGTTCACTGCTTCCATGCCAGCCCAGGCACCATCACTTCCTCCTGCCTCCTAACAGGTCTCCTGGCTCCAGTCCTGCACCACCGCCCCACCCCACTCACTCCACCCTCCACGCAGCCATCTCTCCACCACAAACCGAATCGCGCCCTCCCCTCCTCAGAACCACCTATGGCTCCCCATCGCCTTTGAGGGAGGGAGTGCAAGCTTCTGAACAGGCCTGAGCACGTGGGGGTCGGGAGTGTGGGGTCAGGGCCGGTCTGTGTCCTCACCTGCTTGGCTGTGGTTCTCCTTCAGCTCCGCCAGGGCTGTGTCCAGCGAGCTCAGAGACCTGCGGTGGTAATCGGCCTGAATCTCCATGAGCTGCGGGGACGGGGGAGAGTGAGGGAAGCCGAGCCTCCCTCCGCCAGAGTAGCCCTTCTCGCCCGCTGGCTCCCGGGGGGGCCTCAGAGGCCTCTGGCTCCGGCGTCCACCAGAGCTCTGGGTGGCTGGAGCCCCGTCTGGAACTCACGTTTATGAAGTAGTTGGCGTATGAGTCCTCCTTGGTGGCAAAGTGGTACAGGTCGGCCAGATACTCATCCTTGGAGACAGAGAGGGCGGGGCTTATGTCAGTGAGGCTGGGCCCAGGGTAAGGTGGGGCGTAGAGGGGCTTGGTCACTTGCTCAAGCTGTGGGTCCAGCCAGCTCTCCTCTCTCTGCCAAGTCTGCACTGGGGACACCCCCCCTCCTGAGGGGTTTTCGCAGCTTCCAGGCCTCACCTCTGAGTCCCCATACCCTCAGCCCAGTGCCTTGTGTCATGCACCATTCATTCATTCACCTTCATTCATTCACTCGCTTAGCAAATACACCAAGACCTGGGTGACCCCCGGCTCCGTTTCCTCACCTATGAAATGAGAACAGTGCCCACCCCGCCACCCCCACCCACCCAGGGAACCGCAAGTGCCCCCTCACCTTGCACTGCTCCACCTTCCTCTTCAGCTCCTCCTCCTCCTCCTTCAGCGTCTCCACCTTGTTGGCCGTGGTGGTGTGGCTGTGACCGCCTGGGCCTCCACCCAGGCCCTGGCCACTGCCCGAGTTCTTAGCTGCCTGGCTGAGCCTGGGGGTGATCCCAAGGTGGGGTGGTCACGGTCCCCATTGCATGTCCAGAGCCGAGTGTCCCTTTCATGTGCGTGACCACAGGATTTGGGGATTTATAGATACAAATCCCGGAGCTCCACTGGGCCTGGGCCATGAGTGCTCGGGGGCGCCACCTGGTGGCAGACGTGGTGGCCACAACCATCCAACTCCAGAGTAGAAGGTCCTGGAGGACTGTTTATGGCTCTCTTGGGCTTTGGGGTCACTGCAGCTGGCATAAGCACGTGCACACACACACATGCACAGAGACACCCTTACATGTACCCTCACATACGTGTTCCTAGGACGCCCTGCATTGTCCTCCTAGTATGGGAAAGGCCTCGGAGCCCCGTGGCCACCCTGTGGGCCGACCTAGGCGTGGACCCCACCAGACGCTGTGGCTCCCACCTGCTCTTGAGGGTATTCCAGTCGGACACCAGCTTCTGCAGGCTTTTCTTGTGCTTCAGGATGGCCGGCAGCTCCTCCTGGGGCAGGCGTGGGGAGGGAGGATGAGTGGGCTGGGAAGGTGGGAGGGAGAGACTGGGGAGGCTGCGGGCAGGGGTTAGGGGTCACCTCACTCAGCCTGTTGAGCGGCTGCAGGACATCCCTCTCCAAGGTCATCTCAAACTCGGCCAGGATGCGAGCCAGCTGGTTCTGAATGGCACAGCTCATCTCCAAGGCCTTCCTGTGGACATAGCACCCAGTGGGCCCGGGCTCCCGGAGCCCCTCGCCCCAATCTAGAAAGACTTGGTGGGGCTTTTCCTCCCCGTCACCTCCTGCCCCTTCCCTCTCTCCTTCATCCTTGAGCCCAACACCCTCCCAGGCCGGGCTGCCCTCACTGCCCTGGACTCTGTCCTCAGCCCAGACACTCCCCCTCCCTAGTCGTCCTTCCACTGCAGCTGCCCTCCCTGCCCAGATCCCTCCTTGGCCTCTCCAGGCGAGAGCCGAGGTCGCTGTCCGTGCTCACCCCATGCTGGAGTCGGGGTCCAGCTCCTTGAAGCTCTCGGCCATCGTGGTGGACAGAGCCATGAGGGGCAGCTTCTTCTGCGGGGGTGGGGGGGGAGCAGGGCGCTGTGAGCGTGAGGCCTGTGCTGTCTCCGGGCCTCCCTTCACCCCTCAGGGTGTCCCGGGGGGCAGAACACCCTGCCCCCAGGCACTGGGCTTGGAAGTGGGAGGAGGGACCCCAGGAGGGCCCCCGTCACAGGTGGGCGTGGAAGCAGGCTGATGACAAGGCCTGGTGGGGTGACCTCTCCTGGGGACCACTGGGGTCCCCTTTCCCATTCCCAGAAGCCGCTGGATGGGGGTGGAGGGAAGGACCAAATCCCATTCCAGACCGGAACACTGAGAATAGAGGCCACGGGTTTGCCAAGGTCACACAGTGGGAGGGAGAGTGGGGGAGCTGGAGACGGGCCTCCGAGTGGCTCTCCCTGCCCCAAACCCTCCACGCCCCCACGGCCCCCCTCCCCAGAGCTCCGGCTGCACTGGATTCCAGAGCACGCCTGACCCATCCCCTCCTGGAGTTACAGACAGCACCAGCCTTGGCCACGAGGCTCAGGGTTCAAGTCTTGGTTTGGCCACTTGCTACCTTGGGTGACCTTGCGGGAGCCTCTACCTCTGTGAGTCTCCGATTCCTCTTAAGAGCTCTTATTAGCAGCCCCCACCTCCCGCTGTCAGCGCTGAGCGAGGCACGGCACTGACACATCTTAGCAACACACTGACAGTGAACAGCCCGTAAATGCTGCTGTTGATGAATTCCTGTGAGTGTCACTCAAAACCCAGCTCAAATGCCACTCCCTTCAGGAGGCCCTCCCAGATTGCAGGGCCTGATTGGACAAGGAAGTTCAGGTGCGGTCAGCAGGCTGGCCCTGGCTCCGGGACTGGTGCAGAGGGGGGTGGGGCCGAGAAGGGATGGGGAAGGCATAGGGCCTCATGAATGGGGTGCCCGGGGCCTTGGGAAAAAGCAGTCTTCGCCCCCAGAGGCTCAGACTGGCAGGGACACCCCAGCCCCGACATCACTCCCCCATTGGACAGAGGCGTCTCAGCGAGCCCCCTCCTCCCTGGGACCCCCACTCACCACCCGCTTGTCCATATCCGACCCGCTCTGGCCCTGCAGACAGGCCTGCAGCCGCTTGTGGACATTGTGGGCCGCTCGCTTGGCTGGCTCCAGCCGCTGCTCCACCTGGGAGGGACAGGGGGGTTATGGATCCCGGGAGGTTACTGCCCCCTCCCTGCTGCCCTGTTCATTACTGCCCCTCCCCACTGCCCTGTTCGTTCCCCTCCCCTCCTCCTGGGGACCCTGTGGCCCAAAGCTTCGGGAATGACTCAACCGAGGCCCCCAGCTGGCGTCCCTGCCCAGCCCTCTGCTGACAGCCTGCAGGGACCTGCCTTGCCACCCGCAGCTGGCCCAGGCATGTACCTGCTGGAGGTCCTCACCCAGGAACTCGGCAGTCTCCGTCTCCGGGGTGCTGATGGAGGGGGGCGAGGGGGGGAGAGCTTCTGCTGAGCTGGCCCAGATGAAGACCCCTCTGCCCGCCCCCCCACCCCCAACAGAGCACCTGAACCCCAGGTGTTTCCAGTGCCCCTCCCGGCCGGGGCCCGCCCTGGGTGGCCGCCCGCCTGATCCCAGTCAGAGCACATTCCATGGGGATAGCAATAGGATACAGGCTTTTCCTCCTCCGCCCAGGGCCGAGTCCAGGGCTGAGTCGGAGGGAGGGTAGATGAAACCAAAGGGGAGACTGGGGGAGCCACCCAGGGCCCAGCCTCGCTCTCTCTTCTGCCGCCCCAAGAACGGGAAGTGTGTGAGCGCAGGCTCTGGGGCTGTCAGTCACAGAGGACTCTGGACTGCAGTGGTGGGCAGGCCCCGGGCCCCTGCCTGCCTGGGACACATGGGGACGCGGGCCCAGCACCAGGTGGCCTGGCTGCCCAGGCCCACAGGCATCTGTGTGTGTGAGACTGGAACCAGCTCTCCAGGCACCGTCCCCTTCCCTGGGCCCAGAGATGAGAAACACCCAGCGCAGGGGGAAGAGAAGACAGGCCAGGGGAGCTCCCCAAACTTCCGGCCTCCACTCCGCCGGCTGGGGGGTGGGGGGGGAGGCTGAGGCTGGGGGGGAACAGGGAGGCCGGGCGCTGTTTTCCACCTGAGGCTAGGAAAGCAGAAGCAGGACAGAGAAGCGGGCCCGGGGCAGGGGGAGTGGGGCACACTGCGGACAGGAACAGGCTCTTCCCACCAGCCCGGGCCCAGTCTCCTCCCCTCCCCCAAGGTCTGGGGCCCTGGCCGTCCCTCCCCCACCGGACACCCAGAGACGGCTGTCCCATTGCACGGAGGGGACAAGTGTGACCAGGGAGGCGCGCGCACCCCGAGGTCCATGGAAGCATCCCCGATCCTCCCTGCACCCCTCTCTAATGGGGGGGTTAGGGGGAGGGTGCCTTTCCCTCTTGCTCCAGCTGGGAAGAGGGGTGAGTTCGGAGGGGAGGGGAGGGGAGGGGAGAGGGGTGGCAGGGCCCTGGTTAGCCAGAGGTCCGGCTGCCTCCCCCTCCCCTCGGGTCAGGCGGGGGTGAGCGCGGGCTGGAGGGACGGGGCGGCCACTCACCGGCCCAGGCTGCCCGTGTGGGCCAGCTGCCGCATGCGGTGCAGCTGCCTCTTCATCATCTTGGGGGCGGGCTGGCGGCGGCGGGGTCCCTGCGGGGGTCGAGGGCCGGCAGCCCCCGGCCCAGCTGCCCGTGGCCGCAGCGCTCTCCGGCGGGTGGGCGGCGCTCTCCGCTTCCTGGGCCAGCGCGCTCCCGCCCGCGCGCTCCCGCCTCCCGCTCCGGCTCCGCCCCGGCCCCCAGGTCACTCCCCTCCGCAAGTTTGGGTTCTCGCTCTCCCCGCCTTCCGGGCTCCCCGCGGCCCCCGGCCGCTCCGGAGAGGCTCGGCCGGCCGTCCGCCCGTCCGCCCGGCGTCCACAGGTGTGTGCGCGGCCCCTCCTCCGCCTCACCCGGCGCCGGTGGGGAGGCAGGTGAGCCCGCTCCGCCGCCCCGCCCCCGGCCCGCCGCTGGGGTGAAATAACCTTTGCACCCCACTCGAAGGGAAAAAGGGTTCCAGGCTTAGGAGACGGAGGCCAGGGACGGGCCTCCCTGACCTCCGGTGTGGCTGGACCTGCCGAAGGATGCTGCTGCCCTGGACTCCCTCCCTAAGGCCCTCCCTCCCGGCAGCCAGGACTGTCTCCTCCCCTCCCTCCGTTCCCCTTCCTTCCCCTCCCCCAGGAGCCGTGGCCCTGGCTGCACCTCCTCTCATCGGATGACCAGCGACGCTTCCCCGCTGGGCATTTGCCTGGGGTCATCCTGCTGCTGCGTGCCCTTGGCTAAGTCCCTGGAACTGGGTCTTGATGTCTCTGGTGGCCTGATGAGCCGGCTTCCTGGCCTGTGGGGCTCAAAGAGCAGACAAGATACTCCAGCATCCATGATCCTTCTCCCCTCACCCCTTTATTTTTTAAAAAAAATTATCAATTTTTTTATTGATTTCAGAGAGGGAGAGAGAGACAGAAATATCAATGATGAGAATCATTGATTGGCTGCCTCCTGCATGCCCCACGCTGGGGACTGTGCTGGCAATCTTGGCATGTGCCGTTGACCAGAATCGAACCCAGGACCCTTCAGTTCGCAGGCAGACACTCTATCCACTGAGTCAAACCAGCTAGGGCTCCCCTCACCCCCCTAAAGGGGATGTCGGCCACCCTCCAGCCACAGCCAACGCTCCCAGAGCAGTCGCCTACACCCTGCTCTCCCCCAGCCCCGCACCACAGTCCTCCTCCACCTGCAAAGTCCCTTCCGGCAAACTCCTCAGTGCCCGCCCCTCTCTCCTGTAAGGCAGTGATATGGGTGCTGCTCTGCCCCTCCGAACTCAGCAGCAGTTACATCTGGTTCTGCATATGAAACAGTTGGGCACACAGAAGGTGCTCCCGAGCTAACTGCTAGCTAATACAAGATGAGAGCCTTTGAGAAACGGGGCCCTCCTTCCTCGGAGCCCGTGCACCCCTCAGAGACCAGGCGCCCCGGGTGGGGGAGGGGGAAAGGCGCAGGGGAGAGCCCCGCACTTTGATTTGCTGGTTTCGGTTCAGTTTGAGGATTACTTGAGCACCTGCTTGTACAAGTGGGCACTTCTCTAGGGCAGGCCGTTGGCCTCAGGCATCTGTGTTCCAGTGCCCAGCGTGGGGCCTGGCTCCCAGTGGACACTTGCTGGACTCTGGCTGCCTCTCCACTCTTCTGAGCCAGGCGGGCCCCGGGGGGTGGGGAGGGGTGGAAAAGGGACCCCTCAGCTGTTGCTGCTTGAGCCAGAGGCTCCCACCTGAGTGGGAGAAGCTGGAGGCCCCTGGGTCGAAGGCTCAGGCCGGGATGAGGAGCTCCCACCCGCCTTGCCCCACCTGGAAGCCCCCGGAGGGGACTGTGGGAAGGGAGCAGGGCTTGAAGAATGCCTCTACGAAGGGAGACAAGAGTCCAGTGTAGACCTGGCTTCTTAAAATGTGGGGCTGGGTCTCAATGTCTGGGTTCCAGTCCTGTCCTCTCCACCTTCCTCACTGGCCAGAACCCGGAACTTCATGGTGGCTCAGTTTCCCCTCTCCCTGCAGCAGGCACCATTAGGAATTAGGAAACAGACCCCGAGCCAGCAGCCTGACACCAGGTTACCACTGACCTGCCATGTGGGAGATCTGCAGGCTCCCTGGTGTCCCCACCTGCAGCCTGGACTGCACTGGGGTCCCTGAGGAGAAGGCCTGGCTCCTATTTCTGTGCCTCCTAGACCTGCCCCGGCCTGAGCCCCAGCTCCAGCCTGGGGAGCAGCCAGTCCCTGGGCTGGAGCAGCAGCTGCTGGGGAAACACCCTGAGCCCCGTATAATCAGGCCACGTGAGCTCCAGGCTTCCCTCCCATCCAGTCTCCGCAGGAGAGGCACTTGGCTCTTCTGCGCGGCCTGGGTGGGGTGCTGTGCCTTTGGCTAGGCGAGGCCTACATTTTAGGGTATATTTAAGTTCAAGCACACTTGGATGGTGAATCATAAAAGGTTGGCAGGCCCAAAAGTTGAAGGATCATAGGCTGTTCCTTCGAAGGGTGTTGTAACGAGAGATTTTTGGACTCGGAAGTTTCCATCAGTGGGTGTTGAAGTTGTAGTGTTAGAACTGCAGATGAAGAAGGGGACCTCGGAGGTCGCCAGCCAACCCCTATTCCAATCACAAGACCTTTCGCATGGCACTGCAAGGGTTTTTGTTGTTAAACCTCAGCTGAGGATATTTTCCCATTGATTTTTGGAGAGTGAAAGGGAGGGGGAGAGCAAAGAGAGAAACACTGATGTGAGACACAGATTGGTTGCCTCCCACACATGCCCCGACCAAGGCCGGGATCAGCTTGCAACTACAGTATGTGCCCTTGACCGGAATCAAACCCTGGGCCCTTCAGTCCTTGGGCCAATGCTCTATCCACTGAGCCAAACCAGCTAGGGCTGCAGGGGTTTGTTGACCTTGCTGGGTCTCCTCTCCAGGAGGGCCCGAATCCTGTCCATCATGCTGAAGCCTCTGCAAGGTGCTCAAAACACACAGCTGACTCAACTCACAAAGGGAGGTCCTGCATCAATGAACTTATTTCCTACCCAAAAGACAGCAAGGGCGTGAACTTAAGGGTGTGGACGGAGCCAGCTGGCTGGGCTCGGCCTCTCACTAGCTGGGTGACCTTGGGTGAGGAAGTTTACCTCTCTGAGCCTCAGTGTCCTCCGTAAAGTGGGCCTTATAAATAGCAGCTACCTGCTGAGGATTGAAAGAGTTAATATGTAAAGTGCTTAGGACAGTGCCTCGCCTGCAAAGTCAGCAATGCAAAGACCCTTTGCCTGCCTCAGTTGCCCCCTAAATGTGTCTGACCTGCTGCTGTGGGACAATGGCACTTATTGTCATGTACTTTAGCCCATCCTCCAGTGAGGCTGGTATTGCCCCCATTTTACAGGTGAGCCGACTGAGGTTCTTGCCCAGAGGTTCCTAGTTGGTTAAGGGATGGAGACCAAGTTAGAAAACAGACCTGACACCAACTCTCCAAAGTCCCCATGCGCTCTCCTGCCGTGCCAGAGGGCACCACCTGGAGACCCAGAAATGCTGGTCCCTGCCACCACCGCCACCGGAATCCCGTGGCTGCTTTGAGCCCGAGGCCTCCGTACGGGCTGAGGAGGTGTGACAGCCTGGGAAGTGTCTGCTGTGAAGCTGGGGCAGGATGTGGGCAGGGAGGCGAGTGGCGGGGGCAGTGCAGTGGTGGTAGCAGGGGTCAGCTGTGGGCCGCAGGACTGAGATAGAATCTCCCGTTTTAGACACTTTGCCACATGGCTTGTTTGGCCATCAGTGCTGCCCTGAGTGGAGGCTTCCGCCCGGAGCAGTGGTGTGGTATGATTGCTGGGGCTCCAAAACGTCCTTCCTCCGGCTCCAGTTGACAGGACTTCCCGGGAAATGCTGGGGTGGGGCCAGGGCATGAGGCCTCCAGCACAACCTTGATGGCCCTGCACCTTAACCCCAGCCGCAGAGGACAGCCGCTGACAGGTGTGTAGGCTCAGAAGGCAGGTGGCAATGGTTTGGGCCCTAAATGGGGACACCAGTGTCCCTGGAGGATGTGCTAAATGAAGTACATGATGATAGGCGGCCTTTATTCATTCCCTGAGCCCCAGTTTCCCATTTCGCAGGGCAGCTATGAGGACTAAGAGAGAGGTTGCATGCTCTGAGCCTCAGTTTCCCATTTCACAGGGCAGCTATGAGGACTAAGAGAGAGGTTGCATGGTCTGAGCCTCAGTTTCCCAATTCACAGGGCAGCTATGAGGACTAAGAGAGAGGTTGCATGCTCAGGTCTAGTTCAGTGCCAGGCCTAGGGCTGGCCCGTCACCTGCCTGTTTGCCTGTGCCCTGGCCAGGAGGCCATGGCGGCCGGGGGCAGGGGCATCAGGACAGCAGGGCAGGCTCCCCAGGCGAGCAGCAGCCTGTTTCTCTTGGCGGCCATGAGCGGATGAGCAGTGTGCTGCGGTTGCTAAAAAAAAAACCAACACGAGCTGCTGCCTCCAACCCCACAAATAGAAGTGGAAGTGTGGCTTCAGGTCTGGGAAGTCCCACTGCTCCTGGGGTGGAGGTGGGGTCACCCTTTAAGAGGCAGGGCCCACTCCCTTCCTGCGCCCCCATTCCAGCCCACGGACTCCAAAGGCTCTGGGTCTCCTGCGCTGGGCTCCCCGCCTCTGTCTGAATTCACACACGGAACTTGGGGAATGATTCCCCCAGCGAGTAGAAGCCAGAGGTCCCTTCCTCTGACCAGACCCCCCAACCCCTCACAGATTTGGGCCTTGCCGGGCATCTCATGTCCCCTCCCTCCCGGCTCTCAGCATGTATGCTGAGCTCCTGGCTCACAGGTTTCATGCCAGGCTGTGAGCTGAGGACAGGGCAGTGCCTGGCACAGGGGCTACTCAAGAGGCACTTGCAGGACAACAGACTACAAACGAGGGAAGGTGGAGGTCTGAAAGACTGAAGGGATCTTCCTGTCCCTGTAACATCTGGGTCATCCCAAACTGACAGTCTGGGATACATTTTTTGTTTGTTTGTTAATCGAGGCATTTTTTCCATTGGTTTTTAAAGTGGAGGGCGGGAGAGACAGAAACATCGATGTGAAAGAGACATCAATAGGGGCCAGTGATTGGGTCTGCAACTGGAGTACGTGCCCTTGACAAGAATTGGACCCACAACCTTCCGTCTGAGCCAAACCGACTAGGGCTGGGGTGTGCTTTGGCCCAGACTCTTCAGGGTCCCACAGCTCACAGGGTCCCTCCCACTTCCTTTTAAAGCAGGGGTGGGGAACCTGTTTTTCTGCCAAGGGCCATGTGGATATTTGTAACATCTTTCGTGGCCATGCACATTTATCAGTTTAAAAAGTAGCCTGCTATAGTTGGTCATTTAAAATTAACTCACCCCTAATGCCTCGGCAGGTAGGGCCAGACCAAATGATTTCTTGGGCCTTATATGGCCAGCAGGCCGGATGTTCCCCACTGTTTTAAAGCAAGGAACCCAAAGATCAGAGAAGGAAGGGCCTTGCTCAGAGTCGCACAGCAAGCCAGGGAACCACCAGAAGCAGCCCCTCTCTAGCTGCAGCCCCCCCCACCCCCAGCCCACACGCAGCCCTTCGGGGCCTGCAGAGATTGAGCTCCAGATGGTGCTTCTGGGACCCCAGGGGCCTTACAGGAAACAGGGCTGCTTCATTTAAAAGGACGGACCTTCCAATTGGACTGTCCCTGAGACTTCACAAGCCAGGAGCTCTGCCTGGTGGTAAGGAAACGGCTGGGAGGGCAGTGTCCAGGGGATGCTGGAAGGTTCCAGCACTTTTGTCCCCGCGGCAGCAGGGCAGGTGTGGAGCGCCCCCCTGCCCCTCAGTGTCCCTGCCAGAGCAGCGTCCTCAGATGTGCAGGGCTCTGAAAACCGGCGGGCTGGCTGTCCTCCAGCACATCTCAGTGGTGCCTAAGGAAGGGCTTCGGTGCCAAGTCCAGACTGGGGAACACTGGGTTAGACAAAGTGAAACTGGTTTCTTAAACACAGGGCTTCCATCTGCTGGGAGCAGAAATGGCGGGCGGCCTTCCCCAGATTTACAGGAACAGGAACTCTCCCGCAGAGCTCCGCGGAGGGCTGGCTCCACACCACGGGCAGTTCCCTCCTCACGAACCCCTCCCGCTCAGCTCTGCTCAGCTCTGCTCAGCACTGCCGATCTCCCAGCCACTCCCAGGGCCTGGACCCCAGCCTCCCCGTTAAGAGAAACTGATAGCAGCAGGGGAAGTACGCTGCAGCTGGGAGTGGCAGGGGGCCCAGGGCAGGGTCCCTGGGCCTCTCAGAAACAAGCTGCAGCTGGCATCCTGCTTCCTGGGAGCAGCGTCTGGGGAGGGGGAGAAGGGAGGCCCAGACCTGGGGAGGGGGAGAAGCAAGGCCCAGGCCTGGGGAGGGGGAGAAGCGAGGCCCAGGAGGGCCTCTGGGGCGGGGCCGCAGCACAGTTGTGTTATGAGAGCCGAGTGCAGCAGGAGGAAGTTGTGAGCAGCCAGGGCTCCTGGCAGGCCCAGAGCAAGCAGAGCGAGGGCTGCTCCTTTCCAGCTGGGACGGCTCTGCGCCCGCCCGCCACAGCCCTGAGCCCTCTCTGGTGACTCAGCACTGGCCACAGGCCCGCAAGCAGGGCCTCTTCCTGTGCAGGGCTCAGGGCTGGTGGGGAGAGGAACCATGGCCTGATCCCAAATGCAGAGGCAGAGAGGCCTGCAGGGTAGCCCTGGACCCCTCCTGTCTCCATCTCCTTTTACCTCAGAAGGGCCACGAGAGAGCTGGTCCAGGAAAAAGGACATTTTATTTCCATAAATACTTCTGCTCTCACTCACACACTGACCACTCCTGCCCATAAACAGATGGACAGAGGGCCTTTGAGACACCCACGAGAGGCCCAGCAGAGGCCCAGGAATGAAAGGGACTCTGAGAACCAGTGTAGGCCCTCCCTTGGCCGGAAGTCCTGGGGCCCCCTGGGGGGCCACCTGCCTCAGCATTACCCCTGGGCCAGCAGTTGCACGGCTCCCGCAGCTCCTCAGGAGGCCTGAGAGCAAAGGAGCCAGGCCCATAGAGGGAGACCCCCAGGAGGAGGAGGAGACAGGCGGGGCTCCCCCAACCGGGCCCCCTGAGATGGTGACCACAGGGCCACTCAGAAATAAAAGCTGAGTCAAACCACACACCAGAGTGCAAACAGCTGGGGGTGCAGGCTTTGCCCCCCCACAGTTACCCAGTTCCTATGGAGGAGGCCTGAGCTTGTCCCTGGCTCCAGCATGGCTCCCAGTTATGGCTGGGCCTTCCCATAAGGCATAAGAGATGGGCGGGGATGACCCCACCCCAGGCTGGGGTCGGGGCTGGGCCTGAGGTCCTGGCCCTCGCCCCGCAGCCATGCTTCTTCCAAGGACCCGAGTCCTTCCAGGCCACAGCCCTTCCCCGCGGCAGGCTCCACCGGCGGTGACGTCCCCAGCAGCGCAAACCCAGGCCCAGCCGCCTGCTGGGCTGGCTCAGCGGGGGAGGGGGTGAGGAAGGAGGGGCACAGGGGTGGGGGAGAAGCACCAGGCACAGGGGACATGGCCACGGGGACAGAGGGTGTCCTAGGCCACCACAGCCTCCTGCCCGGGTTAGCCAGCGGCCAGTCCCGTTGCCCCCTCCTCCTCTCCCCTCCCCTCTGTGTTCTAGAGGCTCCCCCAGGTGTCGGGCGGGGGGAACTGGTCCACATCCCCCATCTCGTTGTAGGTCTGGTCGCCCATGGTGAAGAGGAGCTTGTAGCGGAGGCGAACCTTCTCCTGGGCAGAGACGGTGAAGGCAGAGGGTCAGAGGCCGAGAGGAGCTGCCCCCACCCCACAGCAGTGCCCCGTCCCAGCGGGCCCTCACCTTCTGGGGGTTGGCGAGGAGCAGGACCTGGGTGATGGCCGAGGGGTGGACGATGGGGTTGAAGGCCGGCAGCTCCGTGCCTGAGGGTGGCTGCAGCTTCACTTTCATGACCTGTGGCCAGAGGGCAGGGCGGGTGCAGCTAGCCCAGGCTTCTCCTCCCCACCCCGAGGGACCACGCCCAGCCTGCCTGCCAGCTCCTCTTCTGGGGGTCCTGGGGCTCTGTCCACCCCGCTCCCAGCTGGCCCCCCATCTAGCCTGGAGTCGCCCTGCCTAGAGAGGAGGGAGGTAGGAGTGTCACCTTGGGGACAGCGGACTGGAAAACGATGTTGCGGATGGGCTGGGGGGCGGTGCTCAGCATGGAAACCACCACCACCAGCACGTCGGAGCGGCCAGGCAGCGGGTCTCGTGCGAAGTGGAAAAGGACCCGGAAGCCATGCTGGTCATACACGGTCACCGGCAAGATGCTGCCTGGCAGGGAGAGGGCAGAGGCCATGGGTGGGGCTGTGCCTGAGCCCTAGCACATCCGACCAGCCCCCCACACCCGGCTCACGTCGGGTCTTCGCTGCTCAGCTGGGAATGAGCGAATGACCCCACAAACTTAGGTCCTCGCCTCGACCCAGGCAGCAGCGCAGCCAGGGGTACAGACTGATGCCCAGGAAGGCAGGTGAACGTGCAGTGTGATGGCGGAGCAAGATACCCAGCTGGGAACGGAGCCCCGTGCAGGGCTCTGCCAGTCCGTGCACGGCTGCTGGCTGCATGCTGGAGTCAGGTGGGGTCCTGTCTCAGTGTGTGACCTTGGTCTGGTCACTCCGCTGCTCAGGGGCTCCCTACTGGTAAGATGGGGCACCGCTACCTACCTCCCGGACACAGGTGTGACGCCCTTGGTCACGGGCGGACGAGGCTGAGAAGGCCGAGTTGTCTTTATCTGTCTGTGCTGCTGGGGGCCCCCTATTACTCCTGGGCGGAGAAGCCCTGACCTACACCTGGATCTTTATCTCAGTTTGGTTTTGTGATCTTGGGGAGACCCCAAACCTGTGTCCCGGGAGCTGGCCACTGAAAGCCTGCTGCCTGGGTAAGCCTGGAGTTTACATGGCAGTTCTGTGCCACCCTGGGACGGGTGAGGAGACGGCTGTGCAGGGTCCTGCCCAGAGCTCCTCCCGAGCCGGGCGGGGCAAAGGACCGGAAAGAAAGACCCACCTTCCATCCGTCCCCCAGAAAGACCTGGAGGGGCGGCGCGGAGGGTGGTGCTGCTGGGCCGGGGGCTGAGCTGGCCGGCCCATACTACTCACTGGGTCTGATGGACTCCAGGGGCACAGTGATGTTGGCCAGCGAGAGCTCGGTCTGTGCGGGCTGCTGTGGAGGCCCCAGGGGCTCGGGAGACGTGCTGTGGAGGCCGGCGGCGCTGGCGCTGGTGCTGGGGGAGCCGCCGCTGCTTTTATTCTGCAGGTCCCGGAGCGTGAGCCGGGGGGCGGGCTGCTGCTTCTCCCTTATTGGAGGGCGGTGCATTGAGAGGTGACTCTTCGGTGACCGAAAGATGAGGGCACAGGGAAGGCTGGGCTTCCTGACCGGCCCCGACGCCTCCCTGTCTCTCTGGCGCTGGTTTCCTCACCTGGAAATGGGCAGCTCTCCCCCCACCCCTGCCCACAGGGGCTGTGTCCTCCTCACTGCTGGCCTTCATCTCTCTCAGGGGCTGGGATGCCTGAGTGGGGCACAGGCCCCCTTTTTCTCATAAACTCCATGCCCTGTGGGATGTACGGGCCCAGCACCGCCCTTGCACCCAGTGCAGGGCTTGGCACCAGGTGGTACACTGCAGCCACTGCCCACAGGATGCACTGGCACTGGGCCTCTCGCTGCCGGTCTGGTTGTGGGACAGAGGGCTCCCCCCATGCCAGCCGGAGTGTGCCCTCACCACCGCACTTGTTGGGACTCCGGGGGCAGTGACTGCTGCAGCAGGGTCTTCCCCAGGAGGTCCAGGTCATCCAGACCACTGCTCGCTGGCAGGGATGTCTGAGCGGGGTGCCAGCTGTCCGTGCTAGGAGCTGGAGCGGGGGCGGGGGGCTCGGCGCCATTTGATGACTGTGGGGCACACAAAGGACGCAGGTGGGTTAGGTGGTCTGAAAAGGAGGCCCGCCCCCTCCCTGCAGGTGACGTCTGGGGACGCAGCAGCAGGGATGGGACCCCCTTCCTGCCAGGCCTGACCCTGTCACTCCAGGGCCACTAGTGGGTCAGGCCTGGTAGGCCTGGTCTGGGGTTCCACTCTAGAAACCATCACATTCCAGGGACCTCAAAGTCACCCTCAGGAGAACAGGAGTAAGGAGCCCCCCACCTCAACCCAAGGGAGGCCTAAGGCGGAGGTGCAGGTGGAGGTGAGAGGACCGCCTGCCTTTCTCCACCGGGGACGGATGCCTCAGCCCGGGCCGCCCCCTCCTGCTCATCCCCTCACTGCCCTCTCGGCTGCCTGACCCAGCGGCTCTGCTCCAGGATGGGGCAGGCTAGTTCCGGCCCTCCTACCTGGAAGCTGTTCCATCCAGCACCATCCAAGCCTGGGCCTGAGGGTGGTGTGGGGTCACTGAGGCCTGCGGGGGAGCGAGAGGGAGATAAGGGGGTTGGATTCCTGAGCAGGGGTGAGAGAAATGGGGCTCCTGTGGGATAGGTTAGGGTCCCTGGATCCTCCCCTCCCCCCAGCACTCCTCCCTCTGAGGCTCAGCTCAAAGGGGAAAAGCCCACTTCAGCACTTTCACGGGCAGCCAGCCGCAGAGGAGGAAGCTAGCATCCCAACAGCCCATTCCCGCCACACGCTTCCTCTGCTGCTGCTCAGAAGCCAGTCAACCACAGATGTCAGGACTTCCATCTGCACCCACCAGCTGGCAGCTGCTGGTGGTGGTGGGGAGCGGAGCAGGGAGTGGGAGACACCAAGTGGAGTTCCTGATCCAGACGGCCAGGGGGCAGCACCTGCCGACTGACTGGAGGGATGCCCTCTGAGCGTCCAAAGGGCACTGTGGTACAGTGAACGGGGCCAGCCCAGAATCGGAGCTGGTTGGGCAGTAGTGGCCCCACGTGCACAACACAGGGTGGGCTGGGGCAGACTGTGAAGACCCCATCCGCCTTGGCACGTGCCAACAAGGCTTGCTCACTGGTGCCGGAGAGCGCTATAGGCCCTGTGAAGGCTGCTGACCGGTAGAAGGCAGCAGGTCACCAACCAGTCCGACCTCTGCCTGCCCTGAAGCACACTCTGGCCAGGTTCAGCCCAGCCTTCACCGACAGAAGACAAGTTATCCTGTTTCTAGCAAATCCTAAGTGAGTGAGGGCCAGCCTGTGCCAGGCAAAGGCAAGGCGCAGGAAGCTGTGGCTACTGGCTCCCTTCCGCTGGACACACCTCTGACACCACGGTGGTAACCGGTAACATTTCCTACAGCCCCTGACGTGTCAGGCACTTCCGACCCGGTCTCACTTAATCCTTAAAACACCTTACAATGTGGTTCTCACCCCTCTTTTAGGACAGAACAGATGCCCCGAGGGGTTAAGTAATTTGTCCAAGGTCACAGACTAGAAAATGGCCGAGTTTAGACTTGGACAGAGCATGGCCTGCTTGCTGGAGTGTGAGTACAGCTCGGCCACTTAGCTGTGTGCCCCCTCGCGGGTGACAACCGCCCTGTGCCCGCACACGGCAGCAGCACCCACGGCAGAGGACTGCTGTGAGAGACGGGACGGGCCAGACGCAGGGCCCGCGCAGGGCGCACACAGGAAGTCCTCACTGCCTGGCCCGCCCCACCCCTCGCCCTTCCCGCAGCAAAACCGTTTAGGAAAAGCCGCCTCTGTGGTCCCGAGGCTTCCTCAGCCCCCAGAGCCGGGCGGGCGCTGGCCCGGCACTGCTGGTTCCTGTTCCCACATCTCCTTTGCCTTTGAGAAGAAACCAGAGGAGGCGCAGGCCTCTGCTGAAGCGACACGGGGACAGGAAGTGCACGGCAGACCTCGCTTCTCCGAGGTGGCTTTGCCGCAGCCACTTGCTGGGGGTAGGCCCCGCACAAGCGCCCGTCAGCGGCCGCTGCCCTGGCTGTCACTGCCGCCCTTCCCACTCCGGGAGGCAGGGCGGGGCCTCTGGCTCTGAATGAGGGGCAGGTGGGTGTGCAGGCGACCCTGCAGGCAGACCCTCCTAGGCAGGGTGCGCTGACATGCCCGGAGAGGGGAACTGAGCCTGGCCCACTGTCCCCCTCCTCTCCCTCCTCACCCCAAGCCCCCATTCCCTTTCCTGGCTGGGAGCTGAGACAGCACTGGGGCCCTCTCTGGGCCTTGCCTCCGCACCCTGTGACCAGGGGACGCTAACAGCACCACTTCCTGGGATGGGGAGGGAGGTGGTCTGAGGAAAACAGCGCAGCGGCCGTGGCCAGGCAGCACTGAACCCAGGCAGCTCTGAACCCGGCTGGCCCTCCCGGGCCCGCACGCCATTGCTTCTTCGAGCCCGTCAACCAGCCTGACTCTGGCTTCCCAACCTCCCAACCAGCCTGACTCTGGCTTCCAAGTTAGTTTCCCAACTTATCCTTCAAGATTCCTTTGACAGAGCCCGCCACGTCTCCATTTTTACAACCTCAGAGTAGCACGGGGCCGTTATTATACCCTCCTGCTTCTGAGCTCTAAAAGCTGGAAACCCCAAAACTGCTCGGCAGGCTGGGCGCCTTCTGCTTCTCCCCCAGGGCTGAGCCTGGTTCCGGCCGCTGCAGCCCTGGCCCCGCCTGGCCCAGAACCAGCGTGGGCCACAGAGGACGGGGTGCTCCGGCCTGAGATTCCCTGGAGCTTCAGAGTTCTCCCCTCTTCCTCAGAGGGTGGGGAGATGGCTGACCTCTTGCCTGGGCAGCATCCAATTCTAGGCTCCCCGCTGCAGGGACGTCTGTTTCCCCCGGAGCTGGGTGTTGCTGGCATATCAGGTTCGGGGGCTGGCCAGCCTCACCCTTTGACTGTCCGACCTTACACAAGCTCCTTGATTTCCTCGAGCCAGAGCTTCCTCAGCTGTGAAAAGGGCCTCCAGCCATCCCCCACGCCCCACAGTGCTCAGGGGAGGACTCCCACGCCGGCCTGACCAGGCTCTGCGAGCTGAGCCCGCCCCCGCAGGGCCCGGCCCATCCTCACCCAGAGACATGAGCTCATCGTCAAGCAGGGAGACGGAGGCGCTGGGCTGCTCGGGGCTGGCCTGGGTGACAGGGCAGGTGGGCACGGCTGGGTAGGTGGTGCCTGAAGGAGGGAGATCCAGGCCTGAGAGGTCCAACAGGGCCGAGGTGCTCCCTGGAGTGGGAAAGGAGAGTCAGGCAAGTCCTGGGGGAGGACACTCAGGTTCTGAGTCCGTGGGGGTTTGAGGGGCAGCTGTCCCCCCACCCGTCATGCCTCTCCTGCTTCCCCCTCCTTGGCCACACGGCCCTTGCCCCTAAATCTGCCCACCAAGCCCTTTCCTTAGCACATGCATTCCTTCTGTCTGGAACGGATTTGCTTCTTCTCTCTACTTGGTGACCTGCCTCCCAGGCTTAAGGCCCTGCTTAAATGCTACTGCTTCTGCATAGAGCTTCCTCCCGCCCTCCCCGCCGGGCCAATTCCCACCTGTTCTGTGGGTCCCAGGGCTGGCATTTTACCCTACTGAGTCAGCCTGTTTGTGTGTCAGACCCTCCTACCACTTCTCATAATGGGGCTAAGCCTTGGGGTGTCATCCAGCCCTGCACCAGAGGTGCCCGAGTTGTCAAATAAAAGGTCTTCCTCCTGCCTGTCCTTGGCAAACCCTCGGCTCCCTCCCTCTTTGTCCCACATCCAGACTTCCACTCCCACAGCTGCAGGCGTGGCACAGCCTCTCTCCGGGGGCTTTCCCCATCTTAAGGGGCCAGGGTCACCCTGACGGTCACTGCTACCAGCTCTGGGACTGGTGCACCATCCTAGTCCCAGAGCCTGCTGGGCCCCTCCCCTCCCCTGTGCCCCTCCAGCCTGCTGGGCCCCTCCCCTCCCCTGTGCCCCTCACCAGGGATGGGGCCGGCAGCGGCGTCTCCGTTGACCTCCTCGCCCCGCACCAGCTGCTTGTACAGGTTGATCACCTGGGTGAGGTTGTCGTTGGCCTGCAGGATCTCCGCTGCAATGGCAGGAAGGGAGAGGCCAGTGTGAAGGAAGGTGGGCCTCTGTGGGGAGATGAGCACCCACATCTGTCCCAGCGCTCAAGAGAGTGGGGCGGCGGACATCTCACCTCATCTACTCAGACCCAGGCCCTCGGTCACCTGGCCCCCTGCCCCCTACGCACTGCCCCGTGCCGGCCCCTGCTCTCATGCGTGCCCCCCGCTCCGGGCCTCCACACGGCTCTGCTGTCGATACCCCAGATCTCTGCGTGCTTCCTCCCTTCCGGTCTTCCCCCAAGTCACTGTGGGGAGGCCTCCTCTAATCCCACCCCCTAAGCAGTCCCCTCCCTGCGTGGTTTTCTCCATGTCTCTCAGCACCACCTGACAAACTGCCACTGCTCGCGTCCTGGGCTTACTGCCTGTCTCCTCTCATTAGGCCACAAGCTCCATGAGGCCTAATGTCCATTCTGATCACTGCCACATCCTGAGGGCCCAGAACAGCGCCTGGCACACAGCAGGCCCTTGTCAGTATCGCTCCTGGGGAGCCAGGGCTTCGAGGGATCTGGACAGGGAGCCTCTTGGTGGAGGCCAGATCCCTGGCCCACGGGAGGCGCTAAGTGAGCTCCCGCTGAACGAGGCGCTGAGATGGTGCCCAGACCGCCGCCCAAGGGGCCCTGCTGACGTGGTAGCAGAGAACAGGCTGAGAACCTGATATGTGGCCTGGCAGAAGCCACAGGCTCAGCTCTGGACCTGCCCAGCCTAGAGATCCGCTCGGTTTGTAGCCCTTACCAGGGAGGCAATGTCTGCAGAGAGAACCCTGCTCCACCCTGGTTCTGCCTCCGTTCTGTGATCTGGGAAAGTCACTCCTGCCCCCCCCCCCCCCCCCCGCCCCAGCATTAGCTGTGAGATGGCGGTAATTTCCCTCCTGTGCAGCTTGTGGGCAGTAAATGAGGTGTCTGTGGAGGAGCGTGGCCCAGAGGGTCTCTCCAGGATATCAGATCAGCTCTCTGCTTCCTTCTTCCTCAGCTAGGAGAAACCCAAGGTCAATGCTGGAGGAAGCGGCCCCCTGGTGGTAGCTCCTGCTAACTGCAGGTACTCAGCACGCCCTGAGAGAGATGGGGGAAGAAGTAGGATGAGCCAGCTCTGCCTGGGGCTCACCTAAAGCCTCGTCATTGTCCTCTGTGTCACTGGCCAGTCGGAAGAGTGTGGGTCGCATCCGCTCACAGCGCTGGTACAGCTCCTGGGGGCGGCAGGGTGGGCGGGTCAGGGCCGCAGGGCCGCTGAGTGGACTGGGACAGGGTGGAGGCAGGCGCACCTTCATAAGGTCCTCGCTGCTCTGGGCTGCGGCTCCGCCCTGGCTGTGGCTCATCACCATCTCCGTCAGCAGCTTCACGTTGTTGTTCACCTCCTCAATGGCGCTCACCCGCTTCGAGATCTTCTCCATCCGCTTCTGGTCCTAGGGAGGCATCAGCAAGCGCCCCGGAGAGCTGGGTCAGGCCCGGCCCGAGCCAAGCACTGCCCACACCATCTGTTCCCAGTGTCTGCGGGCTGGGTGTCAAGGCAGACATGGCTACGAGCCCCTCGTGTCCAGAGTAGAGGACTCTGGTCCAAGAAGCCCTCAGCCAACCCTCCTCGTTTCTCCTCCTCCTGCCAGTGCACCCCTGGTGTCTGCATGGGCCCCCAAGAACTTCCTGGGCTTCTAACACACCTGCCAGGTGATTCTGGAGGACCAGGGCCCAGACCTACGACACCTGTGATTCCACACGAGCCCTGCCTTCCTCGTGTTTGTCCTTAAGGGTTTGTCCTTAAAGGTCATCAAGTGCATCTGGAAACTAGTGCAGTGACCTCTGCCAATGTCGTTAGTCCTGGTAAATAGATGGGCACTTCCTGAAAGGCCACTGCAGGAAGTGTCCCTGCTACTCAGGCCAACTCTTATTATTACCCATGTTCTCCTTTGGGGCATGAAAGGTGGGCTTGTGCCGTGCTGTCTTGGGATACATCCCTCTCTTTGCGAGGGGCCACCCTGGACTGGCTCTGGGCTGTCAGAGCATGCAGCCTGACTTTGAGACAACTCAGAACTTCTGCCCGCTGGGTCTCTAGACTGCAAACTTTTCTGAGGACTTGCCTTTATCAATTAAAAAATGTTCCCGCATGCACCCACGATATAGGTATACAGATGGTCCCCAATTACAATGGTTCAACTTACGAGTTTTTTACTTTACGAAAATGATATGCGTAAACTACATAATAGTCAAAAATAGGCTTTGTGTTGGATGATTTTACCAACTGTAGGCTAATGTGTGTTCTGAGCACATTTAAGGTAGGCCAGGCTAAGCTATAATGTTTGGTAACTTAGTATCAATTTAAAACATTTTCAACTTACAATGGATTTATGGGACATAACCCCATTGTAAGTCTAGGAGCATCTGTATTTATTTATAAATTAAGCATACATTATTTTCTCTCTCCACATACACACACACACACACACACACACGCACCTCCCTCTCTCTCTAAATATAATAAAGCTTAATTTATTTCTAATTTTTATGGAAAAGATCCAGGGATGATGAACTTGGCTGCTGGGAAATTCTTCCCTCTACACAGTGGTCCTGGTTCAGCCCACTGGGGTCCCCGGAGTCAGCCAGCTCTTTCACTGCTGTCACAGCCCTTTAGCCGGGTCACTACAGAATCCCTCCTCTGCACATCCACCCAGCTGACCATCTTCCTGCCCCCTCCTGCCCGTGCTCTGGGCTCGGCCATCACCTCTTGCACCATCTCCTTGATGAGCTTGTTGGCCGCTCGGAGGTCCTCCGGGTGGGAGCTCTTGAGCAGGCGGGCCAGCATCTGCGAGGACGGAAGGGCAGGACCGTGATGGCAGGGAATGGGCCTGGGGTCACGTGTTGGCTCCCACTTCCTGGCTGTGGGATGTTACCTAAGCTCCCTATGAAATGGCGTGAACCTACTGACACTTGATGGGGCGGCCACAGGACAACCGAGACACTGCACATAAGTGCTCCCCACAGTTCTCAGCAGAAATAAGTCCTCTACAAATAGCGCAAAACGTCCTATCACTGCTGTTAGAGAGGCTTTCTGGAACGGTGTACAAGAAGCTGAGCTGTGGTTACCTCTGGGCGGGGCGAGGTAGGCAGGAGCTTTTACTGTGTACCTTATCTCCGTGCAGTTTAATTTCTTGCCCATGAACACATGCTTCTTTTACAAAAAGCTACTGAAATTATCATTCAATGGGAGAACAGCATAAAGCTATGCAAACTCCTGGCAACCTATGGAATTCCCTCAAACCAACCCCCACTGGCACCAGACACTCTTGTGTTTACTAAATGCAGGGCACCATTTGGGGAGGACTCAGCATGCAGGAAGTACCTGTCACCGCCCACTGCTCATCTTGAGCCTCTGCTTCAAGAGCAGGGCAACCAGGGGTTGGGATTCACTGACCCCCAAGTGGGCCTCAGAACCCTCGGCCACCCCCTCCTTGGAGCCTCACCTTGGATTTCTCCTCATCTTCAAAGATGACATTCTTGGACCGAGGAGGAGGATGGGGAAAGATGGTGTCATCTGGAAGCTTGGGGTCAGACTTCACTATCCCTAGAATAGACGGGTGGTGGGAAGGCTGTCAAAAGGGCTCAGGCCCAGGGCAGGGGTTGTGACGGGGACGTGGCCAGGTAAGCACAGAAAGGACGGTGGAAGGCAGTCTTTCTCCAGCATGCTGGGTCTAGACTTGGGTGGGCCAAGGCCAGCTTCTGACCCTTCACACTGCACTGCATGGGGAAGAGTGTGGGCACACATATGGGAGCCACTCTCTGAGGGAAGTTTACCCAAACCCACCTTCTCTCCCCCCAAGCTGGCCTCAGGCAGGGCGACAAAAAGGCTCACTGGCAATGTTCTTGAGAAGTTAGAAAGGGCAGACCCATGACCTTGCTGCCAGAGCTCCAAAGTAGCGGGAGCCTGGGAGGGGAGGAGGAGAGGGGAGGAGGGGAGGAAAGGCCAAGCCCAGGCTCCAGGGCCTCACCCTGCTTCTTGAGCATCTGGTAGGCCTCGGCAATCTTCACTTCCTCGGGCAGGCCGACCGTCCAGCTGTAGAGCAGCTCCAAGATCTTGTTCTTCACCTTCTCTGAGGTCCGAGAGCCCAGGTACTGCAGAGACCAAGGGGAGGGGAAGGCCTTGATGTTGGCTGGCTGCCTCCTCAGAACGCCCTCGGAAACCTGGGCTCCAAGGCCCTCACATCCCACCCAACCAGCCTGGCACAGACGGACCTCACCTGCTAGCTCTGTCACTCGCTAGCTGTGCTAACGCTGTATGCCTCAGTTTCCCCACTGTTAAGAGTGGGTGATAACAGGGGCACCACAATGAGGATGCAGAGCTTACATGGCTAAGGCAGAGCCCAGTGCCTGCTCAGGTAAGGTTTAACTCTGTGACCTCAGGAAGGAGGAGCCACCGGACTGACAAGGGCAGGGGCAGCTGGGCATGCTCGGCCCTGAACCCTCCTCAGCCCCCGGCTGTACACTAGGCTAGGGGAACTGGCTCTCACATGAGTCGCCTTCTGGGAGAAGAATGGGAGGCCTGGAGGATCATTTAGCCACTCAGACCAGCAGGTCTGAGTGAGGAAGGGCGGAGGGGGTAGGGCTTCACCCAAGAGGCACCAAACATGTCCATGACCCATGGGAGGACTCCTCAGGCAAGCGGGGGGTGTGGTCCGTCTGGAGCCAGCGGGCTCCATCACCCAGGTTTGGGGCCTCAGCATCCCAGGCCTCAAGGGAGCCCCTCCTGTGAAGTGGGGACAGGAGACCCTCCCCTACAGACTCAGGTGGGGTTTCATGGCCAGGTCTGCAGGGAGAGACCACAGAGCAGCTCGTGCTGGCAGCTGTGTGCACTCCCTGCAGCTGTCTGCCCCTAAGTACCAAGCAGCTCCAGGGCCAGCCGCCATGTCAGCGGAAGCACTCTGCCTAGAGATCAGCTGCCCGGACTCAGCAGGGTGAAGGGGAGCAGGAGAGAGGGTGTGTGCTCAACCCGGTGAGAGTTCTAATGGGGGCTGAGGCGAAGGAGCGAGAGTCCCAGGAAGAGGCCTCAGGATGAGGTACAGTCCGGCACCCGTTGGCGGCACGGGGCTGAGCTTGGGCTGGGAGCACCCACCTTGGGAGACACCACCTTGATGAGCTCGTTGAGAAAGCGGAACTTGCCCACCTCATCGTGGAACCTCTTGCCGCAGCTCTTCATACATGTTTCCAGCACCTGGGGGAAGGCGGGGTGCGGGGACCCCGGGGAGGGTCAGAGGAGGCGGCCCAGAAAGGAGAAAGTGACTTGTGAGGACAAGAGGATTCGGCCCTGAGACTGATCACCGCCTTCTGGCTTGGCCATCTCGATACCACTGGCAAATTACTTCCTTACTATATTCCTTTGATTGTTTTTTTAAACTTAAATGGGCACCATCTACCTTAGCCTTATTCTAAGCTCTATGTCTGTGAAATCATAGGACTAGTGTGCATTGGAGAAAACGAAACAAAAAACGTACTGTGTTAAAAATAAAGACATAACTATTCAAAGAAAACCTGTTTGTCACTACCACCCAAGGTCAGCTTGGGCACAGTCAGTGGCGACAGGACCCATGCTGGGGGCTCAGTGCACCTGGTGCTCTTCTGCTCTTGGCACAGAAAGCTCGGGCCTGAGCCCAGGCCCCTCCTTGTACTCCTGTCTGCAGGCCCCTGACGGGCTGGGTGGCTCCGCAGCGCACCTGGGAGCTTTGTAAACACACAGACTCCTGGATGCAGGCACTGTGGCTCTGGTCCAGCTGCTCTGGGTGGTATGTGTGAGCAGCCCCCCGGAGAGCTGAGGCACAGCCTGGGTGGTTAATCTCTGGACCAGATGACCCCAGGGGGCCTCCTCCACACAAGAGACTACCTGCGCAGGGTCTGGGAGAGGAGGCCAGCCCGTGGTTGCTGTGGGACCCTCAGGGGATGCCCCGGACCCCCATTCTAGGCCATCTTGGCACAACTCCCTTGGGCCCTGAAGATCTGATGGGACCCCAAAAACCTCAGTCTTGGCCTCCCCTGGTGCTACCCACGTGGTTGGGGGGTGGCCAGCACCCTCTTTCCTCTTCTCCTCACCGTCAGAGCCTGAATCGCCTCCCACTCCTGCGGGGACTGGATCTTGTGGGCCAATAGCCGGGTGGCAAGTGGAGGCCTGGGTGAGAGGAAGAGACAGAGCTAGAACAGCCACGCAGCTCAGGCACCTGGAGAAGAGCCTCACTACCCTAAGGCTGTAGCCTCAGTGGCTTCTGCGGGGCAGACACGGAGGCCCAGCGCCCTCTCTGGGTCAAGGGCAGGGCTGCAGACTGTGGCATGATGGGTAGGGCCAGGCAGGGCGTGCAGGCTGGGACTTTCAAAAGGCATGAGCTCAGCCCCTTGGCCAGCTTTACTGAGAACAATGACCTGCCGTGTCCTTGGCTCAGCACAGACACAAGTATGGAGGGATGACCTCAGCCTTCAAGGACCCAGGCTGGGAGCAGGCAAGACAATGGACCAGGAGAGATGGGCAGACAGCTCCCTGGGAACTCAAGGACATTCTAGGAAGTGGTCGGCAAACTCATTCGTCAACAGAGCCAAATATCAACAGTACAATAATTGACATTTCCTTTGAGAGCCATATTTTTTAAACTTAAACTTCTTCTAACGCCACTTCTTCAAAAGAGACTCGCCCAGGCGTGGTATTTTGTGGAAGAGCCACACTCAAGGGGCCATAGAGCCGCACGTGGCTCGAGAGCCACAGTTTGCTGACCACAGCTCTAGGGGCAATCAGAGCAGCTTCATGGCGGAGGTGCTGGTATCATCTACCAGAGCCTAAAAGACCCGTCTTTAGTGCCAGTAACAGCTAACGTGTACTGCGTGCTTATGATGTGCACGGTGCCGCACAAGCCCTTCCTGCCTAAGCTTCGTAAGAGCCCTCTGAGGCGGGCGGCACTGGCGCCCCACTGTACAGGTGAAGTACAATCTCGGAAGCATTCAGTTTCCTGCCCCACTAACAAGGGAGGGGAGTCGCCCCTAAGCAGTCTGACTCCAGAGCACACGTCACGCTGTCTGCATGGCCGCCCCAGGCAGAGCGCTGCACTGGGGGAGGAGCACACTGAGCTGTGCTCCCCAAACTTGAGCATCACCTGGGAACCCACTAACTTATCCACCCTAAGACCCCTGCCCGGCATCTAGTCCAAGTCTAGGGGCAGCCCCAAAATGTGCATTTTCACAATCAGGACTACCATTTTCTCTCTGTGACATCTTGGGGCAACTGCTGAATCCCATAGCCTCAGTTTTTTTCCCTGTGAAATGGGCCCAGCAAGGCTCACCTCGGAGACAGGCTCATAAACAGCACTCAGTACTGTGTGCCCACTACTGTCATTAATGTGTGAGCACATGAGCCCTGGCCGGCTACTCAGTTGGTTAGAGCATCATGTAATACACCAATACACCAAGTTCAATTCTTGGTCAGGGCACAAATAAGAATCAACCAATGAATGCATAAATAAGTGGAACAAATTGTTGATTCTCTCTCTCTCCCTAAATCAACCACTAAATAAACAAATAAAACATTTGTGAGGACATTAAGAATGGAGAAGTCTGCCGAGACCGGTTGGCTCAGTGGATAGAGCATCGGCTTGGGGACTGAAAGGTCCCAGGTTCGATTCCGATCAAGGGCATGGACCTTGGTTGCAGGCATATCCCCGGTGGGGGGTATGCAGGAGGCAGCTGATCGATGACTCTCTCTCATCAATGTTTCTAACTATCTCTCTCCTTCCTCTCTGTACAAAATCAATAAAATATATTTTAAAAATATATTAAAAAAAAAATGGAGACGTATCTGCCTGATCTAGCATCTGCGGTGCACACAGCAGGTACACGGTGGATTCTGCTGAGTATGAGTGAAAGAGGGAGAGACCACCTACCCCTCAAAGTCCTGGTTGAGCTGCTCACAGAAGCCGTTGATGTTGGTCCAGTCCAGCTCCTTGTTGAGGGGGTTCGTGGCTCTGTCTGCAGGAAGAGATGGCTGGTGTGGCCTAGCAGAGGGATCCCTGCCTCTCACTCCCTACCCCGGTAGCAGGGGCAGGGTGTGTGGCTGAGCACACAGAAAGGCCAGTTGCCACAACTTCAAGCCCTGAGTGCTGATGTTTCAGTCCGGACAGAAGGAAGCCTGGCCACTGGCTCCCCCTATCAACTGCTCCCTGAAGGGCCCCCACTTTTAGAGACTGTCCTATTCCCCACTGCCCCGCCCCTACAGCTGTACGTCTGCCATGCCCACACTCCGAGTCTGCTCCTGGAAACAGTGTCCCCATGCTTCTCATGAAATGTATGCTCAGAGGTCCAGAAGCAGGAGAGAAATAAACGTCTAGCTCCTCCCTCAGGAGTCTGCCTGGCTGGCAAGTGGGCCAAAGGAACTAGGTTCTCAATACAAGGGACAGAGGGAGCCAAAACCGGTTTGGCTCAGTGGATAGAGCGTCGGCCTGCGGACTGAAAGGGTTCGATTCCAGTCAAGGGCATGTACCTTGGTGATGGGCACATCACCAGTAGGGAGTGTGCAAGAGGCAGCTGATCAATGATTTTCTCTCATCGATGTTTCTAACTCTCTATCCCTCTCTCTTCCTCTCTGCAAAACAACAACAACAACAAAACAACAACAACAAGGGACAGAGGGAGGCAAAGGAGCGGCAGGAACTGGAGACGGGACTCGGTTGAGGCCGGGGCCAGGGGAGGCTGCCTGGGAGAGGCAACACAAACGGGGGTGGAGGGAGTTACCAGCTGGGCGTGCTGCCTCTGAACAGCCCCAGGGCCGTGGGAGAAGATGCAGATAACCGAGCGCCGGGCCTTGGTAAAGGGCTTGGCTGAGGTATCGCCTCCCCCAGGAGGTCTCTGCTAGCTCCCCCTCATCCTCAGGTTGGTACTGCTCATCGGCCCTTTCTTGTGTGTCCCTCAGCCCTGACGGTCACCACCGGCCCAGGCCTGCTGCTGCACCACATCCACCTACCTACGTGTGCACGTGCCCTCTCCTCAGGGAAACGAATGAAGGAGGCTCAGCTGTAGGCAGGCAGGAGTGGTCAACAAGGCCACACAGTCACCTCCCTTGACACCAACATGGGTTACACAACCACCAAATAGGTCACGGAACTTCCCCAGGCCTCCGTTTCCCCATTTGTGAAGCTGGATTGAAATACAGACTGATTTGGGGCAGAGCTAGGGGGCAGCCAGAGGCAGATCTTTATTCCTTCCCCAGAGCCTATCTCCAAGCTTCACCCTGTCCTGGCCCGTTCTGCCCAAGCCTGAGCCAGAGGGAGTGGGAAGGAGGGAACAGAGCCCAGGAGATGGGACAGGGCAGGATCTGTGGACAGGAGGCTGGAGCCCCCGCCCGTGGCAGCTGAGCTCCTGTGCTGAGGAAGGTGGAGCCCTGAGAGCCTAGTGACTGGCAGCCATTCATTCAATTCCTATTTATTTAATAAACATGCTGAGCGCTGGGGCCGCGGCAGTGACCAAGACAAAATCCCTGCCCTCCTGGAGCTCACAGGCCAGCAAGAGACACTGACTGCTCAGATCAACAACGCACACAGAATACTGTACACGGTTGTAAGCGCCATGAAGACAAACAGCAAGAAGGCACAGAAAGGGGGGTGGGTGGGAGGCTGCTCTCTGGTACGTCTGAGCAGATATCTGAAGCACTTTCTCTCTGGGTATAAACTCTGTTCCAGGAGCCCTCCAGACCCTTAGAGAAATGAAGTCCCGCTGACCACCCAGGGCACCAGGAAGAGACACCCCCCATAAGTGCGGCCATCTACTCGGCCTCCTAGCCCCCCAACTTGGCCAGAGGCTGGGGAACACCAGTCTGAGAGAACTGGGCTGGCTATTACCCACTCGGTGACACCCGGCTGGGGGAGGAGGGGGGAGACCCCGAAACAGGAAGTCCCTTCCAGTATCAGACATGTGAGTCTGAGTGTGGACAGATAGGCTGGTTCTAGAGACGCCTCCTGAGTCAGAAGCCAGAGGAAGCCGTGCAATCACGAGACATCAGCTTTCTCCCCGGCATCTTTCTCAGAGCGAGGGCTTCTGGGTCCGAGGAGATCTGACCAACTTCTCTGGCCCTGGCCAACTTCCTCTGGGAGGAAGGAGGGGCACCTCCAGGGGTGTGTGACTTTACCATCACTCCGGTGGTGGCGATAAATGTCATCATTTACCATCGAAAGCTACTTTTAACCCCTAATCAGCCCAATGGAACAGCTTACAATTTTGCTGGGGCACAAAGGGAAAGAAATAGAAGGAACAACCTCGGTCCCAGTTGACTGGGGTCCAGCCTACTGCCAAAGCAAGTGTCCCGATTCCTCTCTGTTTCTCAGGTCAGACTCTTTGGTCTCCCAGAAAATGCCCCTTGCTGCTGAACCTGACACTGTATCATCATCAGACCTCCAGTCCTTCAGCCCGGGGCCTGCCCATCCCCCCAAGTTGCTGCTGCGACCTGGACACTTGTGGCGTTCTGGAACAGTCTCCGTGGCGGCCGAGTGCCTCCTTTCCATCCCCTCCCGCTCCCCCCTGCCAGACTGACGCTGAAACTTCCCAGAGGCTGGTGTGGTTCTGGGGCTAACCGCAGGGGTCAACTATGCTCACCCCTAGAAGCTTCCTGCCATGCCCGAGGCCGAGGCGCCGAGCCGAGTGTAGACCCAGAGGCCTCCCTGAGGCCCTGGCACAGACATGGCTCCAACACGAGCCCAGAGAGAAGCAGCCACAGCTTTCTGGGGCAGAGTCCGGGAGCGGGGCTGTGAGAGCCAGGGGTGTCAGCAATGTAGGGTCGGGAGCTCCATGGAGAGCTCAAGTGTGAGTGCTCAGAAGCCCAGAGCAGTAGGAAGCGGCGTCTGAAGATTCAGAGGAAGGGGTGCAGGGACCTTCAGAGGAAGTGCAGCAACAGCTAGGAAAGGAGTCTTGGGTGGAGGTGCAGAGGCCGAGGGGCTGGGCTGAGGGTAGTGACCGAAAACTTGAAATTACTTCTGGACTCCAGATGGGCCCTTCCAAGCCTGTAGGGTTTGGGGGTTTCTTACTGTGTGGCCAGAGCTCGGGGGATCAGATGAACCAGGGGGTCCTCCCTTCCAGGGCGAGGGAACCAGCAAATCTGAGAAGTTGCAAGCTCAAGGAAAGGACAGGAGGGAATGAGAGCATGCAGGACCAGAGAGTGGAGGATTCGGGCCCCATAGGGAGCAGGGTCCTTTCCTCCCGGGTCTGAGGTGCAGCCCTGCGCTCGCTTGCTCCCCTCCCGGGACCCAAGGAGATGACTCGGTGAAGTCTGGGCCTGAGTGGGTCGGAGGCTGCTTTCTCCGTCCCGGGGCTGCTGGACGCAGAGTCGGGCGCAGTTCACTCTTCCCCGAGGGCTGCAGCCCGGGAATCGGATGGGGAGTCCACCCAGTCGGTGGGGTCTTCCTTCATCTCAGGGTTGGAGGCACCGGTTCGGGGTACCGCCCCTCCCGGGACCGGGGCGGGGCGTGAGGAGGGGGCGCCCCGTACCCCGCCCCCGCCGGGAAGGGACCCGCCTCGGGCTCCCGGTTCCGGTTCCGGCCCGGCCCGCGCCCCTCCCGGACACTCACTGATTCGCGCCTCCAGAGTCTCCGGCTCCATCTCGGCCTCCATCCGCCACGGGCCCCCAGCCTCGGCACCGCCCCCCGCCCCCCTCGGCTCTCGCGGGACCTCCTCGGTACCACCCTCCGCCGATTAAAGGGGCAACGTCCGCCCCGACGCGCAGGAGCGGCGCACGCGAGCGCTCGGGAGCATAGAGATCCGCGCGAGCTCCGCTAGAGCGTCACCTGCCCCTAGCCCCGCCCCCAAGGGGCGTTTCGTCACGGCGGACCCGCCGCCGGCCTTCCTGTTCGCGCGGCGCTCAGGCGGGAGAGAAAGCGGAGACACTGGGGACTGAGGGCGGCACCGTGGAAACCCCACGGGACGCTCTGACTCGTCCTGCGTCACGGAGATGCCTGTGGCCGCGTCCAAGAGAACGTCCTGCGGCCATGCTTCTGAGGGGCTCCGAGGTCACTTCCGGGACTCTGAAGTCACACCGGGAGACCTGAGCGCGTACTTCCGCTTATTGCCAAAGTGGGCGTGTCCCTTAAAGGGGCCACGACGTTCGTGGGCTGCCTGAGTACTGGGATAGTCAGGCGAAAGTAGTTTGTGGATTGCTTGCAGTGGTCCAGGCATTGTTCTAAGCGTTTTGTTTTTGCTTTTGCATATGAATGCATTCACTCCTCCCAACAAACTCATGAGCTAGATAGATAGTTTGCCTGCAATCACACAAGTGGTGGGGCCTGACCTCAGCAGTATTTCCTGCATTAATTCTGCCACTATTTGTTGCACTCTGCATTTCCTTTGCTCTGTGAGGGACGTTGGAAAGACAAGGCCAGGTATTTATTACACAGTGTGATGGGGAAGCCCACGAAGTATAGGTAACCCTGGAGGAGCCTCTATCCCAACTGTGGGTGGGGGAGGAGGGGAGTCTTGTCTGGGGAGGGTTCACAGGAAAGATGATATTTAACAGGTGTTTCTCCAGGTAAACCTGGTGCAAAAACATATCCCAGGCGGACCAAACCAAACGTTTCCGGGCACACAGGGAGAAAGTATGGATAGTTCAGGGAATTGAAACTATTTCAATATGGCTCCAAAGGATGTTGGCCTGGAATTAGGCCGGGCAAGATCACGCAGGTCTTGTGTTTAGCTTTTTTTTTGTGTGTGGTAATTTATGTGGAGGTGTCACAGGTGGTGACAAAATCAGGCTTTTGTTTTAGAGATGTCCTTGCGGCCACAGTGAGCGGAAGACACTGGTGGGACAGAGCTGGTCTGAAATCAGGGAGGCAGAATAATAGGCTGACTTCCCGGCCTGGTGCCTTTTCTCCCTCCACTGAGGACCCTCCTCACCTGCCTTCCCACCCGAGGCCTGGGATGTCTGGTGATGTCATGCCGAGGGCGCCCAGTGCCTGGCTCTCCTGGGTCTGGTTGCAGTTGGTCGCTCCCTGGTGGCCCAGCGGGGAAGTGGCCGGGCCGGATGCCCTCTCCAGCCACCCTGTGCTCCGGAGGGTCAGAGCGCCTCGGAGACTAGGGAATCTGGCCAGTCCATTTCTGCTCAGCTTCGGCTTTGAGAATGACCTCGATTCACCTTGCAGCAAAGCAGACCTCAGCTGGGAAATGGGGAGGGGGCAACCTGGGGGGAGGGGGACGGGACGGGGGTTGTTCTGGGTTGGTTTTTCCCTAAACTCAACCAGTCAGTTAACTAGAATGGTTTTCTCAATTCTCCTCAGGCCATTGAAGTTACACAGGAAAATGATATGTAAGTTTATTGCATTTCTCAATAAAAGTTGTAACATCATATGAACTTAGAGCACTTTTCGTTTCTTTTAAGTATATTTTCATTGATTTCAGAGAGGAAGGAAGAGGGAGAGATAGAAACATCAATGATGATCCGAAACTGGTTTTCCTCAGTGGATAGAGCGTCGGTCTGCGGACTGAAAGGTCCCAGGTTCGATTCTGGTCAGGGGCATGTACCTTGGTTGCAGGCACATTCCAGGTGGGAGGTGTGCAGGAGGCAGCTGATTGATGTTTCTCTCTCATCAATGTTTCTAACTATCTATCCCTCTCCCTTTTTCTCTGTAAAAAATCAATAAAACATATATTTTTTAAAAAGAAACATCAATGATGAGAGAGAATCACTGATTGGCTGTCTCCTGCACGCCCCCTACTGGGAAACCCCAGCATGTGCCCTGAGCAGGAATCCAACTGTGGGTGACCTCCTGGTCATATAGGTCGATGCTCAACCACTGAGCTCACCAGCCAGGTATCTTTTTCCCCCTTTTATTACTAACATGAATTATGAATTATTACAGAAATAAAACAACCACATTTGCAGCATTGGTTTGGGGCATAGACACTGGCAGGAGTCACTTTTTGAAGACAGCAGAGATTCATTTCACCTGGGCTCAAATCCTGCCGTCACTGCTGTCTGAATCCAAGGGCCCTGGGCAAGCCACTCAGCCACGCTGTTTCTCCAGCTTCTTATCTGAAACCTGGTTGTGAAAATTCACTGGGAGGGTGTCTGCAGCACACAATCCCCCCTCACTTTCTCTGCTGACCTTTCCCCGCTAGCACATATCTCTGCCTTTCATCTTCGTGTTCTTTGTCTCTCCCAACAGAATGAAAGCTGGATGAGGATAAGGCATTTCCTCTGTTTGGTTCACTGATGTATCTTCTTTTTGCTTCTTCTTTGTTATTTATTGATTAGAGAGAGATCAATTTGTTGTTCCACTTATTTATGCATTCATCGATTGATTTTTTTAAAAAAAACTCCCTTTTTTATATTTTATTGATTTTTTACAGGGAGGAAGGGAGAGGGAGAGAGAGTTAGGAACACAGATGAGAGAGAAACATTGATCAGCTGCCTCCTGCACACCCCCTACCTGGGATGTGCCTGCAACCAAGGTACATGCCCTTGACCAGAATCGAAACCGGGACCTTCAGTCCCCAGGCCGATGCTCTGTCCACTGAGCCACACCAGTTAGGGCCATCGGTTGAATCTTGAATGTGCCCTGACCGAGGATCGAACCTCAACCTTAGCATAACGCACCACATCTAACCAACTGGAGTACCTGGCCAGGACCCGAGGAGAGCGAGATCAGTCACCATTGGGGCAGAGGGAGGGGTGAGAGAGAGGAGGTGCCCTTGAGGAGGGAACTAAAGAAGAAGGAAGAGAAATTGGCTCCCGAAGATGAGGGGACAGTGTGTGGGGACCCAGGAAGTATGACATGCTGGAGGGAAAGGTGTGTGTGGCAGGAGAGAGCAGAACCCTGTGACCTTGGGCAAGTCACTGCACTTGAGTCTTAGTTGGCGGAGGATTAGGGATAACGTAGAACACCTACTATACAGGTGGGAAAAGATCTCTATGGCTTTTGCTAGTATACAGGAAGCACTCAATACAGGCTAAACAAAGAAAGCTCCAAATGGTGCCGAAACCAGTTTGGCTCAGCGGTAGAGCGTCGGTCTGCGGACTGAAAGGTCCCAGGTTCGATTCCGGTCAAGGGCATGTACGTTGGTTGCGGGCACATCCTCGGTGGGGGGTGTGCAAGAGGCAGCTGATCGATGTTTCTCTCTCATCGACGTTTCTAGCTCTCTACCTCCCTCTCTGTAAAAAATCAATAAAATATATTTTAAAAAAAGAAAAAAAAAAAAAAAAAAAGAAAGCTTCAAATGGTGATGACTATTGTTATATCCGGAGAGGCCCTCGGTTCTATTCTCCAGGTTTGGGGCTTTGGTTCGACTCCTTTCTCTTCCTTTCCCCCCAAGGCTTATACCTGAATGGCCCCCGTCCTCGTTTCTCCCCTGGGAACTCTGCGCACTGGCCTTTGTCTTCCTGAATTCCCGAGGGAAAAGGACCCCAAATACAGCAGGAAAGACTTGGATCCGCTCCAGGAAAGGACTTCCTGGGGAGGAAGGGGACAGGGCGTGTTTCCCTCAGTTATGAGAATTCCAGAGCCGGAAGGAGTCTTGGCGATCACTTATCTGGTCCAGAGCTTTTCAACGCACAGGCATCCAACGGAGGAAAGGGCTTTACATCTGGACCAGGGAAACTCGAGTTTCCTGAGGCCTGCATTACCCAGGCAAAAGCCCACATTTATTTAGAGTGGGAAAAGAAATTCCTGTAGATTACAAACTTTAAAAAGCTGACAAATGCCACAACCATAAAATCAGAACAATAAGACATTTTTACTTACCTACTTGACAGGCCACCGGAATGCATTTTCCCCCTACAATGTGGGCTGCATACTCTTCCTATAGCAGTGATTACAACAGTCTCTTTTCTCTAAGGAGGAACAAAAAGTCAGACTTCTAGCTTGTTTAATCGAAAAGATGTTTTCTACACCCTAGCCTGCTTGGCTCAGTGGATAGAGCATGGGTCTGTAAACTGAAGGGTCCCAGGTTCAATTCCAGTCAAGGGCACATGCCCAGGTTGCAGGCTCTATCCCGAGTGGAGGGTGTGCAGGAGGCAGCAGATAATGATTCTCTCTCATCACTGACGTTTCTATCTCCCTCTCCCTCTCCCTTCCTCTCTGAAATCAGAAAAAACATATAACATATGTACATATATATGTGATATTTTATTTATTTAAAAAATATATTTTTTATTAATTTTTTTACAGAGAGGAAGGGAGAGGGATAGAGACCTAGAAACATCAATGAGAGAGAATCATTGATCAGCTGCCTCCTGCACACCTCCTACTGGGGATGTGCCTGCAACCAAGGCACATCCCCTTGACTGGAATCAACCTGGGATCCTTCAGCCCACAGGCTGACACTCTATCCACTGAGCCAAACCAGCTAGAGAGTATGTGATATATATTTTTTTAAATGTTTTCAACTTTAGAAAGGTTTTTCTCAGCTTCATAATCTGTTACTGATAATGTCATGTAAACCTTACATTTTTTAAAAAAATATATTTTACTGATTTTTTACAGAGAGAAAGGGAGAGAGATAGAGAGCTAGAAACGTCGATGAGAGAGAAACATCGACCAACTGCCTCCCGCACACCCCCTACCGGGGATGTGCCTGCAACCAACGTCCATGCTCTTGACCGGAATCGAACCTGGGACCTTTCAGTCCGCAGGCCGACGCTCTATCCACTGAGCCAAACAGGTTTCGGCTAAACCTTACATTTTTAATATCAAATTGGGGAAAGCCACATTTTCCGCGCGGTTTCCTCAGGAGCTGCGGATTCCGTCAAGACAGAACATGTTGGACGTTGACACACAACCCCGTGTGGTGACCTAGAAAACATTCGACGTCACACACAGGTATCCTTTCTCTTTGCGGTACTGCTACTGGCCCCGGTCCCACACAGAGGCATCCGCTCAATTGTTCTGCACGTGATCCCCAACGCAAAGAACCTACTGTGTGGTGCAGGGATAACGACATCTGCTGTGTTACTGATCGTCTTCCCAGTGGCGTGGTGTGGAGTTCCGTGTAACGAGGCGCCATCGGGAGCTGAGTTCTCCACCTATGGTTTTCCGAATCCGAGACCAACCTCCGGCTCCATGAGATACACACCTTACTTCTCACCCACTGGCCCCATTCTTCCCATGTCGGGAGCCTAGGATGTATGTTGTGCTGACACAGTGACATGACCTGTGTCCCTTCACCTTTATGTCAGGACACCAGGCGAATCAGCAGAGGGGGTGTGAGTGATCAGACTCTCAGGTTGAAACCTGCTAGCGGTGTCATCTAAGACCATCGGAAAACACAGATATTTACATTATGATTCATTAACAGTAGCAAAATTATAATTATGAAGTAGCAATGAAAATAATTTTATGGTTGGGGGTCACCACAACATGAGGAACTGTATTAAAGGATTGCAGCATGAAAAAGCTTGAGAACCACTGGATTAGAGTATTTCTGGAAACCATTCTTTATTATTTTTAAATATATATATTTTTATTAATTTCAGAGAGGAAAGGAGAGGGAGAGAGAGAGATAGAAACATCAATGATGAGAGAGTTATTGATCAGCTGCCTACTGTACACTGTCTAAGGGGATCAAGTCTGCAACCAGGGCATGTGCCCTGATGGGGAATCAAACCATGACCTTCTGGTTCATGCTCAACCACTGAGCCACACCAGCTGGAAACTATTCTTTAGATTAGGAACCACCTAACTATCCCTAGAAATAACTACACCCCAAACTCAAACTAAATGTGTGTCCAACTCCACTTCCCATTCGTGGGACCCAGGCTTCAGAGAGACAGCAGTGCTTTGCAGATAGGGAACAATGTGGGGAGCCAGCACAGCCATGGCACACTTAGCCCCAGGGCACCTTATGTGCCACGCCAGCTCAGCCAGGTTTGGTGAGCCTGAGAGGGGGCGGTGAAGGATCGAGAAAAGACAGACAAGAGAAGAAAGCTGGGTCTGGGTGGGATGCTGCTCTCTGATGGAGAGCTAGTGACAGCACCCACAAGCTGTATCTTTATTTTTTTTTATTTAAAAAAATAATATTGAAGGAAGATTATTTTAAAAAATATATTCTATTGATTTTTTACAAAGAGGAAGGGAGAGGGATAGAGAGCTAGAAACATCAATGAGAGAGAAACATCAACCAGCTGCCTCCTGCGCACTCCCCACTGGGGATGTGCCCACAACCAAGGTCCATGCCCTTGACTGGAATCAAACCCAGGACCCTTCAGTCTGCAGGCCATCGCTCTGTCCACTGAGCCAAAGCGGTTTTGGCTGTGTCTTTATTTTATAGCAGCTGCCACGAGGCAAAGTAAGGGCGTGATCAAGATGTTTACAGCATTCTCTTGAGTTTTGATCCAACTCAATAACATGCACCTGAGCGCTATCAAGCCCACATCACTCAGGCACGTGGGGCCACATGTTCGAACCACAGGTTCAAGCTTACAACGACAGCTGTTGGCTGTCATTGTAAGGGGAGGGCTCTGCCCTCCAGGCTGGGACTTGCACGTGGCCATGAGATGATTGTGCCCGCTCATCAGTCCAAGGCTTGAACCTGTCCAAACACTGCAGCCGCTCCCCACAGAACAGCCTCCAAGATAGAAGGTTCCGAGAAGAAAACAGGACCGTGTGGCTCATGGAATGGTTGGAAAGAAGCATGAGGAGGGGCTTGCCTCTGGGCGGCGTGGCGGCTGGGGAGACCAGCTGTTCCTGCAAAAGCTTTCTGACTTCTGTGAGGTGTCTCTTTAGTCACGTGCATCTTAATTTTTCACTCTTTTGAGGCAGATGCCATTTTTCTTCCTGATTTAGACTGTTCTCTTAGTGGCCAGCAGGAGGCAGCAAAGGCTTTCTACTGGAGAGAGGTTACCCCTTCCACAGCCTCCTGGAAACACGGAGCCAGTGGCCGCACCTGTGGCTGGCCCTGACTCCAGCAGGGGCTTACGGAAAACAAGTGAAATGAGCTGGTGTTGGGAACTCCAGGGAAGCTCTAACTTTTAAAAGAGCTCTAATGAGCCGAAACCGGTTTGGCTCAGTGGATAGAGCATTGGCCTGCGGACTGGGGGGTCCCGGGTTCGATTCCGGTCAAGGGCATGTACATTGATTGCAGGCACATCCCCAGTAGGGGGTGTGCAGGAGGCAGCTGATCGATGTTTCTCTCATCATTGATATTTCTAGCTCTCTATCACTCTTCCTTCCTCTCTGGAAAAAAATCAATAAAATATATTTTTAAAAAGGGGCAAGAGAGATCAAGGAAAAATATTTTAAAAATAAAAAAAAATAAAAGAGCTTTAATGAAATATAATCCACGCTACAGAGGACTCGCCCATTGAAAGCGTACAATTCAATGTTTCTTGGTTGGTGTGTGAGAGGGGCCATGGGTCAGCCCTGACGCCTGACCACCCTGTGAGTGAGTGACGTCCACCGTGTCCGGTCCTCAGCAGCCCCGCTCAGCACCTATGCCCTCGTGCCGATGGCTTCCCGTCGGGACTCCGTCATCTCATCTCTGGTCTCCCTCCGGCCCTGCTGCCTTCTTTTTCCCTTTGTCAGTACCCTCCCCGAAGGACCTGCCTCCTCAGGATGTGGCCGACGGAGGGCAGCCTCAGTTCTGTCATTTCTGTCTCCATGATGTTTCAGGCTGAAGTTGCTCTGGGATCCACGTGTCCGTCTTCCTGACAGTCCAGGGTGTCAGTAAGTAGAGCTTTCCTCTAACACTATACCCGGAGTGGCCAGATGATGATAATCTCTGAACCCATAATAATCTGGCCATTCAGTGTATATCCTATATAATAGAAGGCTAATATGCAGGCCAGCCAATCGCCCATGTCTCCTCCCCTGGCCAGGCTGGCCAGATCCCCTACCCATGCACAAAGTCATGCACCAGGCCTCTAATATATATATTAGAGGTGAGCTGCTGGTGCTGGAATGAGTTTGGTGAATCCAAGGGACAGAGAGGTCAGCTTGGCTAGGGGGCAGGGGGGGCCAGAGGCTGCAAGGTGGGCAGGACAGACCAGGTGGGCCTTGTCAGACAAATGGGGGGGGGTTGGATTTTATTCTGAGGAGAGAAGAAGCTTCAGGAGGGTTGCATCTTAGGGCAGGAGAACAGGTGTTGCCATTTCCATTTTACAAAGACATCAGCAGGCGGTGGAAGGATTGTGGGGGCAGGAGTGGAGGAAGGGGTCAGCTAAGGGGCTGTGGCCCATCCCCCCCCCCTTCCTGCTCCTCCTCCTCCTCCTTCAAATTCCTTCCTCCCTCAAGGCCTCCCTCCAGTCCTGGGCAAGGATGACCCCAGAGCTCCAGGGGACCTGGCGATCCTGGGAAAATGCCAGCTGGCAGTGCAGCCAGTAGCCAGCAGCCAGGGTTCAGAGTGCGGCCACTGAACTTGGAGATCAGGTTCAACAAGGAAGCGCCCTGGGCTGCGTGAAGCAAGGGCTCCGTGGAAGTGCCCGGGACAGACGGTCATCTGGGCAGAGCGGAGAGACAGAGCTGGGCATCCGCTCTGGCGGCCTGAACACTCACCCAGGCTCACACAGAATGTTTATAACAGCGAACATTTATCCCGCATTGAACATGGGTCGGCGGTGTGCTCAGAGCCGCACACACATTCTCCACTAGGGTTCAATCTGGTGTGACAGATCCGTCTGGTGTGACAGTCCCCGTTCAGTTCCCAGTTTACAGGCGGCAAACAGAAGCCCAGAGAGGTTGGGTGAATTGCCCTAGCCCCGTGGTCAGCAAACTCATTAGTCACCAGAGCCAAATATCAACAGTACAACGATTGAGATTTCTTTTGAGAGCCGAAAACTGACTTCTGCGCATGGGCCACAAAGTTTTTGCGTATTTTGTGGAAGAGTCACACTCAAGGGGCCAAAGAGCCCCCTTCTTTCCTTCTTTTTAAAAAATATGTTTTTATTGATTTCAGAGCGGAAGGGAGTGGGAGAGAGAGATAGAAACATCAATGATGAGGAAGAGAATCACGGATTGGCTGCCCCCTGCACACCCCCTACTGGGGATTGAGCTCACAATCAGGGCATGTGCCCTGACCGGAAATCGAACCCTGACCTCCTGGTTCGTAGGTTGACGCTCAACCCCTGAGCCACCCACCCAGGCAAAACTCAGTGCCTTCCATGCCCCGCTGTTCCCTGTCATCTCTGGAAGAGGATGTTGGGGAGGGGTGAGCCGGGGTGAGCCGGGAGGGAAGCGGATGTGACTGATGTGTTGATCTGTGTGTTCTTCCGAAGGAAAAGGCCAGGAGAGGAGACAGGCCGGGATCTGAGAGGCCTTAGGACCCAAATCCCCCAGAAGCAGGAGGCCAGTGGCAACATATTCCAGAAGCCACAGCCTGAGGGGTCCGTTAGGCAGCAGGGGGGCACCATTCCTGGGACCCAGGACCCTGTAGGGCCACTGAAGTGTTTTGTTTTGTTTTTAAATATATTTTTTATTGATTTTTTTTTTTACAGAGAGGAAGGGAGAGAGATAGAGAGCTAGAAACGTCGATGAGAGAGAAACACTCATCGGGGATGTGCCCGCAACCAACGTCCATGCCCCTGACCGGAATCGAACCTGGGACCTTTCAGTCCGCAGACCGACGCTCTACCGCTGAGCCAAACCGGTTTCAGCTTAAAATACTTCAGTATTTTAAGGTCTCATAAAACTGGAAGGAGAAAATGGACTGAACTTGGAGGTTGAAGAAAATGTCTCTTTTTAAAAAAATTATTATTTTTTTATTTTTATTTTTTAAAATATATTTTTAATTGATTTTATACAGAGAGGAAGGGAGGGGGATAGGAAGCCAGAAACATCGATGAGAGAGAATCATCGACCGGCTGTCTCCTGCACACCCCCTACCGGGGATGTGCCCGCAACCAACGTACATGCCCTTGACCGGAATCGAACCTGGGACCTTTCAGTCCACAGGCTGATGCTCTATCCAATGAGCCAAACCGGTTTCGGCAAGAAAATATCTTAATTATGTAACCATTATATATTCATTCGATGCAGGTGTAAATATAATTACATATATGTGTATGCATGTATGTGCATGTAGACTATATCAATAGTTTTTAATGTAGGGGGGCCCCCCAAATGCAGAAGTTCCTCAGGCACAGGAGAGTCACACTGGGGGGGGGGTGAGAAGAACATGCCACAGCCTGAGGGCTCCATGCAGTGCCAGGTGGGGGGACTGCCTCCCTCCAGCCAACACGGGGAGTGGGGGGGGGGGGTGAGACACGGGGCTCCTAATAGTGACAACAAATAGTATCTGCCAACCAGTGACAGAATGCCAGCTTTACCTCCCTTCCCTCTCACAACACTTCCTGCTCTCAGTTTAGGCAGGAGGAGAGCGGACTCAGAGGGGTTAACGAACGGGGCCTGAGGTCATGCAGCTGGGGAGTGGAGGAGCCACAGTCCAGTCCTCTTTCCTCCACGGGAGGACTCCCTCCTGCCCCCGGGAGCCGGGCCCTTCCGGAAGCCTCCACTGGGGGGCAGTGGGTTGTTTTCTAGTTGTCTCCCCTGCTGGGCAGGGTCTCTTTAAGGCATGCCTGCCTGTATTTTATGCTTTTCTACTATGGCGGCCCTCAAACTCATGCATTTGAATAAAGTCCTGTGTGTTTGTGTTACCTGAGGGACACCCTGTGTGGCCAGCTACTAGGGCATGCCTTTCCCGGCACCCAGAGGAGTTCACACCGGCAGCTTTATGACAGCTGCTCCTCACCACTGCCTCTTAGCGCAGCCTGGTGGCTCATGCACAATCTCTGAGGGCCCAGCACCAAGTCCTGCTTCTGTAGCTGCTTTATTCGCTTCACACTGCACCTGAGCAAGGAACACGACCACGGAGGGCAAAATATGCGACTAAAAATTGTGTTATTGATTGATTTTTTTTTTTTAAGAGGGGAAGGTAAAGAAAGAGAAATACTGATTTGTTGTTCCACTTACCTATGCATTCATTGATTGCCGCTCGTGTGTGATCGGATCAAGATCGAACCCACAACCTTGGTGTATCAGGACGATGCTCCAACCAACTCAACTACCTGGCTAGGGCCCCCCCAAATGTGACGTTTGATGGCTGCATAATAGTTCATTTGTATTTTCATAGCATCTTTAGCTTAGCCAATCCTGTATTATTGATGTTTCATTTTCTAACTCTGCCCCAAAGACTATTAATATGATTAGTTTTGGCTAGTTAGTTTTGATTTAGTATTAAGCACTTACTATGTTCTGAGAACAACTTTCTGATCATCTGACTTGATTCAAGGGTAACATTTGGAATACTGATTAGAACATCCCCAAACCCATCAGAAGTGGCCAAGGTGGTAGTCAGAGGAAAATGTATAGCCTTAAACACATTTATTAGAAAGAAGAGAAGATAAAAAATGAATGAATAAAGCATTCAGCTTGAGAAACTAGAAAAAGAGCAATGAAATAAATGAAACACTGAAATAAAAAGTTAGTGAGCATAAAGGAAGGAAACAAAACCAATAGTTGGTTCTTTAAAAAGATCAATATAGTAGAATGTCTAAGGACATGTGCAGACTGCACCTTCTTTAGTCCAGAGGTCTTCATGAATATTATTCCTCCCACCAAGCTTCCGATAACAGTTGTCTGACAAAGTGTATTCGTTATTTGCTGCTGTGTAACAAACGGATCAGAATATAGAAACTTACCATAAGAAACATGTTTCTCACCGTTTCTGTGGGTTAGAATCCAGGTGGGACTTAGCTGGGGGTCTTCTGGGTCAGGGTCTCCATAAGGCTGCAGTCATGGTGTTGGCTACACCAGCCATCCCAAGGCTTCAGCGTAAGAGATCCATTGCCAAGTTCACTCACATGACTGTTGGCAGGCCTCAGGTCTTCATTGGCAATTGGCTGGAGACATCAATTTTTTTGGCACACGGACCTCTCCACAGCACTAGTCATGACATGGCTTGCTTCCTCCAGAGTTAGAGAGAGAGAGAGAGAGAGAGAGAGAGAGAGAGAGAGACAGTCTTTTTATCACTTAATTTCAGGAGGCCATCCCATCACTTTTGCCATAATCTAATATTCTGTTAGTTAGAATAGAGTCATTGAGTTAAGTCACACTCAAGGCCAGCCAGTCATACAAGGGTATGATCACTAGGATGTCATCTCAGAGGCTGCCACTGCCTAAAAGGTGTAGGTCCTTTCACTGAGGGAGGGCAGTGTTACATGCCTTGATAGTCATCTGAGCAATGGGTTGGTAGTCAAGGCCAGTTCTGCTACTTACTAGTTGTATACGTCCTGGGAACCTTTGTTCCCTATCTGAAAAATGGTTCAGAGGTAGGCATTTTTAAGAGAATAAGGTTGGAGATGTGAGGATAAATGATTTTCTTTCTTTTAAAAAAATATTTTTATTGATTTCAGAGAGGAAAGGAGAGGGAGAAAGAGATAGAAACATCCATGATGAGAGAATCATTTATCTGATGCCTCCTGCACGCTCTCTACTGAGGATTGAGCCTGCAACCCGGGCATGTGCCCTGACCTGGAATCAAACTGTGAGCTCCTGGTTCATAGGTCGACACCCAACCACTGAGCCACACTGGCCAGGACTAAGCGATTTCCTTCCTTCTTTCCTTTCTTTCCTCTTTTCTTCCCTCCTCCTTCCCTGCTTCCTTCCTTCCTTCCTTCCTTCCTTCCTTCCTTCCTTCCTTCCTTCCTTCTTCTCTCTCTCTCCCTCCCTCCTTCCATCTCTCTCTCTCTCTCTCCCTCCCCCTAAATGCCATTCGTTGATGTAAAACTTGCACACAGAAAAGCACACAATTCAGAAACGTGTCCTTTGTCTTTAAACATTTTTTTCTGAAACAAGTGACCTTTTACTTTTTTTTTTACTTTGTGCACCTGCCAAAAGCTCCTCCAGTGAGCTAGAATTACTCCTCTAATCAGAAAACAGCAGCTTTACAAGGTGTAGTTTCTGTTGATCCGACAGTTTCTGTGTAGAAAGCATTTGAACACTCCTTATCTTGCTTGGGCTTCCCCATGGCCCTGGGAGAAAGGCCGAGAAGGAATTAACTTCCTCGTGGAGAAAAACGAGGAAACCGCTCTTCTCTCGGGCGGGCAGGGGACGGCAGGTGGTGTTCTATGTGCGCACCGGGCAGCCTGCCACCCTTCAGCGGCTGGCACAGCCGCCCGGCACCCCGCCCAGGGGCACTGCCAACTCTCATGGAAAAGGTTCTGGCTCGCCAAACCAGGGCTCTCGAAAAAGCCTACTCTGGGAACCCGCCCTAAATAAGTTGTCATGTTGCAGCCAACCTTTGTGTGCAAATAGACTTTATGCAGCAGCAGGTTTAATAGCCAGCACTTGAGATTCATGCATGTATTGAGCAGAAGGAGATTGGCTGAATAGATCTAGGCACCGCACTGCCATGAACATATATCCCTGAAATATAGATCTGTGGGCGTTCGTGTTTGCTGAAGGAAGCAGGGTCAGCTGGAGGGGAGTCTCGGGTGTCGATCCATGGCAGACCACCAATGCCAGGAGAGGAAGCGGGTTTCTCCCGGTGGGGGGGTGGCCAGCGCTGTTTTTCTGCTTAATTAATGGCTCTCACTGCCTGCGGTGAGCATGTCGATAAGTAATAGAAGGTAAAAAAACCAAGAATAGATGTGGAGCATGTCAATCCCTAGCAACCCCAGCCTCAGCCCTCTCACTCCCTCCTCCATTTCTTAACACTTTGTTGTAGATACTTCTAGATGTGTGGTGGGTTTTTTTTGTTTTGTTTTGTTTTGTTTTGTTTTGTTTTTTACATCCACTGGGTATTGCTTTTATTGTATTTACTTATTTATTTTAATATATTTTATTTTATTTTATTTTATTTTATTTTATTTTATTTTATTTTATTTTATTTTTTTTTTAACAGAGAGGAAGGGAGGAGGAGAGAGAGTTAAAACATCGATGAGAAAGAAACATCCATCAGCTTGGTACCTGCCCTTGACCAGAATGGAACCCGGGACCCTTCAGTCTGCAGGCCGATGCTCTATCCACTGAGCCAAACCAGCCAGGGCTATTTATTTATTTTTAAATATATTTTTATTGATTTCTGAGAGGGGGAGAGAGATAGAAACATCAATGATGAAAGAGTCATTGATTGGCTGCTTCCTGCACGCCCCCTACTGGGGATTGAGCTCATAACCCGGCATGTGCTCTTAACCTGAATCAAACCTGAGACCCTTCAGTCCACGGGCTGATGCTCTATCCACTGAGCCACACAGGCCAGGGCCACTGGGCATTACTTTTAAAACTTTCATGCACAGCCCTGGCTGGTGTGGCTCTGGTGGTGGAGTGTCGTCCTATACCAAGAGGCTGCTGGTTCTATTCCCGGTCAGGGCACATGCTTGGGTTGTCGGCTTAATCCTCAGCTGGGGGATACAGGAGGGAGTCTATTGATGTTTCTCTCCATCCCCTCTAAAAAGATAAATAAAAACATTAAAAAAAAAACACCTTACATGTACATCAGAAAAGTCACGGGTAAGGGGAGAAAACAGAACAAAAGACTTTTTTTAATTTTAAAAAATATATATTTTATTGATTTTTTACAGAGAGGAAGGGAGAGACATAGAGAGCTAGAAACTTCGATGAGAGAGAAACATCGACCAGCTGCCTCTTGCACACCCCCCACCGGCGATGCACCCGCAACCAAGGTACATGCCTTGACCGGAATCGAACCTGGGACCTTTCAGTCCGCAGACCGACGCTCTATCCACTGAGCCAAACCGGTTTCGGCAAAAAGACTTTAACGTGAATAGAAAGTGAGAAGCATAGAGTGTTTTACGAAGTGTAGCTCTGAGGCTCTGTGTGAGGATGAGGAGCAGGGCTCAGGGCCGCTGGCTGGCCTGCCACCCAGTCCCCTCTGTCCCCGCATCCTCGGGCCCTGGAGGAGGCAGGAGGCTGGGCTGAGGGGGCCTGGGGGTGCTCTGGGCTGGGGGGCTGGGCCCAGTGAGGAGCCTCTGGCTGTTCGTTCTGGGGGCCTGGGAAGAGGGGACCAAAGTCCCCACTTACGGCCTTGGGGGGGTTCATGTGTAATATTCTAGGAGATAAGCTGGACCGGGAGGTGAGACCCTGAGCCCCGGCCTCCAGGCCTGAGAGCCGCCTTTGGGAGCAGCTGCCATGTTGGTGAGGATGCCGGCTTCTCCGCCATCCACACCTTTACCCGATGGGGACGGGGATGGGTTGGAGGGGAAACTGTCACGGTCTCTCTCCAGGCCTCAGTTACCCCCTCTGCGTCGTGAGGAAGTTGGACAGATGGTCTCCAAGGCCCTTAGCATCCAAGCTCTCTGCATCCTCCACCACCATGCTGAGCCTGTCTCTTCCCCTCTCTGGCCTTAGTTTGCTCACCAGTAATACATTTCTTTTTTTTTTTTTTTAAATATATTTTATTGATTTTTTACAGAGAGGAAGGGAGAGATATAGAGAGATAGAAACATCGATGAGAGAGAAACATCGACCAGCTGCCTCTTGCATACCCCCTACTGGGGATGTGCCCGCAACTCAAGTACATGCCCTTGACCGGAATTGAACCTGGGACCTTTCAGTGCGCAGACCGACGCTCTACCACTGAGCCAAACCGGTTTCGGCAACATTTCTTTAAAAAAAAAATATATTTATTGATTTTAGAGCAGAAGGGCATTGCTTTTAAAACTTTCATGCACAGCCCTGGCTGGTGTGGCTCTGGTGGTGGAGTGATGTCCTATACCAAGAGACAGAGGGAGAAAGAGGTGGAAACATCAATGATGAGAGAGAATCATTGATTGGCTGCCTCCTGCACGCCCCTACTCGGGACCAAGCCTGCAACCCCAGTATGTGCCCTTGACCGGAATCGAACCTGGGATCCCTTCAGTCCACAGGCCAATGCTCTATCCACTGAGCCAAACCAGCTAGAGTGAGTAATACATTTTTCTATTTCCTTTTTCTCCACATGGCTTTCTTCTCTCTGTGTGTTTCTGGCTTTAAATTTCCCTCCTTTTGTAAGGTCAACAGTCCTATTGGATTTAGGGCTCACCCTAACCGATAGCACATGGTCTTAACTTGCTGACAGCAGCAAAGACCCAATTTCCAAATTGGTGCTCCATTCACAGGGTCCAGCTGGCCGGATGTTTGGGAAACCTATTTGAGCCAGTACAGATGGGGTGAGAGCGGTGTGACTGGAGGGGTGCTCTCTGCCTCTCAGGGGGGACGTTGGGGCCCAGACACTCTCCCGACATTCTTCCTCTCCTGGTCACTCACCCGCTCCCTCTCTTTCCTCCTCTCCAAAGACCTACTAGGCCAAGTCTGTTATATTACAGACTAGAGACATGGTGCATGAAATTTGTGCACAGGGGTGTGCGTGTCCCTCAGCCCAGCCTGCACCCTCTCCAATCTGAGACATCCCTCTCACAATCCAGGACTGCATGCCCCTAACTGCTTATGCCTGCCAGCCTGATCACCCCTAACCACTCCCCTGCCAGCCTTATCAATACCTAACTGCTCCCCTGCCAGCCCAGTCACCCCTAACTTCCCTCCCTTGCCAGCCTGATAGCCCCTAATTGCCCTCCCTTACCAGCCTGGTCACCTCCAACTGCCCTTCCCTGCAGGCCTGGTCACCCACAAATGCCCTCCCCTGCCAGCCATCTTGTGGTGGCCATCTTTGACCACATGGGGGCAGCCATCTTGTGTGTTGGAGTGACAGTCAATTTGCATATTATCTCTTTATTATATAGGACTATAGATGGGGCAACTGAGGCCCAGAAAGGGGCACAGCTGGCCTCAAGTCACTCAGCCAGTTAAGCACAAAGCGGGCACTAGACCTGGACCCCCTACCCCCACCCCAGCTTTGCCTCCCAGTCTCTCTCCGGGCCTCAGGCTTTGTTGAGTGGAGACTGGGATGCTGGGCCTGTACAATCCCACAGCATCCCTCTTGTCCAGCTGCCCCCTGAGCCAGGCTCACAGGAAGTAACCATAATGACGGTCGCCCCTCAGTTTGCTTAGTCTGTGCCAGGCCCTATCCATGCGTGCGGCTTCACACACACACACACACACACACACACACACACGATCTCGAATTCTCCCAACCATCTTGAAGGTAGATGACTGTCCAGCCCCCTGTGGGCCAGGTGCCTGTACTGAGAGCTACACCCCAGGACACCACCCTCTTTACCCAGCTGAGGGGCAGGAGGCCAGCCTTTCACCACGTTAGACCAGAGGCAGCCACCAGGGGGCACCAAGGGGCCTCGTTTGCATCCTCTCCAATAGAAGCAGACATTGATCCACCGGGAGGGTTGCGGCTCAGCAGGAGGCTCCTGTGTGTGTAGAACAGCGTCAGCACTTCCTGGCACAGACCAGCCTCACCTGTAGGTTGGGGAGGGGACAGGCAGGTGCACGGGAAAGGAGCCAAGAGAACACTCACCCCTTTTTCCTACGTGGGGCCCTCAAGGTTGCAGGAAAGTGGGATCCCGCTGGTCCGAGCCCTCCCACTCAGCGAACTCCTAAGGTCTCACCCGGGCTTCTGGAGTGATTCTCCCTGAAGTCACACACCCCTGACCGCACATGTCTAAGGACAGGGAGCTCCCGCCTTAGGCCGACAAGGGTTTAGGGTCAAGCGTGATAGGTCTTCAGTAGCAAGGACGATTATCTCCCTCAGCTGGACCTCCATTTCAACCCACCATTGTCTGCAACTCGCTGGAGGGCAACTGGGGGCAGGAGCAATGGGAAAATCACTTGTGCTTCAGCCCAGGGTCAGAGGTCATGGTGAGGTCACAGGGGAAAGGGGCCCGAGGACAATGCCAGAGGGAGAGCCCAGATGGTAGGGAGCCCTGGGCTAGACCGTACTGGCACTGCTGTAGCCACCAGGCCCTGCCTTGGCCCAGTCCCAGGGTGCCTCCTGCCTCCCTGACACCGTTCCTTCCCCTGCAGTTTACCGTGACCTTTGAATGACAAGTTCAAGGTGAAGCGGACAGACAGGCACCAGCTGACCTTTCCCTACAGGCTGGGCCACAGCCCTCTGAGCTCCCTGAGCGCACGGGTGGGTTCAACCTCTCCTCCTCCAACGGGAACGACAGAGCCCTCACACCGGCTTCCGGTCCCGAGCTTCTTCCCGGCCACACGGGACCAGCAGGCCCGGGCCCTGGCTCCCCGCCCAGTCCCTGCCCCTCTGACCCCTTTCTTCCCCCAGGGCTAAGGCCAAATTAGGAATCCACCTTAGTCCAGCTGGTGTGGCTCAGTGGTGTGAACCAGGAGGTCACTGGTTCAGGGCACAGGCCTCAGTTGCAGGCTCAATCCCCAGTAGGGGGCATGCAAGAGGCAGCCGATTGGATGTTTCTCTCTATCCCTCTCCCTTCCTCTCTCTAAAAAGAAATCAATAAAAAACTAAAGAAAAGAGACGAAACCGGTTTGGCTCAGTGAATAGAGCGTCAGCCTGCAGACTGAAGGGTCCCAGGTTCGATTCCGGTCAGGGGCATGGACGTTGGTTGCCGGCACGTCCCCAGTAGGGGGTGTGCAGGAGGCAGCTGGTCGATGTTCCTCTCTCATCGATGTTTCTAGCTCTCTATCCCTCTCCCTTCCTCTCTCTAAAAAGAAATCAATAAAAAAATGAAAAAAAGAGAATACCACATTAAAAAAAGAATCCGCCTTGATCCAGCCTGTGGCAGAAACTGGTCAGTGTTCCCCATGCATTTTAATGATTCAGAGGAGGAAACTGAGGCACAGGGGCCCGGGACTGCCAAGTCAGCGCCAGGACACACCTCCAAACACCTCTGAGCGCCCGCTCCCGCCTCCCTGGCCGTTATCACCAGGGAAGGTGCCAGGCTGCCCTGCGGGATCGGAGGCGGGTAGCCATCCAGGCACCTGGGCCAGGGGCCGTTCCCGGAACTGCCGATAAGGGCTCCCACCTGGGCCTCTTATCTCGGGAACATTCCTCCCAGCTGGTTACTCATTACCCGTGGCCCCTCCGTGCGTGCGCGGGGGGCTCTGCGGGGTGCTAGGCGGAGGGAGGGCAGGGCAGCAGGCGGAGCGGACCCCGTCCTCCCCGGTCCCCACACAGCGCCAGGACACCGCGTGTGAAAAAGCTTTTAATCAGGACCCGGAGGCCGGTCTGGGGTGCACAGGAAGGTGGGGTCACACCTGATTTCACCTCGAGGCTTCAGGGACCAGTGGGGCTTGGGGTGGGCGTGTGGGGGAGGCCTCGGGACGAGCGGGGGCAGGCGGCCCCTTCGGGAGGAGACAGAGGCCCTGTGTGGTATGCTCCCTACCCCCCACCCAGCAAGGACACAAAGGCCGCTCTGTGAGGCTGGCCCTCCAGCCAGCGGGGGCGGGGCAGGCCGGAGGCATGGCCACCGGGTCCTGAGTGGCAGTGGGGGGTGGGGGACAGCAGGTCAGGGCCCTCGGGACACCCAGGTCCCAGAACACGCCTGGCCTTCCTCCCATGTCTGTCCAGCAGAGGCGTGGAGGGTTTGGGGACAGCTTAGGTCCTCCGTCCGTCATGGGCAGGACCAGGCGCCGGGCGGGGGCGGGCTCTGTGCCTGGGCTCCTCCTGGGCAGTGAGCGGCCGGGGGCTGGGCGGGTCCTGAGCCCAAACTCAGCCGCTCACACCTTGACCTCGTCGTCCTCCTCCTCGGCATCGGCGAACTCGAAGGTGTTTGCCTGCACCGTGCTGGGCACGGGGGCCCGACCGGCCGCCTGGGGCGCCCCCCACTCCTCATCCAGGCTCTCCCAAGAGGCCCGGCCCTGCGGCAGCACCTTCACCAGCTCCTGCCGGGCATCCATCTCGGTGTAGTGGCGGCTGCCCCGGCTGCCGCTCCAGCCGGCTCCCCAGGGCCTGCCGGGGGCCATGTCAGCAGGGGCCCGGGGACACTCTCCCACGGGGCCGGCCCTCGCCTCAGCCACTGGGGCAGACCCAGCCGTTACCCCATTGGGGCAGCGTCCACGGGCTGGGGGGCTCGCGGCAGGGGCTGGGGGGCTCGCGGCAGGGTCTGGGGGGCTCGCGGCAGGGGCTGGGGGGCTCGCGGCAGCGGCTGGGGCTGGAGTCTCTGCTGCGGAGCCTTCTGAGAGGCTCATGACCCCCAGCAGCTCACTGAGGAGAGAGGGCCCCAGGTCGAGGTCCAGGCGGAAGGACTGGAGGGAGTCAGAGCGGCGAAGCTCGGGTTCAGAGGGGAAGGAGGCACTGTCATGGTCTCGGTCACGAGGCTTTTCCGGGCGGGCCACGCGGGCGATGGTGCAGAACCCGGAGTCCACACCTAGGAGGGAGATGGGGAGTGGGGTCAGAGCTGGGGTCCCTGACCAGCACCTGGGGAGGGGAGCGCCTGCCATGTGCCCTCTCCAGCAGGTCTCTCCCCCATCTGGACTCAGTTCCTCCCGTCTTTCCAGTATGGGGATCCCAGCAGTCTCTCACGGGACCCTGGCAGCTGACCACTGTCATAATCCTCAGTCCCATTTTGCAGATGAAGAAAGTGAGGCTCAGAGGGGAAGGGCTTGACGGGGGGGGGGGCGGGGGGGGCACAGTCTGATGCGGTAGAACCCAGCCTGAGGCACAGATCTCCCTCAGTCTCCGTTCCCACTGTGAACTTGGCCTGACAGGCGGCTGATGCTGAAGGTGGACCCACAGAATGTGGGCTGGTCACCGTGATGAAACCAGCAGCCAGGGTCTGACCGCCGGAAGTCACAGACTCAGAGGATGCCCCCAGAAGCCCAGCCCCGCCCCCTCTCAGCCCTCAGCGGGGGTTCTCAGCAGAGAGAGACCCATGGGGGGAGTACTGGAGGCATACGGAATTGGTGGGGCAAGGCTGCAAGGCAGGGAATAGCCACTAGGTGGCAGCAGGAACCAGAATTCTGGTTCCCAGGTGAGCTGTCCAGGGGCACCAAGACAGCGCGTGCCTCTCCCCCACTCCCCACCAGGGCAGGGAGGGCCTCTGGCTTCTGCCCATGTGAGTGGTTGTCCAGGTTTGTCTGTGTATTTTGAGGAGTGGGCTGGTTCCCACCCTCTGACCCCTCCTCCCCGCCTCCACGGGGTGGGGTTTGGGCCTGGCCTCCATGGGGACACCAGACTGCTCACAGGGAGGCGTGTGGAACCCTTCTGGGCCCGGCGCTCACCGTAACTGGAGTGGCCGTCCGCAGAGCCGGCGGGGCTGCTGTTGAAGCTGAGCTTGCTCACCACGAGGCTGTCGTAGGCGGCCTGGTTGAGCTGGGGCAGGGAGATGGCGTTCTTGATGATGGGGGAGACGGCGGGCGGGGCCGGCGAGGCCGACGACGACGGCGGGGTGGCGGCTAACCGCCGGGGCAGTGCCCCCACGCGGCGCACCTGCTGCAGCTTCTTGGCCAGGAAGCTGCGGGGCGAGCGGTGGCTGCCCCCGGAGCTGCCCCCGTGGTTGCTGAGGAAGGAGGTGTCGCCGAAGACGTCCCCCCCACGGCCCACGTGCATGGTGTGCCGGAAGTCCCCGAGCGGGGGGCTGATCATGTCTGCCGTCAGCCGCCTCTTCCCGTGCGAGCTGGACACCCAGCCCACGGGGGAGAGCTTGCCCAGGCTCATGGTGGGGGCTCCTCCGGCCCCCTGGGGGCCCGGCATCAGCTCCGGCAGGTCACAGGTGCTGGTCCATGCCCAGCTGGGGCCTGGGGCGGGCGGCGGGTCCGTGGCAGTGCCCCCCTCCTCGCTGTCGGGGGTGGACGGAGGCTGCCCCTGTTCTAAGGTGCTGCCCCCGAAGGCCGAGGCTGCGGGGGGCCCATGGCCAGTCTCTCCCTGAGGCCTGGCTCCTGGCCCCGTGGAGTCAGCTGCAGGTGTTCTGTCCAAGGACGGGGCGGGCACGCCTGTGGGCAGCCCCTCTCCCGCCCAGCTGGGGACCTGAGAGAAAGAGAGAAAGGGGATGGTGGGCCTGGGGACTCCGGGCCAAATAAGAAACGCTGAAGAGCCCTGACTGGTTTGGCTCAGCGGCTAGAGCATCGGCCTGTGGACTCAGGGATCCCGGGTTCGATTCCGGTCAAGGGCATGTACCTTGGTTGCGGGCACATATCCAGTAGGGAGTGTGCAGGAGGCAGCTGATCGATGTATATCTCTCATCGATGTTTCTAGCTCTCTCCCCCTCTCACTTCCTCTTCGTAAATGATCAAAAAAATATATTAAAAAAACCACACAAAACACAAAGGAACGCCAAAGGGAATACGCTGACAGCCGACAATGGGGGGTGGGGGGGTGGGGGGGGCCCCCGACGGAGTGCTGACACGCGTCCGCAGACAGGAAACGGAAGCACAGGCCAAACTGGGCAACCGAGGCAACATCGGAGCTGCGGTTGCCTTTGACAGGTATCGACGGGGAGTACCAAGCTCACAGAGCTGCACACGTACCATTTACGAAGCACCTACTACGCGCCCGTGCTCATCACGCTTGTCACTCACACAGCAGCCCTGAGGGGGCGCTACGTTAGAGGGGAGACACGAAGCCAGCGGAGTGAAGGGACTTACCTGAGGCTACGCAGGAGGACATGGGGGAGCAGGGCCCCGTCACCCCAGATCCCTGAACCCCACGCGACACTGCCTCCCGCGGGCAGGTGGAGCAAGGCACCTCCCTTCTCTGTGGTTCAATTGTCCGCCCGTCAGTCTGAGTGGCCAGGAGGGAGGGTGCCCGGCACAGCCTCGGTGAGGGGCTGTGTAAACAGCCCACACAGAGGTTCCTAAGGACCCTCCGCCTTCAAGGTGCTTCCTGAGAAAGGGATCCTGTGCTCCCAAGTGGCTTTTTCCAGATGTCTCCTGCCGGCCCAGGGCTCGGAGGCGGCGGCAGGAAAGGCCTTTGTCATCGCTGGTCACAGTGATGTATGTGGGAGCCTTGTCCTCAGGGAACGCGTTTAGGAAAAGCTCAGCTGGCACCAGAAGCCAGCATTCCCTGCCCACTGCCTCCCCTCCGCATCTCACCACAGTCTTCCCAGGACCCCTCTGGGTCCGAGCCCATCCCTGCTCGTATCTCAGAAAGCGCCGGCCGACGGGCACCGATGGGCCTCTGGTCCGACCTCCGTCTCCCTGGCGCCCAGGGGAGGCCACGCTTGCTCAAGGTCACATGAAGAGAGCCAGTCGAGACTTGAACTCGGAGCCGCTGACTCACAGAGCCTCTGACGGGCTCCCGGGGCCCAGTCTTGTCTCCCCGGGTTGGCAGCACCCGCGGAGGGCGGGGCACCTGCCTGGCTTTTCCGGCCTTCCTCCTTCCCGGCACCCAGCTCGGTCCCTGCGCGTGGCGAGCGCCAAACCAACACCGGTCTAATCGGGAGGTCTTGGCGCCGCAGGACAAGGTCACCCCCTGCTCCCTTCCGAGGAGGGGACGTGGGGGGCTCGGTGCCTTCCCAGGGACCTTGGGCGGGTCACTTACCTCCAGGTGTCTGGGCCCTCAGCTGACAAGAGCTGATAATCATCTCTAGCAAGAACACCTAGATCTGAGCCTCAACTTTTTTTTTTTTTTTTCTTTCTTTCCAACTTCGCTACCACCACCTCCAAGTGTAAAAATCCCAACACTGCCCTTTGAATGTTATTTGAAATTCAAAATAGGTTAAATAACAAGATAAAAACAAAGGCGGCCCTAAAACAAAGCTTGCTTTGTGTTGGGTCTGCATTCTCTTTCCTTCCCACCATCTGATCCTCCCCCAACCCTAACTCCTCCCCTGGGGGGGGGGTGGGTTCTGAATCATCCCTTCCCTTGGCACCCCAGGCACCCCTGGCACCGCGAAGCCCGCGTGGAATGTTTGCTGTGGCTGTGAGGCCGCTGCAGTTGGCCAGCCCTTACGTGATGTCATCTGATTCTCCAACAGCCCCGCGAGCGAGCGGAGGGTCAGCCCGCCTCACAGGGAGAGCCGGGGTTCGGGGGCAGGGGCTTGGCCAAGGTCACAGGGCAGGGACATGGCACAGGCCAGCTTAGCCTGCTCTGCAGACGAGGGATGGGTGTCTGGAAGAAGACACTGGGGCGGGGGGATCATTCTGAACTGTCATGCGGGGGGGGGGCGGGGGGGTCACCGTGTCTGCTATGTGGCCACACCCACTTCTCTCCTCGCCCCCCAGCTTTCTGGCTTCTTTTTTTTCTTTAAATATATTTGTATTGCCGGGACCGGTTTGGCTCAATGGATGGAGCGTCGGCTTGGGGACTGAAGGGTCCCGGGTTCGATTCCGGTCAAGGGCATGTACCTTGGTTGCGGGCATATCCCCAGTAGGGGGTGTGCAAGAGGCAGCTGATCAATGACTCTCTCATCGATGTTTCTAACTCTCTATCTCTCCCTTCCTCTCTGTACAAAATCAATAAAATATATTTAAATATATATATATATATATATATATATATCTGTATTGATTTCAGAGAGGAAGAAGAGGGACAGAGGGAGAGAAACATCCGTGATGGGAGAGAATCATTGACTGGTTGCCCCCTGCACGAACCTTACGGGGGATTGAGTCCACAACCCGGGCAGGCTGAGGCTCTATCCACTGAGCCAAACCGGCTAGGGCCTTCCTGGCTTCTTCAAGCAGCTGCTCCTCTCAGCCAAAGGGGCTCCTGCCAACCCCCCGTGGCCACTTGGGAGACCAGCCCGTGCCCCAATCTTGTGAGGATCCCCCTCCCAATGCCTCGGGGCCCTCCTGCCACTGCAGTAGAGAGACCCTGCCACGCTGTGGGGCCAAGGGCAGGATACCGGGGACCTGCTTTTCCCCCGTGGAAACGAGAACAGCGCTGAGGCTGGCCCCTCCCGGGAGCGCTCTGAGAGGGGAAGGTGTAGCAATCAAACCCCAGACACTGGGCCAGGGTCACTTTAGGTTCGGTTCCAACCTCCTCATACTGACGTCTCTCCTTCTGGGGACTCTACCCGAGCGGACCACAGGGCAGGGCTGGCACCCGGGGTGCCCCGCCTGGCCCGGGAGTGAGCAGGGCTCTGGGTGTCCTGCGGACAAGTCCTACCTGCCTTCACCAGCCTTGGCATACTAGCTGCTGACGGCCACAACATCCATTTCACAGATGAAGAAACAAGATACAGAAGGGAATTAGCTTGCCCCGGGCCACAGAGCAGAAAAAGCGGAGTGTCTGGGAGTTTCCCAGCGTTCAACCAACAGCAGCAGTAAGCGCCAGGGAAGGGGCGGGTGGAGACTCCGGGGGTGTGAGGGAGCGTTGGGGGAGACCCTGGCCAGCCCCCAGCCTGGGAAGGGCATGTCCGGGAGGCAGGCGGCTCAGCTCTATACATTCAGGCAAGACTGGTCACCACGCAGCAGCCTCGGGGTTCCAGGAATCCTTCTATTTACCGACAGAGCACAAGGTAGGCGGTTACTCAATGGTGGGAATGACCGCACAGACAGGGTTTGAGGCCCCAGGCGGGGACGGTGTACCAGGAGCGGCCGATAGGGGCCGCTGTGGAGACACATGTGGTGGAAGGAGGCCCGGCGCCGAGCGGAGCGCGTCTGGCTGCGGGGGAGGCAGCGGCGCGCGCGGGGGCGGCCGCACTCGGGAGCTCCCCTAAGAGCGACCCAGCCTGCGGGGTCCCCCAGCCTGCGGGGTCCCCCAGCCTGCGGGGTCCCCCAGACCTCTGCCTCGCATCCTGGAGGCCCGTCGTGTGCACCAGCCCACTCCCTGCTGGGTGACGCCACGCCAGCCGAAGGATTGGGGGACCCTATCTTGGTTAGGGCCTCTGGAAAGGGGCAAACTCCGGGGGGGCAGGGGAGAGGTTGGCTTCTCAAAGGCCAGCCGTTTCAGGGTGGAGAGACCTGGAAACTGAGGCCAGAAAGGAGTGGCAAGCTGTCTTGAAGTCTCCGCGGGGACCCGGGCCGGGAGCTAAGTGTGTGTATGTGCGCATGTGTATGTGTGTGTATGTGTATGTGTGTATGTGCGTGTATATGAATGTGAGTGTGTGTGTGTGTGTGTGTGTATGAGTATGAGTGTGAGTGTGAGTGTGTGTGTAGGGGAGCCGCTTCTAGCCACCCCACCCTCCAAGTTAGAGCCCAGCCAGTCCTCCCCGGGCGAGGGGGAGGCTGAGACCCACAGACCCGGCGCCGTCCCCGCGCGCTCCGGGCCGCGGGCGCCCCCAGGCCGGCCCCCGGACCCCCGGAGCCAGCCGCCCCGTCCAGACCGCGGGCTGCAGGCTGCGCGGGGCGGCGCGGCGGGGACCGGGACGGAGAGTCTCTCTCCAGGCGGCGGGCCCGGAGGTCCGGGAAGGACTTCAGACACACACATGCCCGGGGCAGCGGCTGGAAGGCGCAGGGTCGCTCCCGGGGGCGGGAAGGGGACCGCCGGCTCCGGGGCTGCGTGGCCGGAGGGGGACCGGACGGGATGACCTCATCTGCTGCCCGGCCTGGAATGCAGCGGCTGGGGAGGGGGCAGGGTGCTCCGTCCATTCCCCCCATTTCCCGCTCTCCGCGCCGGCCGCGAGGAGCCCGCGTTCCCAACCGCGGCCCCCTCCCCGCTCCGTCCCTTCCCTTCCCGGCGGGAAGGCGCTTAGACGGCCCTCTCGGCTCGCGCCCTCCTCCTGCCGCCCCGGGTGCTGTCCCCCCGAACCTCTGCCCGTCTCCTCCAGCCGGGGACGCGGCAAAACCGCCCCAAACTTGAAGGGTCCCCGCGCTCTCCATGCCCAGCGCTCCGGGCCTTCCTGTGGGCACCGCGCACCCTCCCCGCCCCGGGGAGCCCAGGAAGGTGCAGCGTCTCGGGGCGCCGTGTCCCCCCGCCGCGTCCGCCCACCCGGGGCCCGGGGCCCGCGGGCCGCTGGCGGTTACCTTCTCTCGGCGCCCCGGACGCGGTGGCGGCGCTGGCGGTGGCGGCGGCGGGTCCCGGCGCGCAGCGGGGCGGGTGGCCGGGCCGGTCTGCGCCGCCCTGGCTGCGGGCTCGGCGGGCTGGCTCCCGGGCGGGGGCGGGGTGTGGGCGCGCGCCCTCCTCCCGCTCCCTCCTCCCCCCGCGGGCGGGGCCGCCCCCTCGGGGCCCCTCCCGGGCACCCAGCACGCCGCCCCAGCGGCGGCCGGAGCTGGAGGGAGGGGGAGTGGCGGGGGCGCCGGGCCAGCCGTCCGGTCCCGGCGGGAGGAGCCGGGAATGTGCGGGCTGTCCGGGCTGGGCGACTCCGGTCGTCTGTCTGCAGCCCCGAGCCCTCCCTGCCGCTCTGTGCGGGACCCAGGGGCGCTCTGTCCGGGGCGACCCCCTCCTGGGCGCTCCATCCGCTTCCTGCGGGCGTTGGGGGAGCCGGGATGCCTGACCTCGGAGGCCTTGAATGCCAGAGACCAGCTTAGGCCTTGAGTTCTACCAGCTGGGCTGGCCACGCCCTTTCTCCCATTCCTGTCGATCCTATAGAGGCCCCACAGGTGCCAGCAGGGCACGGACTGGGGACAGGCCACGCAGGCCAGGGAGGGGTGTGGCCTGGGGGTGGTGGTGGTCTCAACAACGTGGACCCGCCTGCCTGCCTCTTCTGCCCTGGCCCTGACTGACCTCTTCTGAGCCTTTGTTTCCGGGCCTGTGAAATGGGAGGATAAAAGCAGGCGGCCTCAGCTGTTGTTACTAAGGGCTCTGCCCTGTCAGCACCTGGGAGGCTGGCTGAGCAGGTAAATGAGATCACCCCTCAGACGGATGGGTCAGAAAGCTGGACTGAGCACCCTCCCCGCCCCTGAGGCCAGGGGATCTGCTGTGCACAGACCCCGTGCCATCCTTAAGGAGGAGAGAGCTCTGACTCCGCTTCATCACCCCCCCCCCCTGCTGCTCCCGGGTCTGTGAGCTCCAAGGACAGGCAGGAAGTCCTGGGCGCTGTCCCACCAGGCTCTCAGGAGAGGGGCGGCCTCACTGAGGTCACCAGGGGAGGTAATACTGAGTTAAGCAGCCAGGGATACCTGGGCAGAGGGAAGGGCAGTGCCCACACGCCTGGCAGGAGAGAGCACCAGCCAAAGGCTGCAGCTGAGGATCCCCAGGAAGGAGGCAGGCGTGGCTGGAGGAAGTGGTCTGAGCACCCGAACAAGGAGCCCTGTGTCCCCACAGGTGGAGGGTGAGGAGACGGGAGTGTGCAGAGTGCTGGGCTTTTTCATCGTCTTCCTGAATCCTCCTGCTGGCTGCCACGGGAGGGGGTTACTGGCACAACTGGAAAATGGGGAAACCGAGGCACAGAGCACTCCAGCGCTTGCTCAAGTAGCACAGGGGTTACGATCGAGGCTCCAGTCTGTGAGGTCTTTCCCTGGGGCCAGGCTCTGTCTCAGGGAAGATCGGGGATAGACTCAGAGGAGCCGAAGAACAGGGTGAGGGAGGAAGAGGGCAGTGCCCAAGAGGCAGGGACTCCTATAAATGCCTCATCAAGAGTCTGTGGGCACAGTCCAGGGCTGGGAGAGAAACTGGGCCAGGTCTGAGGGGTTAACACTGGGCCTGGCGTGCAGCCTTCCTCACCGAGGCAGGGATGGGACCAGCGGGCAGCGTGATCAGGTGTGTGGTTTTTTTTTAAAAAAAATGTATTTTTATTGATTCTTTACAGAGAGGAAGAGAGAGGGATAGAGAGCTAGAAACATCAATGTAAGAGAAACATCGACCAGCCACCTCCTGCACCCCCCCACTGGGGATATGCCTGCAACCAATGTACATGCCCTTGACTGGAATCGAACCCAGGACCTCCCAGTCCGCAGACCGAAGCTCTATCCACTGAGTCAAACCGGTTTTGGCTGTTTTTTTTTTTTTTTTTTTAAATCATCACCCAAGGATACTTTCCCATTGTTTTTTTATAATGGAAGAGAGGGGAAGACAGAGAGAAATATCCATGTGAGAGAAACACATAGATTGGTTGCCTCCTGCACTCACCCTGACCAGGTCCCAGGCTGGGGAGGAGCCTGCCACTGAGGCACGGGCCTCGGTTGCACGTACCCTTGACCACAGTTGAACCTGGGACCTTTCGGTCTGCGGGCTGACGCTCTACCCACTGAGCAACATTGGCCAGGGCAGGTGTGCGTTTGAAAGCCATTGCGTGAGCACGGAATGGACTGGGAGGACGGTGACAGAAGCAGGGGCAGCAGTAATGTCGGCATATGTTAGCATCAGTGCATACCTGGCCCTGCAGCCGCTCTGTGCATCGCCACACGCAATCCTCATAAAAGCCCCGTGTCCCTTTCGCAGAGGAACTGAGTGACTTGCCCCAAGCTGCTCGCTGCGGCAGGATGTCCGTACTTCCTGGCTTGCTCAGTACAGTTCCAGATGATGCCGACGGCCCCAGCGAAATATTAATAGCACTTCCTTTCACTCTCCAAGGTGATCTGGGTAGACAATAGCGCACATGTCACTCTTGTCAGAGGGGCCTCGGGGCGGCCGGCGAAGGAAGGGTTTGCTGGGATGGCAGAGGCTCAGCACCCAAATCCAGGCCATTCATGGGCTTCCCGGCCACTTTGTGACCGTGGGCGAGGCACGGAGCCTCTCCGAGCCTCAGGTTTCTGGTCTATAAAATGGGTATAATTCCAGGGCAGATATTGGCTACGTGGGGGTATTGACTACTTCGTGGGAGCCCCAGAGAGACAGCTAAGAAAGCGGTTTTAACGAGAATGGTTACAACCTGCCACACACTTGCTCCGTCCTCTGGTCCGGGGGTGGGCAGGGGACTGTCTCCTGTGTGTCAGACGCGTGTCTCTGTTAGCTCACCTCGAGGCAAACTGTGAGTCAGGAATTCTGTGCCCCATTTTACGGATGGGTAAGCCGAGGCTGAGAGGAGCTCTCGTCCCTCGTTCCCGGATAGGAGTACCCCTCCATGGAGGCTGCATTCCTGTTCCTGGCTCCACTCTTGATTTAAGGACACAACTCAGTTTTTCCCTCTGGAAAATGGGAGAACGGGAGGGTCTGGGCATTGCTGTGAAGGATCTAGGGATGGGTAATCCCCATGTTCTGTGGTCTCCTCCTCCCCCAGGGTCCTGCGGTCCCCTCCTTCCCCCGAGGCTGTGCACAGGGACGCAGGGGTTAACCCTGGCTGAGCTGCAATCACCGAGCAGAATGCAGAACGAATGCCTGCCAGCTGGGAGGGGAGCTGAGAGGTGGGCCTGGCTGTCTGGAGCCGGGAGCCCCCATCTCCTGTCCAGGAGGAATGAGCCGCCTCAGGCCACAGTCACTGAGCTCAGCTGCCCCCTCCCTCTCCCTTCCCCGAGGCTGGCTGGGCCGAGGCTGGGGCTCATGGGAAGGAGGCAGTTTCTGGGCCGAAGTCCCCTGTGGAGCTCAGATGAAGGGAGCAGGGCACAGCTAGAGAGAGGAACTTCTCCTTGGGGGACCCAGGAATGCCAGTGGCTGTCTGCCAGGCTCCAGGGAGGTTTGCAGCGGGAGCCTTGAGCTGAACGAGTTGTCTTGGCCACATCCACCAGCCCCCAGCCCCGCCCTAGGGAGCAGGTACCCTTCCCATCCCAAAGTCTGGCTGGGCTTTTGGTCGGTTTATCATCTGCCCATTGACCTCTCTGCCCAGTCCTCTACCACATACGTGTCCATCCACCCCCAGATGCAACGTCTCGTCCGTCATCTACCTTGCCAACATGCCTGTGTGTTCAGCTACTCGCCCTTCTCCCCATCCCTTTAGCTACCTCCTTACCCATCCATCTATTGACCTACGACCTACGTGGGCGCGCTCTCTCCCGGACACCCATTCAACCACGTACTCACCCCTCCGGTGACCCGCTGTTTACACCCCTGTCCATCCATCCATTCGCTCCCACCCATCCATCCACCTACACACCCATGGACCTCCCACCCCATCCATTTACCTCCCTGCATAGCCACCCGCCCACTCTATCCGTTTGGCATTCCCGAGCTACTTCCCTCACCGGCCCACCTCACCCCCTTCCGGACCCCCGATTCACCCACTCATTCCCCTGTCCACCCCGTAATGCTCTCCACGGACTCACCCCTGGCCTCTGCTGACCCGTGCTCCATGCCCTCACTGTTCTCGTCTTCCTCGGCGGCTCACCCTTGGGCAAAGCCTCCTTGAAGGCTGCTTTGAAATGTCACCTCCTCCTGGAGGCCCTCCTGCAGAGTGAGCCTCTCCCCGGCACCTGGTCCGGGCACGTCTGGGGAATGGATGGTCACGGCCAGCGTGGGAAGGGGGTCGTTGTCCCCTAAACTGACCGCGAGGGCAGGTGCGTTCCTCCTAGGGCGCCTCCATGGACACTCCAGGGGCTGGATTCCCGGCAGAGGCTCAGCAGAGCCGGGCACTGAAGGGGGTGCAGGTGGGGGCAGCGCAGGGTTTCTCCATGAGGGTTGCGCTGGGGTCGAGTTCCCCAGCGAGGGGAGACAGGCCATGGGCTAGGGGGCTATCCCCCCTCTATGACCCAACACGCATTTGCAGTCAGACGACCCCAAGTTCAAACCCTGGCTTTGCCTCTCGTGAGCGGAGCGACCCTGGACAAGCCGCTTCCTCGCCTGGGCCTCGTCTGCCTCGTGTGTGATGAGCCATGAAGTTCACTGCCTGACCTGGGGTTAACGGTCAGGGAAGGGTAGCTATTATTATTATTATTATTATTACCATTGTTATCGTTTTCCTTACCCCAGGAGGTGAGTTCACGTAACACACGTAAGTAAGGGCTGTGGGCCAGGGCTGGGCTGGTGCCTGGTGAGGAGGCAGCGGTAAGAAATGCACTCACCGCCTTTGAGACAGAGGCCGGGATATTGGTGGTGACGAAGGGCCAAAAGAGTGGTAGGAGGGGCCAGGGAGGCTTCCTGGAGGAGGTGGCACTTGAGTTGGGCCTTGTGTCTTGAGGAGCGATTGCCCACGGGCAGAGCAGGCACATACTGTGGGCTGGGGGCTCGCTCTCCAGGGTGGGGTGTGCGGCAGGCAGCCGATCAACGATTCTCTCTCGTCATTGATGTTTCTCTCTCTCCCTCTCCCTTCCTCTCTGAAACCAATAAAAATACATATATTTTTTTAAAAAAGGGTGATCTGGGAAGTGTCCTCTGTGGAGGAGGGGAGAGAGGCCTTGAACATGGTGCTCTGGGAGCAGGGGTGTGGGGGCGCCCTCTGTGACGTGGGCTAGGCTGGGTCCCCGTCCTGTCCGGAGCCCTGACAGCCAGTGCTCGGTGGACAGTGTCAGGGCCTCAGAGGGCTCCGGGGGACATGGAGGCCCGGGAGGCACAGCGAGTCTGCAGTGCAGCTGGGAGCCCTCAGCTGCTGCCACCCGCACGGTGGCCTTCAGTGTGGGTGGACATCTGTTGGGTGCCTACTGTGTGCCAGCTCCCAGCCTAACTGGACCAGACAGACTCACGGCGGAGGCTCAGACAGAGCACAGGCTTGACAGGGCTTCCGGGAAGGCTGCCTGGAGGGGGCTTTGCAAACCAGAGGCCGTGAGAGCCAGGCCGGTGCCACCGGTGTGTGCCTGGCCTGAGGGTGTGTGCCCTGGGGAGCCGGCCAGAGGGGTGACCCAGACGCTGGGAGTCTGGGCCCTGCCCGGGGCTGGCTGGGGGCCTGGCGGCCAGGTGAGGGCAGATTACAGTCCCTGGCTGTCTGTCCGGCTGTTTCTCGAGGTGCTGCCTGGGTGTGAATGGGTTCTTGGGAGGCTGCGGGGTCAAGATGGGCGTTAATCCCGAGGGTATTTTGGAGGGCGTGGCCACAGGCCACAGGGACAGCCTGGCTCCCTGCGGCGGGCAGCTGTCAGGGCCTGGTGCCCGGATCGCCTCTGGAATTCCAGGCTCTGGGAAAAGGGCCGGCCGCTTGGAAGTTTTCTCAGCGAGCACTGCTCCGCAGGGAAATGGGGGGGGGGAGGGCCTCCCAACCCCACCAGGCTCTTTCTCCTGACAACAGGACAAGGAGTTGGGTGGCTGGATGGAGGCGAGTGGGGGTCTGAGGCCTGAGGCTGCAGGGGTGAGGAGGGATGGCAGGAGGGGCAGGGCCAGGGGACCCTGTGGCCACAGGGGTGATGGGGCTGGGTGCTCCGGAGCCGGGCCTGGCGTCCAGGAGCCTGGATGGGAGGGCGCTGGGGAGGGTCCTCCAGATCTTTGTTCTCAACGTGAGGAGAGAGGGGTGGGAGAGGAGGGGCGAGGGGGGGACAGGAAAAGTGTGTGAGGAGCAGAAACAATGGCCTATTCTCTGCCGTCCAGCCTGGCTCCAGAGATAGGCCTGTGGGCTGGAGGCCAGCCCTGCCTTGCCCTGACCATCTCCATTGCGACCTCCTCCCTCAGCCCGGCCCTCGGGCCTTCGCGTGCTCATCTCTGGGTGTTGGGGGGGGGGGACTCCTTCCTCTCCTCCAGGACCGTGGGTGCGCTCTCTCCCGGACACGCGGGGCCTCTGTTTGTCTTCTTCTCACAGAAGCCAGACCACTCTGGTGGAAGGTTTCCTCAAACGCCATCTCCTTCATGGGGTGAACACAGAAATAGCCTGCCGGCAGCTGCTGCCTGCTGCTCACAGAGCTGGGCCCGTTCCCGGTTGCCTGGCTGAGTCCCGGGCCCATTCCCGGAGCTCTGGCCTGAGTCCTGGATCCACCCCCACTACTTGTAGCTTGGGGTCCATTCCTGGTGCTCTGGGCTGAGTCCTGGGTGCACCCTACTAAGCCTAGCTCCTCGTTCCTCCCCTTTCCTGGGCTGAGGAGAAGAGAAAGGTTACAGAAGTGAGGGGAGCTGATGCTTACGTAGCACCCAGCGCTTCCTGAGTGCCAGGTGAGAGCTTGGGCTCAGGGCGCCTTCTGTTCTGGCGTTGGTCTGTCCTCACCGCACCGTTGTGCAGAGGAGCAAACCGAGGCCTGAGACCCCTCAGGCCTCGGGGGCTGCAGCCCAGGCCTGTGGTGCCCACAGTGGCCAGCGGGCAAAGGCTCGGAGATCACGAAGAGAAGGGGCCGGGAACCCCGGCTCAGGCTGTGGGCAGGACCTCACGTGTTCACTCCCATCCTCCTGTGGCCAGAATTGCTCAGAAGCATCCCTGCCTGGTGGGTGTTGCCTCTACTTACACCTCTTTAGTTTATTTATTTATTTTCTTATACCTCTTTTTAAAAAATTTATATTTTTATTGATTTCAGAGAAGGAGAGAGATAGAAACATCGATGATGAGAGAGAATCATCGATCGGCTGCCTCCTGCACGCCCCACACTGGGGATCGAGCCTGCAACCGAGGCATGTGCCCTTGACCGGAATCGAACCGGTTCGCAGGCCGACGCTCTATCCACTGAGCCACATGGGTTAGGGCTTCTTACGCCTCCTTAGTGATGGGGAGCTCACCCCAAGAGGACAGCCCGGCCAGCCAAGAATATCTCTCTGAAACGGAGCAGAAATCAACTCACAAGCTCTGCTCAGTGCTCCACTGTCCACCAGCTGTCCCCCTTTCCAAATGTCCTTCCAGCGGTCAGAAGACCAGGTCCCCGCTAGCCCCTGCTGAGGATCTTAAGCAAGTGTGGAGGCCTCCCTGCAGCTCACCTGTAAGACGGGGAAGATCGTGCCTGGGATCAAAGACAGCCCGGGAGGGAGCGCCGCCAGCCAAGCTGGGGTGTCGGATGTTCAGACGCCTCGTACTTTTTCCAAGTTACTTTTCTACGTTGTTTCAGGAGCTGTCACGTCACAGCAGGCCCCTCCTCGGTCCCTGCCTCTGGACTCGGGAATCTGGGCCCCGCTTGCAGACGGGGACGTCATGGCTTGTGCCATTTCAAAGATGCTGGGAAACTTTTTTTGGGATCGAGGTGGGGGACACCACAGGGTGGAGGGGTTAGCCTGGGAACCAGGCGACTCAAAGCCCTGGCTCAGCGTCCCCATTAACGAGTGTGGTGACCTCAGGAAGACACGGCCACCGCCTCGTGTTCACCCGCCTCCCTGCCTCAGTTTCCCTGACCATCAAATGGGTACAATGACAATCAGCCCGGCCCACCCTACCCCATAGCTTTTGGGAGGATCAAAGGGGGAAAACGAGTTGGGCAGGAGTGAGCACCCTTTGTAGTTCAAGGACCCACGCACGCACCTGGGCTGGCCAGTCACCTGGCCTCCTCCAGGTCGGCAAACTCATTCGTCTACAGAGCCAAACATCAACAGGACAACGACTGAAATTTCTTTGGAGAGCCACATGTTTTAAACGTAAACTTCTTCTAACGCCACTTCTTCAACACGGACTCGCCCAGGCCGCGGTATTTCGTGGAAGAGCCACACTCACGGGGCCAGAGAGCCGCCTGTGGCTCGCGGGCCACAGTTTGCCGACCCCTGATGCCGGGGCAGCTCTCAGCGGTGACATCCCTCCTCCCCTCCAGGCTTGACAGTGACAACAACACTAAGCGCATGACAGGGCTGGGGGGAGACTTACCGGGGAGCTAACGTGCATGTACACACAGCCCACGGACACAGACACTGGTGTGGGGAGAACTTGGGAGGGGCTAGTATAGGGAAGAGGGGGTCAATGGGAGGAAAAAAGAACAACAACAACAACCAAAAAACACCCCAAAGGGGACCTTTGTAATACTTCCAACAATAAAGATCATTAAAAATAACAAAAAAGAGTCCCACCTTCCAGGTGCACAAAGTCCTGAGCGTTTACACAATCCTTCCACACCTATTAGGTCAGGCCACCTACCACCGCCTGCCCCAGGGCCTTTGCACGGCCCTTCCTTCTGCCCGCACACTTTCCCCCACACGAGGGAAAGGCTACTTCCTCCTCATCGCAAGCGTCCCCTGCTTAGGAGCCTACGGGACCCGCTGCCTCATGACCTTCTCCTTCCCCGCCCTTCGCCCCCTGCACTCTCTTCTATGCCGCCCGCCCGCCAGGATCTTGTTTGTAGGCAGAACCGTCTCCCCCAGGGCTGTTAGCCCCAGGAGGGGCCGTGACGGCCTTGCTCCTCGCTGTGTCTGGAGATGGACCCTCACCTTCCATGTTATTACCGTCCCCTCGTACAGGGAGGAGCCTGAGGCTCCAAGGCCACAAAGCCAGGAAGGAATGGAGCCAGGCGGGGGCCCTTTTCAGAACTGCCCCACGCCGGCGCTGCCTGTCTCCTCGGCAGGGCCAGTCTGTCATCGCCACAAGGGTGAGCCAGTGCTCCTCACACACCCGAGGTGCGTGCCCCTCCAGGATCTGTCTGGTTCCCTGTACAGAAGAATAAGATCCTGGGTTCAACACCCCAAGTCTGGTTGCGACCCTAGCGGGCCTCCGGGCGCCGCCCCGGGCCGGTGTGGGGCATCCCGGAGCCTCCTTCCCCCGCTCAGGCAGGCCACCGGCCCAGTAGCTCTCTCAGAATTGCTTCGGCAGCTGCCGGGTGGCCGGATGCCCCACCCCCCTCGCCTCTGGGCCCTGAGCCCAGGCCCAAGGCGGATCTGCGGCTGGCACTGCTCCTTGGGTTTGGGGTGGGAACACCGCAGGGATTTTAAAAATAAAGGGCCTTGAGACAGTGGCCTGGCTCGGCCAGCTCTGGGGCCGGGTGGGGGCCAGCCGGGGACAATGGGATGCTGAGGTTTGGAGGCTGTCTACCCGCAGGGAGCAGCCAGGCCAGGGGAGCCCCATTCTCCCCCCGCCAGCTAACAGGGCGGCTCTCCCGAGAACACTCCCTCCCCGCCTAGATAGACAAAGGTCTGGCATATTTCCCGAGCACCTACTATGTGCTAGGCCTCAGGACTGACCGCAGAGCGGGACCCTGGCCTCTAGCCTCTCTTTTCCCCAACTGTGCTGCTCTCCTGCGGTGGGCCCCTCTCCTTACCCAGCCTCGGGGCAGATGCGTTAAGAAGTGCCTACTATGCGCCAGGCAAGCCTGGCCTCTGTGCGCTTGCGCTTTTCTTCTCTGCACTCACGCTCCCTCTGGCCTCTCCCATCGCGCGCTGTTCCTGTCTCCCTCTCTCTCCTCTGGCCCAGCTAACAGGAAGCAGCCGGAGAGGTCAAGGGCCGCTGGGCCTCCAGAGCCCGCCATCTGCACACACACGGGCCTGTCTGCAGGGTGGGGGGGACTTCCTGTTTATGAGAATCACAAGGACCCCCGGGGCGGTGCCTCGGACAGGCCTCCTGGCAGCCCTTGCAGTCTAGACCTCAGTCCCTCCTAGAGGGCCCCCCTCCCCCATATCCCTGCAGGCCCCAAGCAGCCAGCTCAGCCCCGGCTGCTGCCCTCTCCCTGCAGGGGGAGGGCGAGAGGGGAGGAGGACTGAGGAGTCTTCGGAATGTGGGAGTCGAATGTCCAGAATGTCCGCAGGAAGCATCCAGGCTCCAGAGCCCAGCCCCCCCTTGTCTGGGCGCCCTGCCCTGCCCGGGTGGGGGAGGGGCGGAGGCTTCGGGAGCGGGAAGGAGGAGGCCAGACCCCATCCTGCCCAGCTGGGCCCACAGGCTTCTCCACTGCAGCGGGCGCTGGCAGCCTGGCCCCTCCGCGGTGGGGAGAGGCGGTAGGTCGGCAGCTCCCTCCGGCAGTCTTGGTTCTGCGTTTCTCCTCCTCCGCCTCCCTGCCTCGCTCTGACCGAGATGCTAACTCAAACCTTAACTGAGTCCCTCCTGTTCAAAGCCCCAGATCCTAGCAGGGGCAGGGGCAGGCGGAGGGGTGGGGCTGGCCAAAGGTGCGAGCAAACAGCCCTGTCCTCCCCCCGCTCCAGGCAGCTGGCCATTCCTGTGGTTGCCTAACAGGTATTGACCGAGGGCTTCAGGGTCAAGGCCAGCTGGAAGAGGCCAGGAAGAGAGAGACCTGTCTCTCTTCCCCTACCTAACCCAGAAGGTGAGCAACACCTGTCTTCTGCCTCCCTCCATATCCCGCGCTCCCAGAGCACCTGGGGACAGACCCTTAGGATGCCACCTCATCGGTGCTTGAGGCAGTCACCCGCTAGAGGGCAGTGCTGCTGAGGCATCGGCTAACAGAGGAGGCAGTCAGGGAGGGCTTCCTGGAGGAGGGCACCCTCTCACCATGGAAGCCTAAAGTCGGGAAGAGATGTGTCTGCCCCAGGAAGCCTGGTTTAAAAGCACTGCGTTTCCAGAGAGGGGGGCTGGAGAAAGGTGCAGGTGAGGGAGTGAGAGGAGACTAGTAGGAGAGCAGAGTTAGGGGTGGGCGGGGGGGGGGTGAGATCATGTGTCCTCAAAGCCTGGGCTCTGGAGCACCCCCTTTTGTCCTGGGCCAGGAGACCGAGGGGAAGAGGGTAGAGCCGTGGTCGGCAAACCGCGGCTCGGCTCTTCGGCCCCTTGAGGGTGGCTCTTCCACAAAAATACCACGGCCGGGGCGAGTCTGTTTTGAAGAAGTGGCGTCAGAAGAAGTTTAAAACATGTGGCTCTGAAGAGAGATGTCAACCGTTGTCCTGTTGATAGTTGGCTCTGTGGGCTAATGCGTTTGCCGACCGCGGGGGCAGGGGAAGCGGTGACTGTGGGTGTGGGGACACCGTGAGGGGCAGGGCCTGGGGACTGGGGCTGGGATTGTCTTTCCAGCTCCCGAGAGGCCAGAGAATCCACGCACGTCCCCAGGGCTTGCACAGGCCACAGCGTGGGCACGCCTCTAACTTCCGGGCCGGCCTCTACCTGCAAAATGGGCTGCAGACAGGGCCCGCCTCAGAGGGCTGCGGGGGGATGGGAGGAATTTAGCAAAGCGCCTGGCACTCACGCGCGCTTATTCCGGTGAACAGGCATCGCCGCTGAGAGGGAGAAAGAGAAAGTTGGTTTTCCTCCAGGGACATGCAGGCAGGTGGGTGGAAGGTGTGTTACGAGAAGAGTCTTCCAAAAAAAAAAAAAAAAGGCTTGATTCTCAGCCCCCGGGGATTCCCAGACCTGCCTGATCCAAGGGACCCTCTGGGCTCATGTTAAAAATATCGGCTTCCCGCCCCTACACGCTGTCCTGGCAGGTGTGGGTGGGACAGGCCTGGGGACTTACAAGGAAACCCCAGCCCTCTAGAGGCAGGTGTGGGGAACATTCCTCCCTGATGACAAGGAGGATTCACTCCAAAGGCTTCCTTCTCGGAAACCCATTCCTTCAAAACACCCTTTAAAACGTGCCGTGCCCAGCCAGTGTGGCTCAGCGGGTGAGCATCGACCTACGAACAAGGAAGTCACGGTTCAATTCCAGGTCAGGGCACATGTCCAGGATTCGGGCTCAATCCCAGTGGGGGCGGGGCAGCGGGGGGGAGCATGCAGGAGGCAGCTTATCCATGATTCTTTCATATCATGGATGTTTCTAGCTCTCTCTCCCTTTCTCTCTGAAATCAATAAAAATATATAAAATCAATAAATAAAAGGCTGCTCTTTATTGAGCACTCACTGCCTACTCTAAGCCCTTTCTATGTTAACTTTAGGCTCCTTACAGTCGTATGCTGTGCGGGTACTTAGAGTTGCTCCCCTCTTACTGATGGGGAAACTGAGGCCCGTGGAAGTTAAGAAACTCGCCCAAGGCCACAAGAGCGCTGTGATTATTGACTCATTGGAAATCAATCTGGCATCTGAACCTGGGCTTGGACCCTTGACCAACGGGCTGTAATTTCCCCACCTGTCAGGAGCCCCTCCAGGTGGCTTGGGGTAGGAGCTGGGAATCCACACTTACCACCCCTTTTCCTCTAAGGCTGTGGCCCTTGAATAAAAAAATGACTGGTCAAGCCCAGCCAGTGTGGCTCAGCGGCTGAGCATCCACCTATGAACCAGGAGGTCACAGTTCGATTCCCGGTCAGAGCACATGCCTGGGTTGCAGGTTCAATCCCCAGTGTGCGGCGTTCGGGAGGCAGCCAATCAATGATTCTCTCTCATTATTGATGTTTCTATCTCTCTCTTCCTCTCTGAAATCTATCTATTTATCTATCTATCTATCTATATATATACTAATAAAAGGGTAATATGCTAATTATACTGGACATCTTCCAGACATCCATCTGGATGTCCTTTTGTACAAAGCCATGGTGCTGGGGGCCGAGGTAGAGGCGGTTAGGGGCGATCAGGCAGGCAGGGGAGCAGTTGGGACATCAGGCTGACAGGCAGAGTGATTAGGGGCAATCCGGCAGGCAGGCAGGTGAGTGGTTAGGAGCCAGTGGTCCCAGATTGCAAGAGGGATGCCCAGGGGGTCCCCGGATTGGAGAGAGTGCAGGTTGGGCTGAGGCAATAATTTTGTGCACTGGGCCTCTAATATATATATTTAAAAGGACTGGTCCTGCTGTAACACACCCTTTCCCCTCCCCCCCCCCCCCCGCTCCCCAGGGGAGGCAGAAAGTGGGATTTGACTTCCTGTGGGTGGCCTCAGGTACTTCCTGCTCCCTGAGCTGGTTTCCCTGAATCTAAAACGGGGTGCAGCACCTCCCTGGGTGTCATCAATGAGTGGCCCAGACCAGGTTTGGGAACTGTTAGTCTGTGGGTCTCTGGGACCCGGGCAGGGAGCGGGGGACAGTCTAGGAGTTGCTCAGACTCACCTGCACTGAGGTCAGGCCTTTCCTGGCGTTGGGGAGACTCGGGAGGCTGGGAGGTCCCATGTGGATGGCAGCACTGGGGGTGGCAGAGGCAGGGGAGGCAGGCGAGGAGCCGGCTTCTCCCTTCGCGCCTGACACCCTAACACGCCCTGGCTGGGCCGCTAGTGATTCACCAGCGTTAAGCTCCAGTTTCATCTGTAATCAGGAAGTGGGCCACCAGAGAGCCCGGGGCGTTTTCTGAGGAGCCCAGTGCCATCCCAGAAACCTGGAAGGAGGGGCTGGGAGGAGGAAGAGGAAGAGAGGAGGCGAAAGTCCTGGCTTCAGAAAATGTGTATAATTTATTCTTTTCTTTGCCGGGACGAGAAATCCTGTGGACGAGAGCCCTGGCAACCATTCCCTCACGCACCCTCGTTTACCGAACCCCTTACGTTGTGCCCGTTTCCGTGGGCCCAGGGAAGCAAAGCAAAGTTTTCCAGGAGCTTCCTGGTGGGGAGACCATCCTGTAATCGTGTTTACAAAATTCAGAATCCGCAGGGAGAGGGATCAATGTGGGGCTGGGCGGGGGGGAGGGAGGAAGGGGAGCCAGCCTGTATGGGGGGGCGGTTTCACAGTCCCGAGCCCACACCAGGAGGAAGGGGTTCCAATGCTCCCGCCACTTCTGGGTGGTTCTGCTCCCCTCTGGCCCGAGTTTTCCCACCTGTGAACTGGGTACAGTGACAGTGCCTCTCTCCTGGGCTTCCTAAGAGAATGTAAAGGGTTCCCATGAGGGAAGCACTTAGCACAGCACCTGCTGGGTGCTCAGCCTGAGATGCAAAGGCCCAGAGCTGCAGCACAGGGTGGGGTGGGGGAAGGGGTGGGACATCCTAGGTACTGTCCTTCCCTTGGGACATCCTCAGGGCAGCCAGGAGCTTTGCAAGGCTTAGAGCAGAGCAGAGCAGTGATGTGGGAGTCAGAGCACCGAGGATGCAGAGCGGTGATGGACATGGGGGGAAGGGGCAAGACTGGGGCAAGGAGACAGGGAGGAGGAAGTGGCACAGGGTCCTGGTGAGAGATGGGGAGGCCTGAACTGGGGCCCCAGGAGACAAGGGCTAGTGGGAGAGGCTACACTGCTGAACCGACAGCGATGGAGCAGACACAGTGCTGAGGGGGAACCCCAGGGTGCTGGCACCCACTGGTTCAAGAGAAGCCAATATACTTAGAAGAGGATGCTCAAGGAGGGCCTTGAGGAGTGTTCTGGTAGAGGAGCGGGCACAGCAGCCCAGACAAAGGCCCACCAAAAGCACACGTTTAGGGGCGTGAACGCCTGTGTTTGGAAAGCAGCTGTGCGGCGGAGTCTGGAGTTGGGAGGAAATAGTGGGGTCGGGAGTGGGGGGCCTGTTGGGGGGTGGGGGTGGGGGCAGCAAGCTAAGCAGCAGGAAGAGCATGTGAACATCTGTATTCGCTCCCCATGGCTGCGGAAACAAATGGCCACCAACTGCGTGGTTTGAAACAACAGGAATGGCTAAAACCGGTGTGGCTCAGTGGGTGAAGAGTCCCAGGTTCGATTCCGGTCAAGGGCAGGTACCATGGTTGCAGGAACATCTCCAGTCAGGAGGCAGCTGATCGATGTTTTTGGCTCTCTTTCCCTCTCCCTTCCTCTCTGTAAAAAAAAATTAACAAAATGTTTAAAAAAATAATAAATAAAACAACAGGAATGTGTACTCAGGGCCCTGTGTCTTGGGGCCACGTTCCCCCCCGGGAGGCTCCCTCCCTCGCCTCCTCCGGCTTCTGGTGGCTCCAGGTGCTCCTTGGCTGTGGCCAAATCACTCGGGTCTCTGCCTCTGTTTCCCCCTGGCCTTACCAGTGTTGGTGATAAAAAGACATTGGTCATTGGGTTTAGGGTACGGTGACCAGACATCCTGATTTTTAACAATTTGTCCCGCGTCCAGCGGTGTTTTAAAAAAGCCCCAAATTGTTAAAAATCGGACTGTCCCGCCAAAAGCGGGACGTCTGGTCGCCTTAGTTTAGGGCCTGCCAGGGATAACCCAGGAATGGCTTGAGAGCCTTGCCTTGGCTACACGTGCAAAGACTCTTACCCCAAAGAAGGTCCCAGGTCGCCCTCTCTTCTGAGCCACCCTTCAACACGGCACAAGCTGTGAAATTCTGATCCCAAACTCCAATCCCAGAGGGAGAACACCTGCCCTTTCCCCTCCTTCTGGGCCTCCCGGAGCAGGACCCCGAGTTCACTCTGCTCCCACCCCATCCATGTGTGTCCTTGGGTGCAGAAGGAGCTCCCTCTCCCCCCTCCTCCCCAGCTTCGCTCCGGTAACCAGAGCCCCCAGAGTCCGGGCCTCGCCAGACGCGCGGGGAACGAGCGCCACCGTGCGTCCGTCTCGGAGCAGTGCGGGCGGAGGTTCCAGCCGGGTCGCAGCCCCGCTGTCGGCAGCTGCGGCCACTTACAGAGCCCTCTGTCCGCTGTCTGTCCGACCGCCCGCCACTCCACGGCCCCAGCATGAAGTGGGGTTATTACCCTCATCTTTTTTTTTTTTTCAAACGAGGAGCCCCCGCTCAGAGAGACTGTGACATGCAAGAGTCACACGACCTGCCCTGGCCGGTTTGGCTCAGTGGATAGAGCATCGGCCTGCGAATGGAAGGGCCCCGGGTTCGATTCAAGGGCACATGCCCAGGTTGTGGGCTCGATCCCCAATGGGGGACTTGCAGGAGGCAGCCAATCCATGATTCTCTCTCATCATAGATGTTCCTATCTCTCCTTCTCCCTCTTCCTTCCTCTCTGACATCAATAAAAAAATATTTTAAAAAAATCACACAACCTTCCACTCCCATTGACCTCCAAAGCCTCACCTCGCTACCGCCCCAGCAGAAACCAAACACGTGCGCAGCGTTGGGGCGGGGCCTGTGGACGCCTGCGTGCTGCACAGCTTCTCTGGCCTCCGTTTCCCCTCTGAAGGGGGCGGGGAGCACGTGAGACCCCAAGTCCCCAGGCTCCCTACAGTTCTCAGAGCCCCCTCCCCCCAAGAGAAACTGGAAGAACCCAGAACCCAGCCTTTTGCTGAGGCCCCTGTGGACCCTATTGCTTCCGAGTACTTTCCAACGTTGCCCCCCCCCATCCCGAATTTCTTAGGTTTGCTTTTCTCTAGACGGTTTCATATGTGCGAACTACTTAGAAATTTAAAAACAAACATACTGCCGGGCTGGTGTGGCTCAGTGGCTGAGCATGGATAGATCTTTGAACCGGGAGGTCAGGGTTCAATCCCCCGTCAGGGCACTTGCTGGGGTTGCAGGCTCCATCCCCAGTGGGGGCCGTGCAGGAGGCAGCCAGTCAATGACCCTCTCTCATCATTGATGTTTCTATCTCCCCCCTCCTTCCTCTCTGACATCAATAAAAAGATAATAAAAATAAAAAATATACTCTCTGGGTAAGAACTTCACCCAGACCCCCAGTTCCCCTCCGAAAGGCAATAAGCCGATGGCAGTTTTTTTTTTTTTTTAAAATATATTTTATTGATTTTTTACAGAGAGGAAGGGAGAGAGATAGAGAGTTAGAAACATCGATGAGAGAGGTCATCGATCAGCTGCTTCTTGCACACCCCTACTGGGGATATGCCCGCAACCAAGGCACATGCCCCTGACCAGAATCAAATCCGGGACCCTTCAGTCCCCAAGCCGACGCTCTATACATTGAGCCAAACCGGTTTCGGCAAGCCGATGGCAGTTTTGTCCACATTCTTCTAGGGATGATGTGTGCAGGAGCGTATAATGGGGATACACACCCACACAGGAATAATTACTGCCCCCCCCATTTAAAAACTATTTATTTTATTGATTTTTTTACAGAGAGGAAGGGAGAGAGATAGAGAGCTAGAAACATCGATGAGAGAGAAACATCGACCAGCTGCCTTCTGCACACTCCCCACCGAAGACGTGCCTGCAACCAATGCACATGCCCTCGACCGGAATTGAACCTGGGACCCCTCAGTCCGAGGGCCGACGCTCTATCCACTGAGCCAAACTGGTTTCGGCTCCCCCCTCATTTTTTAAAAACAAAAGGTGGTGGGTGAGCCTGAGGCACGCAGAGAGGTCTGTCTGTCTGGCGGGAGGCCCTGGGAGGGCACCCCGGACCGGGGAGGGGAGGTGGCGGGATGGCGGAGCTGACGGAGCTGAAAGAGCTGACGGAAGTGACAGAGCAGATGGAGCTGATGGAGGAGCTGATGGAGGAGCTGATGGAGCTGATGGAGCAGATGGAGCTGATGGAGCTGAGGGAGCTGAGGAAGCTGATGGAGCTGATGGAGCAGATGGAGCTGATGGAGCAGACGGAGCTGATGGAACTGATGGAGGAGCTGATGGAGCTGACGGAGTTGATGGAGCTGACAGAGCTGATGGTGGAGCTGATGGAGATGATGGACCTGATGGAGCAGATGTAGCTGATGGAGTTGACGGAGCTGATGGCGGAGCTGATGGAGCTGATGGAGCTGATGGAGCTGACTGAGCTGACGGAGATGATGGAGCTGATGGAGATGACGGAGCTGACGGAGCTGACTGAGCTGACGGAGAAGGTGGAGTTGACGGAGCTGATGGAGCTGATGGAGCTGATGGACCTGATGGAGCAGGTGGCGCCCCGCACCAGCGCCGTGCAGGACGCGAGCTGGGCCTGCGGGGATAGAAAACTCCTATCATCGAAGATCTGGGTGCGACCTTAGACCAGTTTGATGAGATGGATTGTTCTGACAATGAAATCTGGAAATTGGACGGCTTCCCTCTGCTGAGACTGAAGACCCTCCTGGAGAACGACAACAGAATGGGCCGCTCGGCTGGCGAGGCGCGTCCTCACCAGCCACAGTCTCGGGGGCCTGGGGACCTGCACCCCTGGCGCCCTCCAGTCCTGACCCCCCTGAGCTTTCCCAGGGACCCCGTGGCCAACAGGAAGCACTGCCGCCTGCGTGTCGGTGCAAGGCCCCCAAAGCCCGCGGGCTGGGCTTCCAGAAGGCGAAACTGCAAGAGCTCCAGGAGGCAGAGATGTCCAAGGGCCAGCGGGGCGCTCAGCTGGCCACAGACAAGCCGGGAGCAGAACTCCCAGCCCGGGTGCGGGTTTGCCTCTGACCGGCGGGAAGGCGGGGTGTGGCAGCCATGGGGAGAACGCGGGGCGCTGGGGCGGCGGAGCGGCTGCAGGACTGGCTGCAGTCCCACCGCTCCCCGCCAGGGGGCGCCGCAGCCCCAGCGAGACGGGGAGGAGGAGCTGGAGGAAGACTCCGTTGCCAGCGGGTCCTGAGCGTCCTCAGGCAGCAGGGCCCAGCCGCCCGGGACAAGGTCCTGCCATGAGCGTGGGATGACAGTGTCGAGCTTCGCCGAAGGGCTCCAAACTGCTGCAGCCATTCCTCACACACATTCTGAGGCCGAAATGCCGGATTCTCACAGAGAGTAAAAGTGAGGACCGCCCTCTGCCTGCTGCCTGGGCAGTGAGCCCGCCTTTAAGCTGGGAACGCAGGAGGCATCGTTTCTTCTTAAAATACATTTTATTGATTTTTACAGATAGGAAGGGAGAGGGCTAGAGAGTTAGAAACATCGATGAGAGAGAATCATCAACCAACTGCCTCCTGCACACCCCCTACTGGGGATGTGCCCACAACCAAGGTACATGTCCTTGGCCAGAATCGAACCCGGGACCCTTCAGTCCACAGGCTGATGCTCTATCCACTGAGCCAAACCGGTTAGGGCAGGAGGCATTGTTTCTGACTAGGCCCCCGTCCTCTGTAAAATGTTTGGATGTTTAATCTTTAATAAAACTGGGTTTTAAGCGGAAAAAAATATACACAAAACAAAAGCAAAAGGCGGCACGCAGTATACATTTCTGCACTTGCTTTTGTCACTTAGTGATGTTTTTGCATTGACTCATGTGATTACATATAACTTATTTGGGAGTTACAGTATTCTATTGGAATACAACGTATGTACACACACATACATAAGAGTATACAAAGCGAACACCGCACGGAGCTAGCACGCAGGTTAAGACACAGAACACAGTGATTTATTGATCTCAGAGAGGAAGGAAGGGGGTGAATATCAGGATGACGCTCTAACCATCTGAGGATGGAGCCTGGGCGTCTTTCATGAGTTTATTGGCCATTGTGGGTATTCTCTTGTATCTGCTCAAGTGGTTTGCCGTTTGTCTCATGTTGATTTGTAGTTCTTTTATATCCTCAGTAGAAGTATTTTGCTGTACGTACGTGTTGCAAATATCCCCTTTTCACTTTGTGGCTATCCTTTTTGTTTGTTTAACATAGTTACTTAATATAAGGCCAAAGTATCTCTCTCTTTAAAAACAAATATGTTTTATTGATTTTTTACAGAGAGGAAGGGAGAGAGAGATAGAGAGCTAGAAATGTCAATGAGGGAGAAACATCGACCAGCTGCCTCTTGCACACCCCCTACCGGGGATGTGCCCACAACCAAGGTACATGCCCCTGACCGGAATCAAACCCGGGACCCTTCAGTCCGCAGACTGATGCTCTATCTACTGAGCCAAACCGATTTAGGCCAAAGTATCTCTTTTAAAAAAAAAAGGTTATAGTGCTTTTGTTTTCGGTTTAAGAAACCTTTGCCTGTTCCAAAATCATAAAGAAGTTTTCCTGTGTTTTCTTCGGAGGCTTTATTGTTTTAGTCTTTCACATTTAGGTCTGAATTTTTAAAAAATTTTTTATTTTTATGTTATGAGGTAGGGGCTGTGGTAGCTGAAAACGGGCTCCCAAAGGAAGGGCACATACCTAATGCGGGGAAGTGTTTGCAGATGTGATGAAGTTAAGGCCATCGAGATGGGGCAGTTAGCCTGGATTTTCTTATTGGCCCCTAAATCCCATCACGTGTATCCTTATAAGAGGAGAAGCGGAGGGAGATTTTATGCGCCCGCCCACACCGGCCCGCGCGAAGATGGAGCAGAGAAGGGCGGAGTGATCTGAAGTTGCTGGCCTTTCCATTGGACTGACAGCCATCAGTCCAGGGATGCCGGCAGCTCCAGGAGCTGGAAGAGGCAAGCAACGATTCTCCCTACGGCCGCTAGGGGGAGCCTGGCCTCGCTAACACCTTGGTTTGGCCGGTGATCCTGATTGGGGGACAAGTGGCCTCCGGAACTGTAAAGGTATAAAGTTCTATTGTTTTAATCCACAAGTTTGTGGTGACTTTTTTTTTTTTAATGTCAGCAACAGGAAGCTGTGACAAGGGTCAAGATACAATGTGCTATCCGGTTGACCAATACACGTCCTATTCGGTTGGACCAGCAAAGATCACTCCTCGCCCCCTGCTCGGCCGGTCGCTTGGTCGCTTGGTCACAGCCCGGTGTGGGCTTGTGTCTGGACTCTCTTCTGTTCCGTTAGTTCCTGTACCGACACCACACTGTCTAAATGCCTGTACTTACAATCGCTCTTGTATCTCGTACAGTAAGTTCTCCAGTTTTGTGCTTTATTGTTGTCTTTTACAAAAATGGCCTTTCCTTTGCATCGCCAAATACATTTTAGAATCAGCTTGTTAATTAAAGGGGAAAACACTGCTGGGAGTTTCATTGGGACGGCATTGACTCTGTAGAGTAATTTGAGGAGAATTGATATGCTTGTAATATTGCCTTCTAGTCCATGAAAAATGATACATCCCTCAGCTTGTTTAGGTCTTATTTAATTTCACACAATAATGTCATTAAAAATTTTTAATTGAGATGTATTTCACTACCTGCAATTCACTCATTTACTGTATACAATTCAGGGGTTTTGGCATAGTTATAAAGCTGTATAATCATCACCACTATCTAATTCCAGAATATATGGCGCTCCCAAAAAGACTTCTTAGTCATTAGAAGTTATTCCTCATGACCCTCCCCCCAGTCCCGGCAACCTCCAGTCTACGTTATGTTCCTGTGAATTTTCCTGTTCTAGGTAGTTCATATCGAAGGAATCATACAACATGTGGCCTTTCGTGTTTGGCTTTTTCCACTCAGCATAATGTTTCCAAGGTTCCCCCACGGTGTAACATGTATCAGAACCCCATTCATTTTAATGGCTGGGTAATATTCAACGACACACTTTTTTTCATTCATGCATCAGTTGATGGTTATTTGGGTTGTTTCTACTTTGGGGTTTTATGAGTAACTAGAGGGCCAGTGCACGCATTCGTGCACTGGTGGGGTCCCTCGGCCTGGCCTGTGCCCTCTGACAATCTGGGACCCCTTGGGGGATGTCGGACTGTTGGTTTCAGCCTGATCCCCACAGGCCAGGCTGAGGGACACCACTGGTGCATGAATCTGTGCACTGGGCCTCTAGTATGCATATAAGGTCTTTGGTTAATATCTTCCTGCCCTCCCTCTCCCCCCTTCTTTCTGAAGTTCATTAGTCTGTTCCATGTTTCCATTGAGAACCTGCCCCCTGGTGGTCATTGTGTGTCATAGTTACCGGTCAAATGTTGAATGGTCACTTAGGCTTTTTTTTTTTTTTAATTAAATATATTTTTATTGATTTCAGAGAGGAAGGGAGAGGGAGAAAGAGAAACATCAGTGATGAGGAAAAATCATTGATTGGCTGCCTCCTGCATGCCCCACACTGGGGATTAAGCCTGCAACTGGGGTATGTGCCCTTGGCTGGAATAGAACCTGTGACCTTTCAGTCTGAAGGCTGACACTGTATCCACTGAGCCAAACCAGCTAGGGCCACTTAGGCTTTTATATGTATAGATATTGCTATGAACATGACATGTGGGTTTTTGTGTGGACATATGTTTTTAATTATCTTAGGTATTTTACATCTGAGGGTGAAATTGCTGGGTCATATGGTAACCCTATAAGTAATTTTTTTCCTTAATCCTCACCCAAAGATATTTTTCTTGTTTTGAGAGAAAGAGAAGAAGGGAGGGAGAGAGAGAAAAACATCAATGTAAGAGAGAAACATCTATTGGTTGCCTCTCACATGCATCCTGACTGGGGATCGAACCCACAACCTAGTTATGTGCCCTGATGGGGAATTGAAATTGTAATCTTTTTTATTTTAAAATAAATATATTTGTAGTAATTTCAGAGAGGCAGAGAGAGGGAGAGAGAGGAACATCAAGGATGAGAGAGAACCATTGATCGGCTGCCTCCTGCATGTCCCTCACTGAGGATCGAGCCCACAGCCCAGACATGTGCCCTGACCTGGAATTGAACCATAACTTTTTGGTTCATAGGTCGATGTTCAACCACTGAGCCACACTGGCCGGGCTCATGGTGGTTTTATTTGGGTTTTCCTGGTGACTACTACACAATATTTTGTAGTTTTCAGTGTAGTGGGACTTGCCCACCTTTTGTTCAATCGACTCCTAGGAAGTTGCTATTGTTGATGTTCTTATAGACAGTTTCATTTCTAAAAACAGATTTAAGATTTTTGGGTGTAGTTTTAGGTTTACAGCAACACTGAGTGGAAAATGCAGAGCGTTCCCATATATCCCTGCCTCCACACACACACACACACACACACACACACACACACACAGCTTCCCCTACTATCGACATCCCATTGTTTCAATCAGTGAAACTCCGATGACACATCCTCACCCAAGCCCATGGCTTACATTAGGGTCCGCTCTGGGTGCTGTACATTCTGCGGGTTTTGACAAATGTGTAAATACATGGGTCCATCGTTATGACACCACACAGAACAGTGTCACTGCCCTAAAAACCCCCCGGGCTCCTCTTCATCCCTCCACCAAACCCTGGCAGCACCGAGCTCTCCCTGTCTCCACGGTTTTGTCTTTTCCAGAAGGAATCATACAGAGCTATCCGTTTCATATCGGCTCCTCTCACTTAGTCACATACATCTGAGGTTCCTCTGTGTCTTTTCACGGCTTGACAACTCATTGGTTTTTGGTGCTGACTAATGTTTTGTTGCCTGGATGCACCAGAGTTTATTTACCTGTTCCCCCCGCTAAGGGACATCTTGGCTGCCCCCATGCTTTCGCCGTTATAAATGAAGCTGCCGTAAACATCCCTGTGCGGGATTTGGTGTGGACTTGAGTTCTCAGCACATTTGGGTAAGTGCCATGTAGTGTGATGGCTGGATTGTATGGTAAGATTGTGTTTAATTTCATAAGAAACTGCCAAATTGTCTCCCAACGTGGCTGGGTTAGTTTGCATTTTTACTAGCAATGGATTTCTGTCGTTCCACATCCTTACCAGCATTTGGTGTTGTCAGTGCTTTGGATTTAAAAAAATATATATTTTATTGATTTTGTGCAGAGAGGAAGGGAGAGAGATAGAGAGTTAGAAACATCGATGAGAGAGAGTCATCGATCAGCTGCCTCTTGCACACCCCCTACTGGGGATATGCCCGCAACCAAGGTACATGCCCTTGACAGGAATCAAACCCGGGACCCTTCAGTCCCCAAGCCGATGCTCTATCCATTGAGCCAAACCGGTCTCGGCAGTGCTTTGGATTTTGACCATTCTAACAGGTAGACGTAATATCTCACTGTTGTTGTTGTTTTAATCTGTTTTTATTGATATTAGAGAGAAAGGAACATTGATTGTTTGCCTCTTGCCTCTGAGCCTGCAACCCAGGCATGTGCCCTGACCTGGAATCTAACTGACAACCTTTCTGGAGCACGGGACAACACTCAACCAACTGAGCCACACCGGCCAGGGCTCTTCTTATTGTTTTAATTTGTATTTCTCTAGTGACATATGATGTTGAGCATCTTTTTATACATTTATTTGTCATCTGTACATCTTATTTGGAGGTGTTCAGATCTTTGCTTCTTTTTTTTAGCTGGGTTGTTCATTTTCTTTTTTTAAAAGTATATTTTATTGATTTTTTACAGAGAGGAAGGGAGAGAGATGGAGAGTTAGAAACATCGATGAGAGAGTCATTGATCAGCTGCCTCTTGTTTTAAATATTTTATTTTACTTATTAAATTTAGAAATATTGCTTCAGAGAGGAAGAGAGAGAGAGAGAGAGAGAGAGAGAGAGAGAGAAAGAGAGAGAGAGAGAGAAAGGAGAGAGAGAAACACCAACCTGCTGTTCCATTCATGAACTCATTTGTTGAGCTTGAATGTGTCCTGACCAGGGATTGAATCCCAAACCCTAGTGCATCAGTGAGGGCTACAGTTTTTCTTTTTATTGATTCTTTACAGAGAAGAAGGGAGAAGGATAGAGAGTTAGAAACATCAATGAGAGAGAAACACCGATCAGCTGCCTCCTGCACAGCCCTTACTGGGGATGTGCCTGCAACCAAGGTACATGCCCCTGACTGGAACTGAACCCGGAACCGAACCTGGGACCCTTCAGTCAACAGGCCGATGCTCTATCCCCTAAGCCAGACTGGTCAGGGCTAGGGCTACAGTTTTGTGTATTGTAGATATCAGTCCTTTATCAAACACGTCTTTTGGGATCTTTTCTCCCGGACTGTGGCTTGTCTTCTCATTCTCTGGGCTGCGTTGTTTTACAGAGCAGAATTTTAAATGTCAATGAATTCCAGCTCATCAATTCTTCCTTTCATGGAGGGTGCCTCTGGTGTCGATCTAAAATGTCATTGCCAAACGACGGTCCTCTGGATGTTTCTCCCGTGCTGTCTCCTAGGCGTTCAGTGGTCTCAGTTTTACAATGTTGTTTTCCATTTGTGGCCAGTGGATAGAATACAGTTGATTTTGTACCTCGGCCCCATCTCTAGGGACTTTGCTGAATTCACGTAAATGTGTTGAGAGGCGTGTGTGAGAGTCTGTGACCCGGTCTGTCTGTCCCTCCCGTCAGTTCCACCAAGGTTTGCTTATCCTTGGGAGCCCTGCGTGGGGTGCAGACAGATGTTTGGAATGTCCCCTTTGTTTCCGGGGATGCTTCTGGTCTTTAAGTCTCCTCAGTGATCCTGGCCCAGAGGCAGCGGCATTCTTTGGCTGTTTGTGTGATATCTCCTTTTGTCATAAACCTTTCTGTCTTGCCGAAACCTGTTTTGGCTCAGTGGATAGAGCATGGGCCTGCGGACTGAAAGGTTCCAGGTTCGATTCCAGTCAAGGGCATGTGCCTTGGTTGCAGGCACATCCCCAGTAGGGGGTGTGCAGGAGGCAGCTGATCGATGTTTCTCATGGATGTTTCTAACGCTTTCTCTCCCTTCCTCTCTGAAAAAAAAAAAAAAAAAAAAAATCAATAAAATATATTGAAAAATAAAACACACCTTTCTGTCTTATAACAGGTCATGTCTCTTGTAAGTAGCATATAGTTGGGCTGGCTGGTTTTATCTAGTCTGATGATCTTACCTTTTCCTTGAAATATTTGGAGTAATTTAAAAAAAAAAATGAAACGTTTCGATTTATCAGCATGAATTGACTCTTTGCTGTAGAAGATGAATTAGCTGTCTTACACCCTCCTCCCCCACCTCCTCCTGACCCACTTTCTGGCTACTGTTTGTTGAAGTTTATAACATTTAAATTCTGTGTTTTCACCCTAACTTCTTGTTTAGATTTTTTTTTTAATATATATTTTTATTGACCTCAGAGAGGAGGGAAGAGGGAGATAGAAACATCAATAATGAGAGAGAATCATCGGTTGGCTGCCTCCAGCACATCCCCACTGGGAATCAAACCGTGAACTCCTAGTTCATAGGTCGAGACTCAACCACTGAGCCACACCACACCGGTCAGGCTGTTTAGCTTTTTAAACTTTTTAAAAATCCAAAATGTGTTTATTGGGATGGCCCCCTTCCCCTTGATTCGTGCTTTCGGGGCTGTCTGCTCCCGCAGGAGCAGCCTCTGCAAGCCGGGCCCGCCCCCTGCCGCCATTGCAGGGCCCAGCAGCAGCCGCACAGGGAACCGGAGCCCCCGTGGGTGCAGGGCCAGGGAGGGCCCAGCGAGGGAGGCAGGAGGTCCTCAGCGAGAGGCACTTTGTCTGGGAGGGCGTCGGGGCTGGAAAGACTTCGCTTGTTTGGTTTTTGTTGTTGTTGTTAATCGTCACTCAAATATATTTTCCCCTTGATTTTTAGAGAGAGTGGAAGGGAGGGGGAGGGACAGAGAGAGAAACATCAGTGTGAGAGAGGTTGCCTCCCACACGTGGCCTAACCAGGGCCAGGGATCGAGGCTGCAAGTGAGGTATGTGCCCTTGACCACAACCGAACTCAGGGCCCTTCAGTCAAATTGATTTTTTTAGAGAGAATGAAAGGGAGGAACAGGGAGGGGTGGGAGAGAGAAAGAGAGGTGAGGGGGGGACATCGATGTGAGAGACAAATCGATTCATTGCCTCCTGCACATGCCCAGGTTGGGGCGGAGGATCAAACCTGCAGCCCAGGTGTATGTGCCTTTGACTGGCCATCAAACCCATGACCCTCTGGTGCTCAGGCCGCTGCTATAACCAGTGAGCCACCCGGGGCCAGGGCTCACTTGTTTAGTTCTCATTCTCCGTTGAAGTGGGTTTGAGGCTCACCTCAGTCCTTTCCCCACAGCTTCTCCATTTCCGAGTTCATGTTTCTAGAGTTGCCTCTCAGTCGGCTGCTGGTCATTACCAAGTTGTTTTTCAATAAGGGCTCGTGTGCGCTTTAGACGGTTGCTTTTCACTCATCAATGCAAAGTCACTCCGTACAGATGTCCGTGTGGAGCAAAGCACAACCGCAGAAGGCAAATGGCAAGGCTCCCGTGGGCTCCCCACCGGACGTGGTGTTCCTCTCCCTGTCATCTCTCCCGGCTCTGTCTCAAAAGCTTGGCTCCTCGGGAGATTTCCTTCAAAAACAGTGGCTTCCCCTTCGCTCCCAACAGATTGGCGAAAGTGACGCTGCCACCTATGGGGGTGGCGAGGACGTGGAGCTCGCGTCCCCCGACACCGGTGGGCGTGGGGGGTGCCGACACAAGCACGCAGACCCGGGAGGCCGAGTGGACGCCGACCCTGTGCCCACGCCGGCTTACCCTGGGGTGTGACGCCAACAGGGAGGCGTATACCGGGCGTGTTTATCAGGAGGCGGGGACCTGACTGCTCACAGCCCCCAACCAGGAGCTACCCAGACGCCCATCGGACAGCGCGGCCGCACGCAGGACGCCGCTCAGTCACAGGACGGGCAGTGGACAAAGACACGCCCGCGGGGAATGGAGGACGCCAGAGGCAGAAGCGCGCGCCCTGCGTGGTCCCGTTTCGTGAAGAACAGGCACAGGTGAGACCGACCCACGGCGGGGCTGGGGGCGGGGAGGGGAGTGGCTGCCGGTGGAGGAGGCCCTGGCAGGGCCTGGCTGACGTGGTGGCCAGCTGGGTGGGTGGGCAGCGCAGGTCCACTGAGCTCCCACTGAGATCCTGCCGCGTCCTGTGTCTTACCTCAGTGAAATGTCTTCAGAGCTTCAGGAAAGAGGTGTTTATTTTATTTATTTTTATTTTTATAATAACTATATATTTTTACTGATTTCAGAGAGGGAGAAAGAGACAAAAACACCGACCGGTCGCTGCCTCCTGCACGCCCCGCACGGAGCCCACCACCGGGGCACATGCTCTCTGACTGGGAATCACCCTGTGGCCTCTCCGTTCAACCACCGGCTCAACCACGGAGCCGCGCCAGCCGGGCCAGGAAAGGGTTGGCGGCGTGAGGTCGCCTGGCGGCAGAGCGTGCCCGCCCGCGCACAGCAGGCTCCCGGCTGACGCCTCGATGGCCCGGCCGCCCACGGCGACGACATGCACTTTCCAGGAACGCCCGGCACAGGGTTTCCCACGCCGCACACACGCTTCCAGGACTTTGCCAGTCCTCCACCTCCGGGTACAGCCTGGGCCCTGCCGTCCCCTCGCTCCCCGCCTGGGCGAGCTTGTGTCGGCTCTGACCAGCGGCGTGTGGCGGAGGAGCCACGGCCGACTTCCAATGGCCTCCGCCGGCTCCCTTGTGGCACGTGGGAAGCTGGCCGTCCCGATGCCATCATGACGTGGTGACCCTGCAGCGGGATACCCCAGAAAGACAGAGGCAGCTGCCCGAGGAGCCCCCCGTCCAGCCACTGTGCCCTCTGAGCGGTGCCGACGGAAGCCCTGGGCGCGGAGACCAGCTGCCCAGCGGCAGGGTAAGTGGTGGTGGTTTTGTGCCGTGTCCTGGCGTGGGTTGATATCCCCTGTAGGTAACGGAACACCGGGCAACTGTCCCCCAGGCTTCGTCCGGGCCCCTCCGCTCCAGTCATGCCAGCTGCAGCCGGTCCACTCCTCTCGCCACGGGCGACATCGGGCTTCCTGTCTGTGGTGCGGGAATCTGCCCCCTCTACCAGGCCTGGTGTCTGCCCCGCCTCCTCCGGGAAGGCTGCCGGCCTGCACGTGGGTCAGTGTTTACGAGCAAGCCGCCGGTGGGGGAATGGTGATCATGGGGAAGGCCGTGCATGGATGGGGGCAGGAGGTACATGGGAAATCTCCATACCTCCTGCTCAGTTTGGCTTTGAACCGGAAACTGCTCTAAAATAAGAGATCTATTAAGAAAAAAGAAAAAAAAAAAGCAAGCTGATTCCCAAACTGAGTCTGGGTTCAAATCCCCTATCTCACTTCCCAGCTAGTTCCTTGGACAAGTTACTTAACTCGGAGCCTCAGTTTCCTCATCCGTAAAGTGGGGACATGATAGTGGCCACTTCCCAGCTCTGCTGTGAAGGTGAGAGGCATTAGTACACGGAGCGCGCTCGGAACGAGCCCTGCACGCGCGGCACTCTGCAGTGTGGCCCAGCCCCGGGCCCGGCCCTCCCTGCGTCCGGGAGCTTCCTCAGTGTGTGGGACACATCGGAAGCCTAGTAGGTGTTATCTTCATTCGTCCCACCCCGATCTCTGAGTGCCAGCTGCGTGCCAGGCTCTGGGCGAGGCTCTCGGGGTGCAGGTGAGGGAGGCGGGCACCACCTTTGCCCTCGGGGGGCTTGCGTTCTGTGGGAGATGGAGGTAGACAAGTGCATCAGCGTGGACAGATTTCCTTGAGAGCGTCACAGGGCAAACAGGAAGTGGAGACGGAAACATGGGTGGGGACAGGGAACCCTCTCTGGGGAGGGGGTATCTGAGCACAGACGTGAAGGCGATGGAGAAGCCAGTCTGGAGAAGAGGGGAGGGAACAGCATCTGGACAGAGCGGGCGGGACCAGCGCTAATTCCTGTGGGGTCCGGTGTGCCGGGTCTTCGGCAGAAGGCAGAGGAGATGGGGAAGCTGGAGAGCGACAGATTCTTCTAGAGTCAGAGGTCTCCCCAGCCGGTAGAGCCCTCATCGAGTGCAACAGCAAGCACTATACTGGGCACCTACCATGTCTGCACACCTACCATGTGCAGGACACCTACCAGGTGCAGGACACCTACTATGTGCAGCACACCTACCATGTCTGCACACCTACCATGTGCAGGACACCTACCAGGTGCAGGACACCTACTATGTGCAGTACACCTACTATGTGCAGGGCACCTACCATGTCTGCACACCTACCATGTGCAGGGCACCTATCATGTGCAGGACACCTACCAGGTGCAGGACACCTATGAGGTGCAGGGCAATTTATGTGTCTGACCTCATTTCATTCTCACAACAATCCTATCAGATAGGTACTAGTATCTTCCCCATTTTAAGGAGACTGAGGCTCTGACACACACACACACACACACACACACAGGGGGGAAGGGAGGAAGAGAGAGAGAGAGAGAGAGAGGTTTAAATGCAGGCAGGCTGGCTCCAGAGCCCGTGCCAGGCTGCAGAGTCATTTTCTTAGGCCACGCCCCCTGCATGAGGGGGGCAGGAGCCCGGGAAGGGGGTTTCTGCTCCCCGGAGCCCAGTAACAAACGAGAGACTGACACCGGTTTCCTTGTCGGCTGGAGGCGGCTCATCCTCTCCAGTGTGAGCTGCAGTCAGCGGGTTCCTGGCCGGGACAGGGCAGCTCTGCCCGTGGCCTTGCTCTCTCACTCGCCCCGGGGCTGGGACAGGCCTGGCCCTGGGGGTGCCGTTGCGTGAGAGGAAGGAGTCCAGCCCCAGCGGGGGCGCCGGTCCCTCCGTGGATTATTCACCGGCCTCGGGCAGGCCCGCCCCTCGCCTCACCGCTCTGTGTGGGGGCGGCCTGAGTCACAGGGACAGGGGCGCAGGCAGGTGGCCGGGACCGAGCAAGTTCCAGCAAGTGCGAGGAATGAGGGGCCTCTGGCCGCGTCACAGGAGGCTTTCCACGCGTGGGCCTCTGCGCGCGGCTCCTGCCGCCTGGACCCACCCTGCCCTCTGCTGCCTCTTCCTCTGCTCGGTTTGTTTTTATTGTTAATCTCCCCCCCCCCACCCCCGCCCGCCGGGATATTTTTTCACTAGTTTTTTTTAGAGAAAGTGGTGGGAGGGGGAGAGACAGAGAGAGAAATACCAATGTGAGAGAGAGAGAGACATTGATTGGTTGCCTTGTGGGTGCTTGCGAAGGGGCCAGGGCTCGAGACCGCAATCGAAAGATGCGCCCTTGACCGGAATCGAACCCAAGACCCTTCAGTCCACAGGTGGACACTCTAACCACGGAGCCAAACCAGCTAGGGCTCCGCTTCAGTTTTTGATGTCTCTCGGCAGAGGTGAGGCTTCCCCCCTCCTCCTCCTCCTCCTCCTCCTCCTTCTCCTCCTCCTCTTCTTCTAAATATATTTTATTGATTTTTTACAGAGAGGAAGGGAGAAAGATGGAGAGTTAGAAACATCGATGAGAGTCATCGACCAGCTGCCTCTTGCCCACCCCCTACTGGGGATGTGCCCGCAACCAAGGTACATGCCCTTGACCGGAAATCGAACCTGGGACCTTTCAGTCCGCAAGCCGACGCTCTATCCCCTGAGCCAAACCGGTTTCAGCGAGGCTTCCCTCTTCTTACCACTTTAAGCCACTCTGTTAAGGAGATCGAAGGAGCTAATTCCAGAAAACATTTGTACGTAACATGTCCCCTCTATGAGGGTTCTCACCATTGTTTGCTGTTGTTGTCCTCACTTGGAGCCAAGCGCTTTCCATAAAGTCATTCATTGAACCACACACAGCCATTACTGTGTCCCCTGCTCGGTCCCGCCCTGGGTCACGGGCCCCCTGCAGGGGCGGGGCTGGGATTTGAACCGTGGTCTGCACGGTTCTGCAGCTGCTCTCAGCAGGCAGCGGAGGCAAGCACATGAGCCCGCAAGCCCGTGGCGCCCAGTGACTCAGCAGGCAGGTCCCCGGCCGGCCCTCTCCTCCTGACTCAGCCGGATGATTCCCCAGGCCTTTCTCTGGAATCCCTCTGCTGGGGTGTCCTCCCCGGGAGCTGAGGGGCGGCTGGAGCTCCCGTGGGGCCCTCGGCGGTGTCTCCCGTCTCCTTTGGAATCACCGTCTTCTCCCAGGAGGAGATGGGACGGGCGTCTCCCTTGGATGGTTGTGTGGTGCAGAGGGGGAAATAGAGGCACAGAGAGGACCGGTGATGGGACCAGGTGGCTGGGGGCTGGACAGAGAAGCCCAACTCCAACTCTGGCCCCTTTCTCTGTCTTTTCCCGGCTCTCTGCAGCCCCTAGCCCAGCCCAAACCCCCAGCCAGGGACCCCCCGCCTCAGCTCAGCTCCCAGCCCCATGGGGGCCCAAGGAAGAGGCAGGCACATGGTCTCTGATCCCAAAAGTGATGAGGGTGAGTCACCATTTATTCCCCAGCCCCTCCCCTGCTGGGGTAGCCATGGGGAGGGGGAGGGTGGAAACAGCCCCCACGCCCCCCCCTTCCTTCTGCCCCTGCAGAGACCCCAGCCTTGGGGACAGCCTCTGCCGGTCATTCCTTCCCGTGCCTGCCTTGGAGAGCCTGGGACTCGCTCAGGCCCCTGCAGGTTCCAGCCTCAGTTTCCCCAAATTCTCCAAACGGTGGCATGTATCTCCCCACAGTTTTACTGAGCTATGTGAGCATAGCACTGCCTTTGTTTCATCTGTACCACATAACGATGGTGTAGGTGCCTCTGGCGAGATGAGAAGCAGGACGTTTCGTTAACGTCTGTCACCTCACACCCTTACCAGCTGTGCTTTTCTTGTGACGAGAGCTTTTAGGAGTTGCTCTCTGAGTGACTTTCAGATACACAGCACAGGGTCCACCACAGCCATCCCCCAAACCTATTCATTTTGTAGCTGGAAGTTGGTGCCTTTTGACCCCTTTCACCCATTTCCCCAGCCCTGGCAAACACCACTCTGTTCTGTTTCTGAGTTCTTTTTTTCTTTTTTTTAAAAAAAATATATTTTATTGATTTTTTACAGAGAGGAAGAGAGAGGGATAGAAAGTTAGAAACATCGATGAGAGAGAGACATCAATCAGCTGCCTCCTGCACACCCCCACTGGGGATGTACCTGCAACCAAGGCACATGCCCCTGACCGGAACCGAACCCGGGACCCTTCAGTCCGCAGGCTGACGCTCTATCCACTGAGCCCAACTGGCTTTGGCGTTTTTTTTTTTTTTTTTTTTTTTTTTTTTTTAGAGTTCACACATAAGTGAGATCATACAGTGTTTGTCTTTCTCTGTGGAACTTATTTCGCTTAGCATAATGCCCTCAAGGTCTACCTATGTTGTCACACATGGCAAAATTCCCTTCTTTTTGTGGCTGATATAAAATAGTAATTTTATTTTTTAAAGATATATTTAAAAAATATATATTTTATTGATTTTTTACAGAGAGGAAGGGAGAAGGATAGAGACTTGGAAACATCGATGAGAGAAAAACATCCATCAACTGCCTCCTGAATACTCCCCACTGGGGATGTGCCTACAACCAAGTCACATGTCCTTGGCCAGAATCGAACCTGGGACTCTTCAGTCCGCAGGCCAACACTCTGTCCACCGAGCCAAACTTATCAGGGCAAAGATATTTTTATTGACTCCAGATAGGAAGAGAGAGATAGAAACATCAGTGATGAGCCGAAAACCGGTTTGGCTCAGCGGTAGAGTGTCAGTCTGTGGACTGAAGGGTCCCAGGTTCGATTCCGGTCAAGGGCATGTACGTTGGTTGCGGGCACATCCCCGGTAGGGGGTGTGCAAGAGGCAGCTGGTCGATGTTTCTCTCTCATCGACGTTTCTGGCTCTCTATCTCTCTCCCTTCCTCTCTGTGAAAAATCAATAAAATATATTAAAAAACAAAAACAAACAAACAAAAAAAATCAGTGATGAGAGAGAACCATGGATTGGCTACCTCTTGCACGCCCCATACCAGGGAAGGAGCCTGCAACCCGGGCATGTGCCCTGACCGGAAATCGAACTCTTGACTTCCTGGTTCATAGGTCGATGCTCAGCCACTGAGCCACGCTGGCCGGGCTAAAATGGCAGTTCTAAAGCCCCTTCAAGCCTGGACTCCTGTGACTGGTTACAGCTGATTCCCAGCTCACCCCTCCCATCCCCAACCCCATGGAATAAATAGGTCCCAGGGATGGGGACTCTGAGCAGCGAGGAGGGAAGAGACACCGCACGAATTCAGCTGAGTGTGCTCATTTATTTACTTATTTTTAATCCTCACCCGAGGGGGACATTTTCTCGCTGACTTTTAGAGAGAGTGGAAGGGAGAGGGAGAGACAGGGAGAAACATTGACTGGTTGCCTCCTGTATGGGCCTCAACCAAGGCCAGGAATTGAGCCTGCAACCGAGGCACGTGCCCTTGGCTGGAATTGAACCTGGGACCCTTCAGGCCGTGGGCTGACGCTCTATCCATTGAGCCAAACCAGCCAGGGCATGAATGTCCTCATTTAGTCTCTAGCCCGAACTCAGGCTGAGCGAGGAAAGTTTAGGAATTTGCCCAGGATCACAAAACACACACTGCACTGGGGATTGAACCCTGGGCGGTCCGGCTTTCGTGTTCTGCAGCCCATCCAAAGGGATTCTTCCCGGTTCTGGGTCTACCCACCAGGCTTCTGTTGAGCACCTACTATGTGCCAGGTCCTGTGCTGGCCCTGCCACGTCTGGACGGGTGGGACCCAGGCCCTGCTCTTGGGAAGCGATGGTCAGTCTGCAGGCTGGGCTGGGGAGCCCAGGTTTATCTCTCTCTCTGTCTCTGTCTCTCTGTCTCTCTCTGTCTCTCTCTGTCTCTCTCTGTCTCTCTCTCTCTGTTTCTCTCTCTGTCTCTCTCTCTGTCTCTCTCTCTCTCTCTGGCCCTCTCTCTCTCTCTCTCTCTCTCTCTCTCTCTCTCTCACATACACACACACACACACACACACACACTTACGGTCCAGCACGAGAGGAAAGTCAGGGCTCCGGTTCCTGGAATGTGACCGGAGGCTGCTGAGGAGGAAGAGCGAAGGTGCTGAGGCCAGGCATCCTTGGAGGAGGAGGAAAAGCAGCCCCGCCTCTGCGGGCTGCGGGCTGCGGGCTGCGGGCTGTGTGGGGGATGCTGATAACACAGCATCACGTCCGATAAAAGGGAAACTGGAGCCTTGGCAATGACTTTCGTGGCCTTCTGCTCTTTCCTTCCTCTGACTTCCTCTTTTGTCCCACTCCATTGCTCATCCTCACTCTTCTTGGAACCTTCCCGCCCACTCCTGTGGACCAAGGACGGCTCGGTTCTTGGAATGGGAGCAGCGAGGGGCAGGCAAGGAAAGGGAGGTGTCTCTGGAGAAACGCTGCGCAGGAAATGGCACCGAGGGGTTGGGGGTGTGCGGGGTGCTCTGCCTGTGTGGGTGCTCCTCACCCAAGGAGGTGCCATTTAACGTGAAGAGCTAGAAGGAGCCCCCCACCCCGCCAGGAACTGAGGGACAAGCATTTTGGGCAGAGGGAACAGGCAGGGCAAAGGCCCTGAGCTGGGAAAGCTGGTCAGTTCCAGGAACAGATGGGGCTGGTGAGTGGGTAGGGCACTAGGAGGGGAGGACTGGGGCAGCTGGCATTTGCATTTTGTTCCAATTTGGTGGGGAGCTTTTTGAGGGTTTTAAGGAGCCTTTGGGGGGTTTTAAGCAGGAGAGAAAACTGTTCTTTTTTTAAAAAAATATATATTTTACTGATTTTTTTCAGAGAGGAAGGGAGAGAGATAGAGAGCTAGAAACGTCAATGAGAGAGAAACATCGATCAGCTGCCTCCTGCACACCCCCTACTGGGGATGTGCCCACAACCCAGGTACATGCCCTTGACCGGAATCGAACCTGGGACCTTTCAGTCTGCAGACTGACCCTCTACCACTGAGCCAAACCGGTTTCGGCTGTTCTTTTTTCTTTTTAATATACTTTTATTGATTTCAGAGAGGAAGGGAGAAGGAGAGATAGAAACATCAATGATGAGAGATTCATCAATTGGCACGCCCCACACTGGGGATGGAGCCTGCAACCTGGGCTTGTGCCCTGACCGGGAATGGAACTGTGACCTCCTGGTTCATAGGTCAACGGTCAACCACTGAGCCACACCCCCCGGGCAAAACTATTGTTTTGAAAGTGGACCCTCTGGCTGCGGAGTGGACTGAAACAGCCCTGTGGGTGGGTGGGTGGTAAGTAGCTGGGACCCGCTGGGTGAGGGGCGGTGGGACATGGGCTGGTTTCAGACCTGGGGACCTGCTTTGCTATGAAGTAGGAGGAAGACTGATGCTGCCCCTGTACCCATTTCACAGATGAAGGACCTGCAGCTCAGAGGCAATCCCTGCACAGGGGGACTATGGTGCCCATTGTACAGAGGTAGAAATTGAGGGGGCAGGCCTCTGCCCAAAGCCGTATAACAAAGGTCAAATGTGGGTCCCTAGGGCACTTTCTCCGCTTCTGGACAATCTCTCTCTCCAGGTGTGGCTGGGATTAGTCAGCGCGTGGCTTTGCAGAAGGAAGCGGAGGCTCCCGAGAGCAGCATTCCTGGTAGTGAGTCTGGGAGAGGCCCCGGGACCTCTGATAGGAGGTCTAGACCCCTGGTCTCCCTGCATCGCGCCAGCTTCCTGGTGCGGCTGGAGCAGAAGCCACAGGAGGGCAATAATGGAGGGGATGCTTGATTGTGCATTTCCACCCTCGGCGCTGCAGCTGCCCAGGGCCCGGATGCTGGTGAGGAGGCTCTGCTTGGTGGGGAAGTGGGTCCCTCCCCAGCTGCCTCCCGCGTGGCTCGATGCCCACCGTGTGTGTGTGTGTGTGTGTGTGTGTGTGTGTGTGTGTAACTGTGCATGGGAACATGTCAGGATGGTGCTACAGGATAGCGCTGGGCACCCAGCTGCCCCCTGCTGGGTCTCCAAGTCCCCTCCCTGCTCCGTCCACGTATCCGCAGGCCCCTTGGCTTCTGTGCCTTCTCTCTGAGCCCTGCTTAGGCCACTTGATGAGAAAATAATTAGCCACAGGCTCGTTTTCCAAGGCTCCCTCCCTGTTCCCCTGGCCAAGTTAAAAATATTCACAATGAGGAGGGCTGGCGGTGGGAGGAGCACCAGAGGCTGAGGACACGGGCCACGGCCACCGAGAGGAAGGGCTGTGTTGGGAGGGAGGCCTGGTGTGTGTCCGAGCACAAAGCTTGGGAGAGGAGAAAGAGGGGCTGGGGCCGGGCTCCCACTGTGTGAATCTGGGCAGTCTCCTCGCCCTTCGCCCTTAGGGACCTCTGCTTCCTCCTCTGAGCGTTGAGGAATTTGCATTAGACTTAAGGACTTGCAAAGCATTTCCCATTCTTGTAAACAGGTGATCCCCCAAACAAGAACAAAGAATTGAACTGCTATGAAGAGATCAACCAAGGAGTTGTGTGCATGCATATGGACCTAACCAGTGGCCATGGACAACGGGGTGGGGTGGAGTCATATATGGGGAGGGGTTTGGGATGGGAATAGGGAGATGAGGACAATTATGTGATGCCATAATCAATAAATTAAAAAAAATAATACAATATCAAAGGTTAAAAAAAACACAAAGACAACAAACAACAAAAAATACCCACAAACAGTCATGGGCAATTACATTTGGGAACCAGGCACCAGGAGATATAAAGTCAACCCCAAATCCTTACTGCAGAGCTTTCAGAACCTGTATTTGCTGAAAACTTGGTTTTTATGGGTAAGGAATACGCTTGTGCATTTAATTTTGACGGAATGTAGGGAGCTTGGGGAGCACACAGCGCCTTCCTGTACTGGCTCTGCCCGCTCTGCCCCCCGCCTCTCAGCAGGCACGGGGGCAGTGTCCAGGGCTCAGAGATGGTATCCACGGTACCAGCAGATAAGGGGGTAGACTTTCTCATGGTAAGTGACCACGAGTTTCCCAAGAAGGAGGGAGGAGTCTGGATGCAGCATTTAAACAAAACATTAAAAAAAAAAAAAAAAAGAAATGATTTCAGAGAGGGAGGGAGAGGGAAAGAGACGTAGAAACATCAGTGATGAGAGAGAACCATGGATCGGCTGCCTCCTGCATGCCCCCCACTGGGGATTGAACCCTTAACCCAGGCATGTGCCCTTGGCCAGAATCGAACCCAGGACCGAATATCCACTGGGCCTAACCAGCTAGGGTGGAGGCAGCATTTTAAAAACTTACGTGAGCCCCAGCCTCTGTCGGTGGACAGAGCGTTGGCCTGCGGACTGAAGGGTCGCAGGAAGGATTCTGGGTTCATTTCTGGTCGAGGGCACTTGCCTGGGTTGCGAGCTGGATCCCCATGATTCTCTCTCATCATTGATGTTTTTCTCTATCTCCCTCTCCCTTCCTCTCTGAAAATCAATAAAAATATATTTAAAAAACCCAAACCAGCCGAAGCCAGTTTGGCTCAGTGGTAGAGCGTCAGTCTGCGGACTGAAAGGTCCTAGGTTCGATTCCGGTCAAGGGCATGTACCTTGGTTGTGGGCACATCCCCGGTAGCGGGTGTGCAAGAGGCAGCTAGTCGGTGTTTCTCTCTCATTGATGTTTCTAGCTCTCTCTCTTCCTTTCTCTCCGTTAAAAATCAATAAAATATATATATTAAAAAAATAAAATATATTTTAAAAAAAACACCACAAAACACCCAAACCACAACAACTTACCTTGACCACACCCCCACTCCTGAGCATTTCTGGGTCCATCATCTGGAGGAACATTCTTTGGGAAATGTGGGGTCCCTGGTCCTTACGTTCTCTAATGAGATTTAAAAAAACCCTTACCTGGTCCTGACCGGTTTGGCTCAGTGGATAGAGCATCAGCCTGCAGACTGAAGGGTCCCAGGTTCGATTCCGGTTAAGGGCATGTACCTTGGTTGCAGGCACATCCCCAGTAGGGGTTGTGCAGGAGACAACTGATGGATGATTCTATCTCATTGATTTTTCCTACTCTCCCTCTCCCTTCCTCTCTGTAAAAAATCAATAAAATATATTTAAAAGAACAACAACCCAAAACCTTCACCTGGGGATATTTTTCCATTGATTTTTTTTTTTTTTTTTTTTTTTTTTTTGCTTCCTGCCCGCACCTAACCAGGGCGGGGATTGAGCCTGAGACCGAGGTAGGTGCCTTTGACCGGAACTGAATCTGTGACCCTTCAGTCCACAGGCTGGTGCTCTGTCCATTGAGCCAAACCAGCCAGGGCTCTAATGAGATTTGTGTAGGCGGGGAGTTAGCGGAGTCCGGAGAGATCAGACCCCTCTGAGAAGGTGGCAGTGACCTCTGCCCTTCGCTGCACACCCAGGGGCCGCCCAGAAGCTTGAGGGAAGGTACCAGAGCCGGCAGCCCATGTGGGGACACCAAGCACTTGCCCAGGTCAGAAGGCCAGCCAGGATCAGACCCAGTGCTCCCTCCCAGGTGGTGCTCCCACACGCAGTGCCCCCACTGAGCAGGTGCCCTGCGGGGAGGGACCCCTGGCACCCACTTCAGGCCATTTCCTGGGAGAGGAAGAAGCACATGGGAGTGTGAGCTGGCGCGTGGCAAACGCGGTGGGTGAGGTGTAGGATGTGTAGCACTACGTGTGTGGGAGCTCCGGGTGTGTCACCCTGTGCCTGTGGGGCTGTGCCCGAGTGACCTGTGCGCCTCCAAGCGAGGTCCCCGCTGGGTGAGAGTGTGTGTGTGTGTGAGTGTGTGAGTGTGTGTGTGTCAGTGAGTGTGCGTGAGTGTGTGTGTGTGTCAGTGTGTGTGAGTGTGAGTGTGTGTGAGAGTGTGTGTGTGTCAGTGTCAATGTGTGAGTGTGTGAGTGTGTGTGAGAGTGTGTGTGTGTGAGTGTGAATGTGTGAGTGTGTGAGTGTATGTGAGAGTGTGTGTGTGTGAGTGTGTGAATGTGTGTGTGTGTGAGTGTGTGAATGTGTGTGTGTGAGTGTGTGTGTGTGTGAGTGTGTGAGAGTGTGTGAGTGTGTGAGTGTGTGAGTGTGTGTGAGTGTGTGTGTGAGAGTGTGAGTGTGAGAGTGTGTGTGTGAGTGTGAGTGTGAGTGTGTGAGTGTGTGTGTGAGTGTGTGAGTGTGTGAATGTGTGTGTGAGTGTGTCAGTGTGTGAGTGTGTGTGTGAGTATGTGAGTGTGTGAATGTGTGTGTGAGTGTGTGAGTGTGTGAATGTGTGTGTGAGTGTGTCAGTGTGTGAGTGTGTGTGTGAGTGTGTGAGTGTGTGAATGTGTGTGTGTGAGTGTGTGAATGTGTGAGTGTGTGTGTGAGTGTGTGAGTGTGTGAGTGTGAGTGTGTGTGTGTGTGTGTGTGTGAGTGTGTGAATGTGTGAGTGTGAGAGTGTGTGTGTGAGTGAGTGACTGTGTGAGTGTGTGAGTGTGTGTGTGTGTCAGTGAGTGAGTGTGTGAATGTGTGAGTGTGTGTGTGTGTCAGTGTGTGAGTGTGTGAGTGTGTGTGAGTGTGTGCAGCGGGGTGGGTGGCGCGCTGTGGGTTGGGGAGCCAGCGGGGACTGGAAGGTGGGAGGGAAGGTGTGCCGGCCCCAGAGGGAAGGTGCGCCGCGGGGCGGAGGGTGGGACCCGGGGCGGCCCCGCCCCGGAGGAGCCGGGCCGGAGCCGGAGCCGGGCGGCCGGGCCGGGCAGGTGTGGGCGGCGGACCCGCTGGCCGGCCGGAGCGGGAAACAGGAAGCGGGGGGAGGCGCCGGACGGAGGCCGGGCTGCGGGGCAGCGGACTCGGCCGCCGGGCGGCGATGGGGGGCGGCCCGGGCAGCCCGGGCGGCGGCGGCGGGGACGGGGCCGGAGCGGGCGGGGCCGGGGGCGCCGGGGACGCCGCTCCTCTGCTCCGGCGGAGCCGCCGCCCGAGCGCAGAGCCCGGAGCGCGGGGAGCAGGCGGCGGCGGCGGCGGCGTGCGGGGTGAGCGGGGCCGCGGGCCGGGCGGCGGGGCGCGGGGCGGGGTGAGCGGGGCCGCGGGCCGGGCGGCGGGGCGCGGGGCGGGGTGAGCGGGGCCGCGGGCCGGGCGGCGGGGCGCGGGGCGGGGTGAGCGGGGCCGCGGGCCGGGCGGCGGGGCGCGGAGCGGGGTGAGCGGGGCCGCGGGCCGGGCGGAGCGGGGTGAGCGGGGCCGCGGGGCGCGGAGCGGGGACTGGGGCGCCGGGGCTCGGGACTGGGGCGCCGCCCTGGATGAGATCCGGGCTCCCCGCGCCCCGGGCGCCCCGCTGATCCCGGCCCCTCTGCCCGCAGACCCCGAGGACGCGGCCATGCCGGGCGGCGCCGAGGCGGGGGAGGCGGAGGAGGAGGCCGGGGCCGTCTCGGGGTCCGAGGCGGAGGAGGACGCCCTGTGGGAGCGGATCGAGGGCGTCCGGCACCGGCTGACGCGCGCCCTGAACCCGGCCAAGCTCACGCCGTACCTGCGCCAGTGCCGGGTCATCGACGAGCAGGACGAGGAGGAGGTGCTGAGCACCTACCGCTTCCCGTGCCGCGCCAACCGCACGGGTGAGCGGGGGTCCGGGGTCGGGACCCCTGGGGCCGGGTGGGAGCCCGCAACCCGGAGCCGGGAGCCCGCAACCCGGAGCCCGCAGCCCGGAGCCCGGAGCCCGGAGTCCGGAGCCCGCAGCCCGGAGCCGGGAGCCCGCAGCCCGGAGCCCGCAGCCCGCAGCCCGGAGCCCGGAGCCGGGAGCCTGAGGCCAGCAGCTCCGGCCCTCGGACCCGGGCTGCACACCCGCGGAGCGATGGCCGGTGCCCGCCCCCCCGCCGCCGCCCCCCAGACCACTGTCACTGCCGTGACCCAGCGGGCCCGCGGCGCCCACAGCGGCGTCGGGGTTTGTCGGCCTCGGGGTTTCCTCCCACGTCCCGGGCCCACATTAAAGCGGGGGGTGGATGTGGTCGCCAGGGCGGCCGGGCACCTCCGGGTCACAGCCGGTGCCTTGGCATCTTCCCGCGCCCCTTGGTTTCCTCCATTCTCTGTGCCCCCATCTCAGCTTACTGAGGATCTGAGGGTGCCCTCCGCAGCGCGGGGTCTGAACCAGGGCTGGCAAAGGGCTGCGGGTCTGATGGACTTGCAGGAACTGGCCATGGAGAACTATTTACTTTGCTTTTGGCGATAGAGAGGGCTTGGGGGGGTGTCATTGAAAAGGCAGGCAGCATTTGGGGGGGCCTGTGTGTTGGAGGGCGGGAGGGGAGCACTGTGGAAGCTCAGGTGCTATGGGGGGTGGGGGTGGGGCTCCTGGCTCTCCATGGCTCTCCTGGCTGTGGCAGACAGGGGGATCTCCCCGTGATGAGTTGAGACAGGCCCTGTGTGTATCCACATCTCAAAAATGCGGGGAATGTGGGCCCTGTAACCCTGTGGGGGGACTGGCTGGGCGCTGGGGGAAGCCCTCGCCTTGAACCCTGGGGCCCTCCTGCCGCTTCCCAGGGCGCCTCATGGACATCCTGCGCTGCCGGGGGAAGCGGGGCTACGAGGCCTTCCTGGAGGCCCTGGAGTTCTACTACCCCGAGCACTTCACGCTGCTCACCGGCCAGGAGCCCGCCCAGCGCTGCTCCATGATCCTGGGTGAGTGGGTCCCGCACCCTCGCAGGGGTCCCTTGCCTTGTCCCTGTCAGCGAGGCCCTCCCTCGAACCCTGTTGAACAGATCGGGAGACTGAGGCACAGAGAGATGGAAGAGGTTTGCTGGAGCAGGCTGAGTGTGGGGCTGGGATTCTAATCCCCTTAGTCAAGAGTTCAGAACGCAGGCCCCTGAAATTGATTGCAGGCACGTATGTGTCAGACATCCATGGGTGTACAGTTTCTTACGCAAGAAGTTCCAACAGTCCAGGTGACTTTAGAATTAAAAGGAAAGACCTCTCCTTCTTCCCTCAGCTCTGCTCTGAGAGTTCTCTCCTCTCTTTACATTCACACACACACACACACACACACGCGGGATTATTCTATACGTGCTGCTCTGATTTTGCTTTTTCGCATTACAATTGATGTTCGTGTTCCCCCCACATCCGTTACACCGGTTTTAAGTGACTGCATAGATGCTTGCCACAGGCCACTTACCTGGCCCCCTGTTGACAGGACATCTAGGCTGTTTCCAGTTTTACAAACAGTGCTGGGACAGCCTTCCGTGTACACCTTTGTGGAAGAGCGTATCTCAGGAGGAGGGGTCTGAGAAGTGAAGTTTCTTACTGTGTGTGTGTATTTTCAATGTGAAATCAAGATACATCCCAGCAGCAGTGAGTGGGTGTCCATTCTGCTGTGCCCTCATGCATCCTGGGAACGTAAAAACGTTTTTGCCAGTTTGATACGTCAAAAGTAATGCTATTGTTTTTAAGTTTGTACTTCATTTGGAGAGATAATTCATAGGTTATGAATTAGTAAACCTTGGGCAAAGGACATTACCTTTCTGTGCCTCAGTTTCTCTGTCTTCAGGGTAGGGTCACTAATAGTACCTTTCTTAAGTGTTGTCATGAGGATTAAGTAAATTAACATGTGTATCTAGCCCAAAGAATAAAGTTAAATGTTAGTGGCTATTATTATCATAGCTGGTGAGGTAGGGCCTGTTTATTGGCCATTTTTGCTTTGGGACTTACCTACTGGTAGATTTTACCCTTATTTTTATGTTTGTTTGCCTTTTTTTATTGATTTGTAAAAGCTTTTTATATATCGTGGCTCTGAATTCTTATATTTTCCTTTTGCTCTGTTGCTTGTTTTTTTTTAACTTTGTTACATCTTTCATCATTCTGAAAGTTTAACATTTGTATATGGATTTGTCTCTCTTTTCTTTTATACCTTCTGACTTTGTGTCTTATTTAGGAAGGCCTTCCTTACCCCTAAATTATAAAAACATAGGGTGTCCCCCCAAAGTGTATATACACTTTGAATAATTATAAAGGCGGTGTTTGTTAAAATACACTTCATTTTCCAAATTGAGCTATCAGCTATTAAAGTGTGTATACTTTTTTTTTTTTTTTGAGACACCTTGCATAGTCCAGAGTTTTCTTCTAGTGTTTTTGTGGTTTGGGTTTTTCTGGGCCATTTGCTATCCCTGTGGGTTTTATTCGCCTGACGTGGCTTTTCCCCCCACCGTGCCCCGCAGACGAGGAGGGCCCTGAGGGCCTGACTCAGTTCCTGATGACCGAGGTGCGGCGGCTGCGGGAGGCTCGGAAGAGCCAGCTGCAGCGGGAGCAGCAGCTGCAGGCACGAGGCCGGCTGCTGGAGGAGGAGCGGGCAAGCCTGGAGCAGCGGCTGCGGGAGCAGCAGCAGGCGCAGGAGCGCTGCCAGCGGCTGCGGGAGGACTGGGAGGTGGGCAGCCTGGAGCTGCTGCGGCTCAAGGATGAGAACTACATGATCGCCATGCGCCTGGCCCAGCTCAGCGAGGAGAAGAACTCCGCCGTCCTGCGCAGCCGGGACTTGCAGCTGGCGGTAGGCCCGGGGGGTGGACAGGGGTGATCTTTATTAAAACGGATGGTGATGTGGTAGCCAGCTCGTGTCCCAGAGCCACTATCGGCCAGCTATTGGGCTGTGGGCAAGTCCTTCCACGACCCCGGGCCTCAGTTTTCTCATCTGTAATATGGGGGTGTCGATGGCACTGATTTCATTGAGTTATGGCTGTGGTTCTCAGCTGGGGACAGTGTTGCCCTCCAGAAACAATGGCCACATCAGGAGACCTTTTTTGTCGTTACAGCGAGGTGTGTTCTATTGGCATGCAGTGGGTAGAGGCCGGTGTTGATGATAAACATCCTACAGAGCACAGGACAGCCCCCCAAACCAAGAATGACTTAACCTAAAACGTCAGCGAGTGCTGAGGTGGAGAAAACTTGGGTTTCAAGGGTGTATCCGTTTAAGATATATGTACAGTGCCTGCACAGAGTTAGTGCTCAAACCCTGTATTGTCATTAGTCATTTCTATATTATTATTATTATTATTTGCTTCTGAGTGCCATGCTGGTTACACGCATCATGTCACACGTACCCATGGAGGTGCCATGCACTGGGTTCTCATCTTGAAACCCAGACACTGGGCTTGGTTTGGGAAGGGACTTGCTCATCACCGAGCTGGGAATGGAACCTGGATGGGAACCAGGTCTGCCTGGCACCAGCGCTGGCCTTGCCCTGTGGTGCCGTTCTGCCTGGTCTTGCCCAGGTGAAGGCTCACCCGGCTCTCTTCACTTCAGCGGTGAGCGAGGCCCCGCCTCTCACAGGTGGCGACACCCAGCCTCGCTTCTTGGCTTCCTATTGGCTCTCAGCACGGAGATGCAGCTGGAATGTTACTGCCTCAGGGGATTATTTCAGGGATTTTATTCTTAATTCTCACCTGAGGGTATTTTTTCTTATTGACTTTTTTTTCTTTTTTTTTCTTTTCCCCTGAGAGAGTGGAAGAGAGGGAGGGAGGGGAGAGAGAAGGAAAGAGAGGGAAGAAAAACAGAAACATCGGTGTGAGAGAGACACATCGATTGGTTGCCTCTCACATGCTCCCCCACCAGGGCTGGGGATCCAACCTGCAAGCCGGGCATGTGCCCCTGGCTGGGAATCAAACCTGAGACCCTTCAGTGTGTGAGCGGATGCTCTGACCTTCTAGCAACACGGGCCAGGGCTGTTTACAGGATTTAACGGTGCCAGCGGCACACAGTAGGCTCTCCAGCAATACCGTGTGAGGCTGCCTGGGGGGAGGGGGGAGATGCTGACCCTGGGGTTGGAAGACCCATGAGCCTCCGCTAAGGCTCGGCATTGCAGGAGGTGACAGGAGGCTGTGTGGGTGCACTGCAGAGCGGGGGCCTGTGGCTGAGCACACCGGCATGTTGAGGTTCGGGGAAATGAGTCCTGATTGGGGGTGCTGAGGCCACAGGCTGAAGGGCCTAGACTGCCAGGCCCGATCGGGGGTGTGGGAGGCAGATGCGTGGAGTGGGGTGACCAGGAGGCTGTTCTCTGCCTGCTCGGTGTTTGGCATGAGGTAGGGCTGTCTGAGGCCCAGAGACTGGCTGCAGATTGAGCGAAGGGTGGCCTGGGCGAGGCTTTCCTCTCTGTGCCTCAGTTTCCTCACCGTGCTGGAGGAGAAG